>JAGFMF010011791.1:379969-413232 GCA_019455555.1 Galemys pyrenaicus | reverse complement strand
TGCTCCCAGCTCTCTGTGGTGAATCCTCTCACCCCCCCACACCTCTGGCCTGTACCCCAGTGCTTGTATGCATAAATAAATAAATCTTTAAAAAAAATATCACAATCAAGTAGATTAACTCTTCCATCATGTCCCAAATAGATAGCATTCCTCTCTGTATGTGTGTGTGAGTGTGTGTAGTGAGAATACTTAAAATACATTGTGTAGGCAATTTCAGGAATATGAAGCAATGTTATTATGATAGGCACTATGATCTGTAGTAAATCTGCACTTATTCATGCTGCCTAACTGAAGGCTTGTATTCTTAGACCAATGTTTCCCCATTTCCTGCACAACCTAGCCCCAAATAAACATGCCTTCTAAGAGCCCATGTCCTTGACTAGACAGGCAAGGGGATAAAAATGGCACATATACTACTATTTGGCCATGAAGAGAAATTACTGACATTTGCACCACCATGGATGGACTTCAAAGTCATTACACTAAGTGAAATAATTCAGACAAAGAGAGACAATTATCATATGCTCTTATTTATATGTGAAATAATTTTAAAAAAATGAATGGTCATAGAAAAATGGAACATATTTATCTTTGGCAGAGGCAGGAAATGGGGAAATAAGTGAAGGTGGTCTATAAGTACAAATTTCCAGTTTTAAGATAAAAAAAAGCTCTGGGATGTCATATCCAGCATGATGAATACAGTTAGTAATGTTACTCCCCTATTACATGTCTTATTGGTCATTCTTTATAAATATGAAAAAAGTTAAGTCTGAATTCCAATTTCTTTTTAGGTAAAATAATATTAAAGAAATGCATGCATGTGATAAGAAATGCCATAAATATTCATGAATAATAGATTATCTCAATAATATTTTTATATTAAATTCTATAATTGCAATTAGTACATTTTAAAATAGGTTCTTTTAATTAGGAATCTAGGTTATTTTACTGGAAAAGTAGTATAATAAAAATATAGAGGGGTATTCGGAAGCCAGACTGATTAGATTTTCCAAGTTGCTTATGAAAGGATGCTTAGATGTGAGAGAAAGCAAACTATTTACAAAATGCAACTATGTGTAAATATAGTGTGTGTGTTATATGTGTGTATATATATACACACACTATATATAGCATGTAATTATATTTAGATATTTATGTTTCTATATGTATATACAAACAAAATTATATGTGTGAGTATATACATATATATAATTTTGCATCTATATTTAATGTCCAACATAGAGTGTCAAAAGAAATAGTGTGAAGCTTGGAATTTTATTCTTGGTTCTAGAAATAACAACATATGTGAATGGAACACTAAGTTGTCACATTTACTTGAGAGTAACTAGCTGATTCGACTAAAATGACTTTAGCTTTTTAAATCAATAATTTCATGCTTATAAATAATTAAATTCTTAAAATATGCCAACAGTCTTGTAGAAATACCCCAGTCCCCTATTTAGTGACAATACAATACAGCATGCATTGCTACATTAAAAAAAATATGCTAAAGATTCTATACATTTCTAAATATAGACAATTCTGTCAGATTACATACTGAAAAGGGTTTGAGATTTCAGTTTCAGAGCTTGACTGTGATGTAGTGAAAATCATAGATGAAACTAAATAAATAAAATTAATGAGGCAATGTTGAAACACAGAATGAACAAAATAGACCAAAATGTTATGCATATAAAGAAATATATGTGTGGTATAGTTAATGGCTTATATAAAAACACTGCTTATATAATTTTAATCATACAACATTAATAATAACCTAGCTAATTATTTCTGTATATTTCTCTACCCAAAGAGAAAAGAGTCATACTGAGAGGAACTGAGACTAGGAGAACTTGGGGAACTGGAAAGCCTGAGACATGAGACAGTGATTTTAAACAATATAGGAACAGAAGGAGCAAAACAGCTCCCAGGAATGAATTGTTGCTAAGCTAGTCACCACCCAGAGTAAGATAAGTTACAGAATAATTGGGGAGCAGAAAACAACCACCAGGAAACTTCCCGCCCACCTGGTGCCTAATCAATAGTCTGGCACATTGGGCAACTGAAGTCTGACAGGACATGGTCATGGGCAGGGCTGGAGTAAATGGGCATCCCTCCCGTGCACCCCCTTCCTACTGTCAGGAGTTCTAGCCTCTTGCTTCAATAAATCCACACTTGCTTGTTCTCAAATTTGGTGTGGCAGCTGTTATTCTTCAACTGGCTCACACAGTGGACCCACCCACAAGAATTCACCTAACACTATAATATGTAATTAGCCTATGGAAAAGGAGCATGTATAATGGAGAGTTCTGTATTACATCTAAATTTTAATGTTCTTTATGAATAGATACTGAATATATTTGAAAACTTATATATGAATATTAGTGTGAGCAAACCATTTAGAAAATACAATTATGTGTCAGTGTAATACATAATTATAACACATACGTATATATGATTTTATATACATATTTAAACCATAGTCTGGTAATTTGGTAGATGGGGGATAATATCTAATGATTAGTGTTTGAAGTACACTATTTTTAAATGCACAAAATGATTGTCATAGAAACAATGTTAAACAAAATAATTTGTAAAAAGTCCATTTTAAAAGGAAGTGAAATGCATAATTACAAGGATAAAATCATCCGCATGAAATAACATTCCCTTTTTCCATAATTATCATTTAGACAATATATTTGCTTTAATCATTCATTTCTATGGTGGTTTTCAGTGTAAGAGTAGTGTTTGTAGAATAATATTTGTTCTAAAAGAGACAGCATAAAATAACAGAAAAAAATCAAAGAACAAGGAAGCTCAGATGCAGCTGTGTGAAAGTATTCAAAACTCTCTATAAAAGAACATAAGAAATTATGAAGCGATTGTCTTCAGGTACAGAGAAAGTAGCAATACAAAAGGGAAAGAAAAAAGTGTGAATTCTTTTTGAAAAGGAAAACAAGCCACATTTATGAGTAAAATCCAATGAGTCTGAAAACAAACAAGCAGAAGGTGGAAATCTCTAGCAGCCAAGCAGGATGTAACCCATATGGGAAATCATGGAGGCAGCACAGCCCGGGAGAAATCCATGCTGAGGTCCAGAATCTAGCAGCCCCAGCACAGACCCAGCACAGACCCAGCTGTCAGGAACTAAAGTGAGATAGCAGCCTGGGGGAAAGCAGTATTTAAATAGCAAATGCACTCAAGAAGGAAAAAAACATCTAAGTATAATAGTGACTATGTACACACACCAGCAAAAAGTCACAAGCAGCAATAGGAGCAGAAAATGTTAAAACAAAGAGAACATAAAAATACAATACACTGAATTTGAATGCAAGAAAATTGCTTCAGAGGAGTGAGCCAGACACAGCAGGAAATCTACGGAAGGTTGAAAAGTAATATTGTCCTTCACAACATTTGTAGCAGAAAAGGATAAAACCCAATACATGGCCAAAGTGAAAAACACTCAAGGAAGATATTAACTGGGCAAATTGAATATTATTTTAAAAATATGTGTGTGAAAAATTTACGCCTAGATTTATTAGTTATAGTATTACAGGGCAAGGAGAGGGGCACCCCAGAACCCCAAAACCTGCCCTCTCTAAATGGATTCTGCCATCTGCCGCATTAAGACAAACATATAAGGCCTTTAACAGAAAGGACCTTTAATACAGTTAGGGAACAATACAGAAAAGAGAAAGAACATAGTTACTAAGTCAAGCATCCAAAGTTACCCATCTCCTTGAGGGTAAAAGTCCAGCCAAATAGGATTGGCCCAAAGCAAGGCCCAAAAGCCTGCCACAAATCTAAAGGACCTTTCAGTGAAGACCCATAGAAAAGGGTCAGAAAGAGTCAGACAAATCTGGGAGGAAAAGAACAAAATAAAAATCAAGATAAAAGCTGCCATTATTAATTTCCCCACAGGTCTCTCACCCACATCTATTCCAACCAGTCCAAGACTAAGAGCAAGCGCAGTTTTTTTACATGTCCCTGTGCTCCACATGCCTCCTCCACATTTCTTTGCTGCTCTCCATCCTGCTTCTTTCTTCCTCCCTTCCTTCTGTCTCCAATCTCCTCTCTCCAGTATCTGCTTATCCATGCTCAGCTCCACCCACTTAGGGTGGAACCAGGATTTTTGGAACTTCCCCTTTTCCTGGGACCACCCTGTTACACTATGACACAGTAGTTTTGACTTATGAATCTGACCTGTTTCACAAGAGCCACTGTCCAGGTATTGGGCTAATAGCCTCCCTACTGATGTGCTAGTAGTCAGTTGAGAGTCAACATGTTACAGGGCAACCCTAATATAAAATGGGTTCCCCTCACTGGGTCCTCCACCCGCGCTCAGAAGACTTAAAAAGTCCCAACTCCAGGTACACGTGGCAAAAGTTATTACCAGGTTTTATTTTATGAAAGAAGGGGAATAAAATAGTAATAATACCAAGGGAAAAAGAAAGGGATACAAATCCACAAATACCCTACCAGATCTAAGCAATGGCGCATTGAGGGCTGGCTCCGAGTCAAATAAGATGGCTCCGAAAGAAGAGAGATGTCTCCCGAAGGAAGGGGTCTGGCTCCTCAGTAAGTGAGAGAGCCCAAGGCTCACCTCTGGTTTTATAGCCAGCCTGGCTGCTCAACTCCACCCTCAGGTCCCAGTGATCCACTCTTCGATAATCATCTTATCGGATTTGTGGTTCTGGAACACTGATGGTCTGGAGTGGGGGTTGGAGTCCGCACACCCATAATCCATTTAGGACTACCTTTCCCCCTAACAAACACACTGACTTAAAAAACCCCAAGTATCATCATTTGGATGTACTGAACACCAGAGAGATGCCAAAGTCTATACTATGTAACTGAATAAATTTTTTAAGTGTTCTATCCAGTGAAGAATTTAATTCATAGAATGAGACCTATGTAGCAATACCTTTTTAGTACATTAACTTGTATACATACTTTATATAACCTCTGATATTTTTTAAGTATATGGATATACCCAAAGGCATGCACACCCAATACTAAAAGTGACTATTTTTTTTTAAAGATTTATTTATTTATGCACACAAGAGCTAGGGTATAGGCCAGAGTCACAGGAGGTGAGAGGATTCATCAGACAGAGTGGGGAGCAGAACAGGCAGATCAACTGAAACACACTGCTGAGGGGAGCAGCGGGTGAAGAAAGGGAGGTCTGCCTGTGCTATGTGGGTCCTCTCCCTGGCCTGCAGCAGGGATTGAACTCCCTGCTGCAGTGGCTGTGGTCTGCTTTATAGTGGGTTTCTTAACCCACTGTGCCACCAGGGAGGCCCCAAAGTAACTATTTTTTATGGAAAAAGGAAATAGGTATTTTGATTGTCCATAGAAATGACGTTGCAGTGACTGACCTAATGACCCTAAAATTTTGATATATGAAATACTTTGTCAGATGGTCAACCAGTGTGTGGAATAAAATGTATTGATGTACTTTTTTTGTTAGAAAAATATTACATTTAAAAATTTGAATTGGATATTTATTCTTGGAGAAAAGCAAAATTCAGAAATGCCCAAAGAGATTTTGATCATGATTTTCAAAACAGAGAATTGAAAATGGGACCAAAAGGTGGCTTATCACAGCTTCTCGATCCAGAATATTTTCCTGTAGCCCATGGAACTTCTTTTTTAATGGACTTTCTAACAAAATTGATATACATTTTTTACTTTCAAGAATTATATTATGCTAAATTAATTATTAATTTTCCTTAAGCAGGAAAACATATTTTTCATTTTCCAAATATACATAAGCCAGATATTTTGGGTTTGATTTTAAGGATTGTACAGCATAACGAGATTTCTTGGGAAACACTGTGGAAAATTTTAATCTATAAAAATATATCTGAATTAATTTTTTGGTAGGTTTGGACTTGGAATTTTAAGTCATTTTGCAAGAAACAAGTTAGCAGAGTAGGAAGGATCTATTTGTCAAAGTAACCTATTACTGAAATGAAGTGGCTATTGATCCTCTCTCTCTGTTCACTGACTCAGTTCAATGATAGATTTTGTCATTCATTATATCACCAACTTTACAGATCAGTCATTGTTTTCTAGTTATTTGTGACACTCAAATACTTGCAACCTTATTTTTCCTTTTATAGATTAACTATCACAAAAAGCTAGCATGTTTTTTACTATAGAGGTTGAACTTCTTTATTCATTGCCTTATCTAATATAAGATGTTAATAAAAATAATAAACATTTTAATTTAAATATAAATAAGGGCCCTCCCTGGTGGCTCAAGGGGTTAAGGTGCTGCACTATGAAGCTACTGCAGTCACTGGAGCATGAGTTCAATCCCCAGTCAGGGAGGTGACCCACATGGCACAGCAGACCTCTCCTGTCTTGCCCACTGCTCCCCTCAGCAGTGTATTTCGGTAGATCTGCCAGTTTGTCTATGGTGACTCCTTTTAAAGGAGGGTAAAGAATAGGGAAACTGGGAAAAAGGTGCCTTAAGACCAGAGACCTGGTTTCTACAAGGAGGTGGGGGTAGAAGGAATCAACAGCCATTAACTCAATCATATAAACAAAGACCCTGAGGGCCAATGACTGTTATAGGGAGTGTCAGACCAAAAGTAAAGATAGGAGATTGAGCTCTATCTTAGAAACCCATTGTAAAATCTCTGGTCCCTTTCAAATTCTATATGGTTGATTCAAAGTCAACAAGCAAGCCACTCTATGAAGGAGTGAGCCCCTCCCAAAGAGAAGACTATTATCAGTGCTGTCTCTGCACTGGCTCTGGGCAGTTGTCCTTCTGCCCACCTGTGACTAGGCATGTGCTTCTCTTCACTCTCTCCTCTGCAGGGCAGCAGTCTTCTTGCCTGCCCATACCTGTACCCTGCTGGGGCTTCCCTTCACTTTCCTCAAGCCCACTGCCTGCAAACATGCAGGCCTCTCTCAGCAAACCTGTTCCTTGCAGGACAGCTCTTCCTGCCCACTTGTGTCGATGCAAGTGTCTTTAACTTTCATGTCCCTTTTCCCAATAAACCTGCTCTTTAAAATATAACTAATGTCTTTACCTCATGGAGAAACTTGCCTGGGAAACTCACCGCATGCTGCTAAACAGGGAACTCTGGTGAAGCCTTTCCCAAAGTGAACCCCAAATCCCCACTCCACAAACCCACTGATTCCAAAATCGACATCACTCTCACACCCCACACCTCTGGCCTCTACCTCAGTTCTTGTATGCATAAATTAATGAATCTTTAAAAAAAAATTTTAAATAAAAATAATAAATCTAAATAAAATACTAAAAGGAATATAAATATGAATTCATTTCTTAATCATTAAAAGCAGTATCAAGTTTTCTATGTCATTGTTTTTCAATTCATTAACATGGAATATCTATTTTTCCTTTTACCTCAATCTGCTCTTATCTTGAATAACTGAAAAATTATTTTCTCTTCAGTTAAATTTTTTAAATCTGCAATAATTTTAATTTTTTTATTAAAGGAGAGCTATTTTAAAATTTCAGTTATTCAGAAAGTTAATTTACCTTTAATGGAAGTTATAAGAAGGTATTATTTTTACATGATTACAATTGTTATAATTATATCTTAAAATATTCTTATATAAGTGATACTTATGATTCTTTCAAAGACAAGAGTAATTGAATATTCAGTGATTAACAAAGAAATTGGAGTTTTGGAAAGAGTTCTGTTTTAACTAGCAACTAAATTATATATCTATTTCAAAAGCCTCAGACTACTTCTAGAGCAAAAATAAGAGTATATTTAGCAAAATGATCAAAGGCAGTGATTATTTTTCAATCACTACCATTTTGTGGGAAGCTAAGGAACACTGCAAGTCACCAGCAGATTCTCCTCCACATATACCAAGCTTTCATGGGCTGGGAAAGTCAGACAGATGAGAGCTTTCCCTGTGAACCACAGTTGTTAGACAAAGCACTTAAGCACTATGGGCTGACTCAGCAGTTAAAACTGTAACATAGCAATGTGTATGTCTTTGGGTGCTACAGTCACACATGGCTTAGCTACATTATAGTCAACCACTAATTGCATACATGATGGTGGTCCCAGTAGGCCCCACCTTAATGGCTGGTCTATCTATTGCTAGGTCTGTGTAAATACACTCCAGGGTGTTCACACTATGATGAAAATGCTGGAAGGTGTGTTTCTCAGAGCCTATCCCCACTGTTAAGGGATGCATGTCTGTGTAAGGATTAAAATACAAAATTCAAAGCAGCACTTACACAGATTGGTCTAATAATGGTCTTTGGTATTTATATGACATAATAAATGGCCATATATTAATTTACACTTAATAGATAATCAATAGTGTCTAGTGATCACATAATATCTTTATATTAGAAAGTAATTTTATTTTGGATAAACAGAAAACAGAAAATAAGAAAGGACTTGGGAAATACATATATCATTATTCTCTAAATTCCTTTTGATTGCTCCTTTGACCCTCTTAATTTTTCACACATTTGTGAATTTTCCTGTTTTCCTTTTATTAATGATTTCCAGTTTCACTGCATTGTGGTTAGAAAAGATATTTGGTATGATTCAAGTCCTCTTAACTTTGTTAAGACTTATTTTAAACTGACATGTTATCTATCCTGTAGAAATGCTCTGAGTACACTTTAAAAAATATGTGCAGGGCCTCCCTGGTGACACAATGGGTTAAGCACCACACTATTAAGCAAACCAAAGCCACTGCAGCATGAGTTCCATCCCAGTCTCCAGCCAGGGAGGGGACCCACGTGACTCAGCAGACCTCTCCTGTCTTACCTGCTGCTCCCCTCAGCAGTGTTTTTAGCGGATCTGCCTGTTCTGTCCCCCACTCTGTCTCTGGTGAATCCTCTCACCACCAGCACCTCTGGCCTGTGCCTCACCTCATGTATGAATAAATTAATCTTTTAAAAACAAACAAACAAATAAATAAATAACATGCATCTGCTGCTGTTAGGCAAATATTCTGTGCTGGTGTTAGGACATTTGGTTTACAGATTTGTTCAAGTTTTCTGCTTAATTATTGATTTTCCATCTGGATGTTGTATTCATTATTGAAAGTAGGGTTTAAAGTCTCCTACTATTATTGTATTACTGTCTATTACTTCTTTAGATCAGTCAATGCTTACTTTATATATTTAGGTGCTTTTATATTAGATATATTGTATTTATATTTACTATATATTTTATATATTCCTGACTAACTGGTCCTTTTACCTTTAAATAATGACTTTTTCTTGTGATAAATTTTCTTTCAAAGTCTAGTTTGTCTAGTCTCTTTTGTATAAATCTTTTTCTGTCCTTTTACTTTCAGACAGCAAAACATGTTTAATATAAATATTTAAAGTGTGTTTTAGAAAAGTTCTAGTAGTATCTGAAAGCATATTTTCCTGTCAAAAACAACCTAGCATTGATGTCATATGGCAGTTTGGCAGGAAGCTCTCATTTTCTTTCATGACATATGAGGGAAGAGAGATAAGACTCAACATAAGAGGTTTACCAACCAATGGCATGTCAAAACCATCACTAAGAACAATTATGTCCAGTAGCAATAGTTTATCTTTTATGTCAACTGCTTCACAATATATTTAATGATAGATTTCATTCTTCTTGTAAAAAGAAAGCTGTTAGTCAGTCTGGGTCAGCAATGTAAGACACACTCAGTAGCACCCTGTGTCTACACATGACCAGCTGCACAGAAGGCAGACACCCGTTTATCCCCAGCCCCCACCTTGGGAGGTAACAGAAAGATTGGAAACCAGAATTAAGTCGATCCATTTTTTTCTTCTAGCCAGGAATTCATGTAAAACCTTTAATAGAGGTGATAGATTAATCAGAATCTGTTCAATAAATGTCTATTGAAATATGATTATGGGGCCTCCCTGGTGGCGCAGTGGGTTAAGCAACAGTACTATGAAGCAAACCGCAGCCACTGCAGCACCAGTTCGATCCCTACCGCCGGTCAGGGAGGGGACCCACATGGCACAGCAGACCTCTCCTGCCTCGCCTGCTGCTCCCCTCAGCACTGTGTTTCAGTCAGTCTGCCTGTTCTGCTCCCCACTCTATCTCTGGTGAATCTCTCACATCCCTGGACTCTGGCCTATACCTCAGTTCTTGTATGTACAAATAAATAAATCTTAAAAAAAATAAGAAATATGGTTATGTTTAGGACATGTGAGTGATGAAAATGTGAATTCAATAAAAGATAAAGTTCCCCAAGACAGAATTAATGTAATAAACACAGAAATTTTAATAGAACTAGATGCAGCAGCATAATTAACAAATGGTTGAACAAAAAATGTTTTATAACTTGGGTATCATGGATTATTGTCTTTTAATAATAGAATGTATTTAAGAGCAAGAGGTGGGTAAGAATAGCTCTAGTAGGCAAACATAACCTTGTGAAAAAGGACTCCAGACTACTCAGTAGGTGACAGTAGCACCCCTCAAACATTTTGTGACATCCAAAAGTGTCTCTCTACACTACTAAATATTCCAAGTTGAAAAGCATCGTTCTTCTGTGAATTATTTATGTATTTTTGTTTAGAGTTCCACATTGATGTTGATCCTTAGACCCTGTACAATATCTACAGGAGCATGGCAACAAGGCCAAGACAAGTAATTCACCTGTGAGAGCTGAATCACAGTCAAAGTGGCCAGACCCAAGCAAGAATAAAAAGAAATCCCATTGTTTTGGGACCCAGATAACCAATTAAAAAAGATAATGCAAAAATGAAAAAAAAAAATTCCAGTTGTGATAAACTGTAAAGGATATAGAAATTATTCTACATAGAGCGCTCACAGAAAAAGGAAAATTATATGAAAGAATGCAAAAGAAAACGTGAATAAATGGAGTTGTATATACATTATATGAATGAGTCTATGTCACCGCGAAAATGGATTTGGCTTTTCTGTTTTCTTATGTGTTGTCTTTTTGAATTTGGATATTAGTACTTTCCTTTTTTTGTGATACAAATTTGGGAACTTTTCTTCATTTTATGTGTTCTAAAACAATTTATTATTACATGAATGCCTTGGACAAAGCATGTGGGTGAGCTTTTCTCTGTAAGTGAAACTGAAATTATATCTTTTGATAAGTTAGTATTGTTACAGGGCAACCCTAATATAAAATGGGTTTGCCTGACTGGGTCCTCACCCACGCGCTCGAACAGCACTTATAATGCCCCAACTGCAGGCACACACAACAAAGGTTAATAAAGGGTTTTATTTACAAGGGAAGGAGAAATAGCGTAGTGAATAACAACACAAAGGGAAGAGAAGGATACAAATCTGTAAATATCCTACCAGTTCCTTGGAGCTGGAACCCAACGGTGCACTGAGAGCTGACTCCCAAGGAAAAAGGACACCCCAAGGCCCACGTGTCTGCTTTTATATTCAGCCTGGCTGCTCAACTCCACCCTCAGGTCCCAGTGATCTGCTCTTCGATAATGACCTTATGGTATTTGTAGTCCTTGGATCTTGTAGGTCTGGAATGGGGGTCGAAGTCCATAACCTATTTGTATAATCCATTCAGGAGGGTCTTTCCCCCTAACAGTATCATCTGCATTTATTAGCATTGATCTGTTTGATGTTTACCATGCCTTACTGTTCTTTGTGCATTATGTTTAATGTGCTTCTTGCACACATATATTGTGTTTCCTATGCTCTTTATCAATTGTTTTGGAACTTTAAAATAGTCATAGTTCTTTTTTAGTGGTTCCTTTTGAACTTCCACATTTTTAGTATCCTTACACCTCCACCCATCCTCATTTATCTTTTATTATCACTGTGTTTGCAACAGGTGTCCTTGACACCCTTCTACTACCAATTCAATGATGGGTTGCTTCTTCACTCTTATTTCCAATTTGTTCCCTATCCATTGTTTTAGTTGTGCCTTCTCTTGTAACAGTAACAAAACATTTATGTCTCTTCTAGTACCCCTGCTTTATTTGAGTCTTGGATCTGCAATGAAGTACAATTAATGTTCACCCTACACTGTTCTCCAAATCTTGTTCACCAAGTGCTTGAACTTTCCTCACCTGTTTCCTCCTTTTTTTTTTTCATGCTCCAATTTCAAAGCCCATCTTCAGCTTCCTTGAGACCGCATGTCCCTCAGAAATATCCCTCTCCAAGACTTGATACATATGTTCATGTATCAGTGCTGTATTCTCTCTTCCACATAGTTTTTATATACGGGGAGGGGGACAGAAGGAGAAGAAAAGGTCAGTGTATGTTGCTTTTGTTGTTTTTGTTTTGTTTCTCTAGCTGTTCACAAAGTCTTGTAGCACAAGTCTCAAGTGTTTCTCAATTAAAGATATATTTCTACTTTTCAACATACTGGTAAAGTTTGTAATAGTTCATCCTTCTAGTTTTTGCTGAAGGTATGACTTTCTATATAATTTAATGTGTTGGTGATACAGCAATGAAGGATTTGTCTCCCTTTATGTCCCACCAGATAAGCTCTCCCATTTATTTTATGGGATTAACAAACTTTGTTTTCTTATATTCAGAGAAAAAGAGCATCCTTAGGAAGATAACATCAGAATCACTGACCACCAGGTGGCAGAGAGGGCAAGGTGGCATCAACTAAAACCTCCAGAAACTCGTGTTGCGAGATTGGACACACTGACCCTTGCCCCATCCCCCATTTTCTCCCTGTGACTGGATAAACATCCTGCCCTCTGCCAAAGAGCAGGTCATGATCTTTCAAACATGAGTTTGATCTCCTCAACTAGGCAACTTATTAAACTATTTAATTTTATTGGCTGAAGTAACCCAGACCACCAGGATTCCATTATCACTGGGAGATTTTGTAGAGATTTATGGAGATCTTCACAATTAGTTTGCCATCACTTATTTAGCTAATCCAAAACACAATCATTTAAAAAAGTTTTTGAAGATTTGGCAGTAATGACTTGGAATGACAACATCTTCAAATTAAATTTCTTTTTTATGATAAAAGCATGCCATAAATGGAGCAAATGCTGATGTCAGGTGTCTTGTTTTTTTTTGTTTGTTTGTTTGTTTTATTTTTTTGTTTGTTTGTTTTTTTTTTTTATTTTTGTAGGTGTCTTGTTTTAACAGGCTAAATTTCTGCATATATTGTGTAATTTGTTGTTGCATCCCCAAAGTCAACAATTTCCCATTCCCTTCTTCCTCTACACAGAGGCTTGGTTCATTGCGCTCATCTTTCTTTCCTTAGTACCAGATGAGTTTGTAAGATAACAAGACAGTGTTCATTTCTGAGTGGAATATGTAATAGAATTCATCAGCATATGTTTATAATCTTTGTTACAATATTTAATGAAAAAGACACATTGACACTTGGTCTAGTGATATGTGAAAAGGGGTACATTCTGGGGAATGTAAGTTCTTAATTTTTTTCTGGGAGATGGTCAGGAAGTACTACAATCTGCCAGAACTCCCAGAGAAAGCTTGAGTATCACTGCACCAGCCTCCCCACCACAAGAATACCAAGTATAATAATAAAAAAACAGCAACATTATGTATATAAAATTGAGTCAGAAAAGACAGTGGGCCATTTTCAATCTTCCTGACATCTATTTTAGGTGAAATTTAATTTATAAGAACCAAGAATTACCTTTGCTTTTCATAGCAACTTGTGTTGAATTTTCTGTAACTTAATTCCAAAACCATGTTAGTGGATGCCTGCTTGTATTAACAGTTTAACTGTTTGTGAAATCATGCCTTATTATATTTCAAATTCAAATTAAACATATACTCTTTAGTGAGAAGTCATTGGCACAGACATAAAGTCACAAAATTATGTCATTAAATGAGAGTTTAGAAATTTTCAGGACTTATTTCAGCAAATCACAAGTAAATGGGAATTTAAACACTGCATGAGAATTTACAGGGATTATGAATTTGCTAGTTTATATTTTCCATTCTCAAAGAGTCCTGTATTTTAACCTATTGAAATATATTCTGAAAGATATAGCTCAATCCCAGATTTCTTTGTTTTTTTCACATTACACTCTTCTCCAGATATAAAAAATTCAGGTCTGCTACTTGCACAGAAAAGCTCTATCTCTCAGATTACAATAACTTGTTTGATTAAAGTACTTTTTTAAAAAAAATATTTATTTATTTATGCATACAAGCGCTGGGGTACAGGCCAGAGGTGGGGGGGAGGTGCGGTGAGAGGATTCACCACAGAGAGCAGGGAGCAGAACAGGCAGATCAACAGAAGTACACTGCTAAGGGGAGCAGCGAGCACAGCAGGAGAGGTCTGCTGTGCCATGTGGGTCACCTCCCTGGCCGGCAGCAGGGATCGAACTCGTGCTGCAGTGGCTGCGGTTTGCTTCATAGTGTGTTGCTTAACCCACTGTACCAACAGGGAGGCCCTGATTAAAGTACTTTTATCAATGTGAATTCTTCATATCTATTTTTGCTCTCATCTCCAGAATCACAATGATACCTATAGATTATATATCAGTTTTTAAAATTTAGTACAAGTTACAAGGTTTTAATGGTAGTTTTAATGAAGTAAAAGTTTTAATGGTAGTTAGACAAAGTTTATCAATGTGTCATATGTTATAACAGAGAAAATACCTGAAATAGCTGTATTTTTGCATGCTAAGTGTTTGACAATCATTGTCTCCATTGAAAGATGTGGAAAGACAGAGTAAAATAGGATTTTATCTTCTACTACTTGGCTTGATTTTTCAGAATGAATATGTATCCATGTTAGTCATGTCACTGGAGTGTGAGAAATGTGAAAACAAATCTGCATTTGTACAGAGAAAGGTCTTTGAAAAAATGTCTATGATTTAACAAGCATTCAATTCATTTTGACTACATCACTGGTCTTATTTTTAATACAAAGCTCTGAACAAACTGACATTTCAATTTGACCTGTTACTAAGAATTACTGGATTTTCAAATTACTCTATTTTACTTCTGAGAATCAAAGTCACTGATGAAAATGACTCCATGGAAAGGCATTATTTGTTTGTCTGACATATTGAAACTTAAGGAAAAACTTTCTATATAATTCTTTTGTATATTTACTTCTATAAAACAAGTTATGAAGGTTTCTTTAAATCTCCTTAAAAGAGAAAAATAGAAAATCTATATCCAGGCAAATGGAATCACTATGACAATAAACCTTACTTAGAAGAAACTAGATAAAAGTTAAAATATTGTGCATGGGAAGAATAATATTGGAGTGAAGGCAGAATGTAGGAAAATTAGATTAGTTTATCTTACCTGGTATTGAAGAAGCTTTTCTGTCTACAGAATATCATTCTGACCTGTATCAGAAAAATTTTGACTTCAGGAAAATTAGCAGGTGTTACTCATAGAAATTTGAGTCATCTACATAAAGCCTTATCATGTTCCTAAACCATCTCGCAAATTGCAGTGAGCTGCCATTGAGCAGGTGGCCATTTTAGTTGTTGTGTATTTCACGTTTTTTCCTTTATTTTTAATTGCCATTATCAGCCTCTCCTTCTGCATGCTTTTTCTATGAGTTACAAGTTATGCAGGAATTTGTGAGCCAACTATTTTGTCTGCCTATTAGTAATTAAAATATATTATTATAATCTCAATCAGTTTCTAGCGCAACAACAATTATAAAATGTTTCCTGAGTAAATTCATTTCCTACATCAAAATGAAAGTCAAAATCAGTTGAATAATGAATAGTTCATTGCCCCATGCTTTAATTTATTAATTTGACCATGGCTTAATTTTTTAATCTAAAGTATCCAATTGATCCGCAGGCTATGACTCTGTTTGCTATTGTTCATAGTTAAGAAAAATATGATGCAACCTTTTCTTCCTGAGTCCCAGGCGTCCACATTGCCACTGGAACTCAGGATTCCCACTTCATAAAGTGGTGGTACTCCCGTACCAATGTAATGGCAGGTAATGTCTTCAGTCCATTATCTCACACACACACACACACACACACACACACACACAGAGGCTTGGCAAAATCAAGAACAAATCAAAACAAAATCAAGAACATCTGCATTTCTGTATTAGCAAATTCCAGGCATTACTATTCTTGAATCAATTGTAGTTCAAACAGGAAATATCAGCATACTCAAATTACAAGACTTGGACAAAATTTTACTGAGAGAACTGATGTTACACCTACAAGATAGAGGGTGGTGAACTCACCCAAGATGGTGGCAAACCCTGGGTTGGTGAATTGGAACACTAGTAACCCTCTACTTCATGTGTAAGAGGAAGACAGTGTTACCTGTTTTGCAGGCAAAGAGCCTATAAAAACTCTCACTGGACCAGAACCCCTCCCACTGGTTCTAGATCCAGTCACACACCACCATAAATGCAAGCAAAAGTTCCTCTTGTGTGACAAAAGAAAAAAAAAAATTAATACATGGTGGAATGGGTAGACTGAGAAAGAAGTAGCAAGATACAGAGAGAGGGAGATGGAGTCAATTACTGAATGATGGTACTATGTGGATCTGCAGCCACAGGAGTCAGAAGAGTGCAGCAGAAGTGTACTGCTGAGCTCTGGGATCCCCTCATGCCCTAGGGTGAAGGCCTGCTGCCTGTCTGACCAGTGGTGAAGCTGCCATCTGTAGTATCTCCTGTGAGAAAAAGAGTGAGCCCACCTGCATCACTCCTTATTTAAGACTCCCAAAATAACCATTCAGTTCCACCTCTTTCCAACAGCCCCCTAGCTCAGGACTTCAGGGGCAGAGTTCAGATCAGGAAAAGGAAGGCATTGTCCTTCCTGCTTTGGGTGTGTCTGTGTTACAGAATTACTCTGGCCCTTAACCCAGTCTATGGAAGGAGAAACCAGGTAGTACTCAAGGATTTCTGGAAGCCAGACACTTTATTTCACATTCATATAAATATAGACCCAGACATGAACACTTTCTGAAAATCTGGGCCCTGAACAAAGGCTGGGAGCTCCTTTTATACTTCACTATCTCTACATTTGCTATATAGGTGAAAATATATATATATAAAACCATATGATCGATGGCTAATTCCCAGGGAAAATGGGGTTTTGCAGGGAGATAATTTTCCAGGGACACAGACCTGCCTGACCCTTTGAAATGCAGCTCTGTTTAGGAATGCTGAGACTGGGTCATGAATCTAACTTGTTAACTGCACCTGCATTGGTATGTTAATTGCACGTAGGTTAAACTCTGTGACTGGGGAGGTATCTCCACATCCATTGTCCAGCAATATTTCTTCCACATCTGAACACTAGGAGGGTAGAGTTTGGCTCCATTGTCTGCACTGGCCACCTCCACTACTAAAAATCCAATTTATTTTAAATCTGCTTCTTATTCAGGTGAGATATTTGTCTTGTTTTGCTTTTGAGTTTTGAACATAATTTCGAATTTACCAAATAGTAAATAAAATGATATTCCCACTTTCTTACATATTTAAATAGATTTTTTTCCAGATCATGCTACTAAGGTCATGTTTCAAAATGTCTAACCTTTGATAAATAGATCATCAATCATTGGGTGTTTTTGCATTATTCATTGAAAACATTATGCATTAACCTGAGAATATTTTTCCTCTACTTCCATATTATTTAGAAGAATCAATAGATGGCAGTGAAATTAACCTTAGAAAAGGCTTTTGATTCTGTCTAAAATGATCTACTCATCAATCATATTAAAAATCGTTTAGACTCTGATGCAGCTTTGTGGATTTTTAAATGATAGAAGGATTATGCTAAAGAGGAATTACAAATAGCACAATGTCAATCTAAGGTAGAAACAACAGTTATAATAGCCTTTTGGCATATTGATCAATAGCTCAGAAATGAGATTGAACATCTTTGAAATAAAGGCATGACTACCATAGCTTGGGAGGGCTCCAGGATGCTGGGGAAATAACTGGAAACATGCCTCTGTAGCCCCATTACTGTAACCAGGCTGGCAGCTTGACTATACCAGTGAGTGGAGCTTAATTATACTAGCATGGGTGAGTTGAAGCATGTTGAAAGGGAAGCCCACCAACATTCCAGTGCAGATCCTAGGGTGAATGCTGCAGTGGAGTGAGGGACGGCAGTGAAATGCCTGACTCTGGTAATATAGAGTTAGATCTGCCATTAAACACAAGTTCAATCATCTCAACACAGTTTGTCTTTCTGAAATGCTTCTCAGTCATCTTTTAAAATGGTAATTATTGTATTTGTTATTAAGACTTTAAGAATAGGGGGCCTCCCTGGTGGCACAATGGGTTAAGCAACGCACTGTGAAGCAAACCTCAGCCACTACAGCACGAGTTCGATCCCTGCTGCCGGCCAGGGAGGGGACCCACAAGGCGCTGCTCCCCTCAGCAGTGTACTTCTGTTGATCTGCCTGTTCTGCTCCCTGCTCTCTGTGGTGAATCTTCTCACCCACCCCCCACACCTCTGGCCTATACCCCAGTGCTTGTATGCATAAATAAATAAATCTTTAAAAAAAAAAAAAGACTTTAAGAATAGGGGGGGAAATGCAGAAAACATCATTGATGTAGATATGCAGAAAAAAACCTAAGATATTAAGCTGCATTCTCAGGAAAGAAAGAGCAAGAAAGGAAGCAGGTTGAGGATGGGTATGTGATGTTGTTGTGAGCTGTCTACTGGACATGGCATGTCATCAGCCACAGGAACATGGTGATGGATTAATGTTGTCTACACATGGGATGGAAGGGGAAATGGCTACATGTGAAAGGAAGTGGGAAAAGGAAGACACCAGAATGAAAGTTGATGCTCTGTTTTGCTGGGGCAAACCCAGTCTGATTAGTGTTCAGATACCACTTGATTTCAGAGGACTTTCACCTAGCTTGACTAGGGCTTTTCTCTTTATTTCTTTTCCCATGGTACTTTGCTTCCAAGTTCAAGCAGGAGTTTTCTTCCCAATTTATGTATTTATGCTCGCCATGTTACTTTGACCAAGGAAATCATCAGAGATTTAAAATTCAGTGTGATGTTGGCCAAATTCCTTTCCATTCCCGTTGCTGTGGGTAAACAGAAGTTTGTTGAAAGGAAGCCTGCAGCAGCCTGCAAGCTTGGTTGATCACTATAAGCATCACCCCCTGCTGATCCATTTGGAACTGCAACTCCAATTAATACCTATTCCTGTTTTCTAAGCCCTCCCAATTTCCAGGGGGCCCACATCCCACTGAGGCAAAATGTGGACCCACATAAATACCAAGAGTCCTTTTTTATGCATGATCAGAGCCAGGAGGAAGCTACTTAATTATGTGTGACACTAAAGAAAGGGAGTAGTCCCTCCCTGGTGGCATAGGGGTTAAAGTCTGTGCTATCACCAGCCACTGCAGCATGTGTTCAATCCCTGGCAAGGGAGCTGACTCACATGGTGCTGCAGACCTCGCCTGTGTCCTCTGCTGCTCCCCTCAACAATGTTCTTAGTAGATACACCTGGCTTCTCTACACTGCTTCTCTGGTTAATCCTCTTAACTGCCCACCCCCCATACCTCTGGCCTATACCCCAGTTCTTGAATGCATAAATTTAAAAAATTTAAATCTTTAAAATATTTTAAATCTTTAAACTTAAAGATTTAATTTAAAGACAAATTAAATCTTTAAAGAAAGGGAGCAAATATCAAGCAAGTAAGGCACACTCCAAAAAAGAGAAGAATCAGTGGAAAGCATAGCAATAAATGCTATTCCAGTGACCATGCCACACAAAAAGGGCAGTGGCATTGCTGAGGATTGTTTGCAGACCACAAAACGAGGCAAAATACCAGTAAAGCTCATTTCAAATGTCCTAACATGTGGACAGCAATTTCCAGGTGATTGACCATTTTCTCAGAGTATTCTAGCAGCAGCTATACATATTAAAAAGAAAAGCCTATTAACTGGAAGTAAAAAGAAAAACAAAAGTTGTACAATAAAGAAACCAGCATAGGAGATTATTTGACACAATGTGTGCTGTGATTTTCAAAACAATAATAATATAAAACCAACTATTGTGATAAAACTAGATTTTAGGTCGATGAAGAATATTTAGATGGGAAAGGTTTTCTAAGTAAGTGAAATCCTTTAGCCAATAGATTAAAATCCAATACATATATTCTAAATTTGATAACAAGAGGACAAAATCATAGGTATATTGATTAAAATATAGAGGTCAAAATAAAATGCCAAGTCACTAATTCTGGGTAACTAATTCTGGAGCCCAGGAATGTGGACTACATTAAAAACAGACTGATGTTTTAGAAATATGATACCTTCAGTACTACATGATTTTTTTTTTCTAGCATAGAAGAATTGGGGTTTAGGACAAAGGTGCAGGAAAAGGTGAGTTGATTCACCAGAGACAGAGTGGGGAGCAGAACAAATGGAGGTACTGAAATACACTGCTGAGGGGAGCAGTGAGCAAGGCAGGAGAGAGCTGCTGTGCCATGTGTGGTTTACCTCCCTGGCCAGGGACTGATCTCCAGCTGAAACTTAACCCATAGGCCACTAGGAAGATGCTACATGATTTTTAAAAATACAATATACATGTTATGATAGAACAGTAAGCTTGACATTTCAATTGGTAGTCACATTACTGCATTTCGTCCTACCTGGAAGTAGGTTCACAGCAAACGTTTGGCATAGCCAAAAGCACATCTGGAAGTTCCATTTCTCAATAAGCTAAAAATAGGACACAGGTTTAAGCTGAAGTGTATTAGCAGTTCTCAAAGAAGGAGGGATTAAAGTGCTCCTAGACCCCTGAAGTGTTTACAAGTCCCATGCACCTGAGGCTCGGCTTCCTCTCCTGCTCTCCTGGAACCCTCCAGATCCTGCAGGTCCTGTGTGTCACCTGGTTTGAGGCTTATCCACACAGTTTCTAAACCACACTCTGGGAGATGTCTTTGAAAGAATACCATCTAAAGGCATTTATAAGATACTCAAAATTTTAGTAAAATGTCATTGCAAAGACTTTTTAAGTACCTGCCACATGTCTCCTTAGTCTACTATAGACAATTAAATTACATCCTAAAGCCATTTTTCTTCTCCTGCAGCACCATGCTTTCCTTGAGGGTTGAAATGTTTACAATGCCAGCTGTAGGGATGTCAAAATTTAAAGGGTAAAATATATATTTATAAATGAATCTGCTTGAACCACTTCTAAAGGATAAGCAGGATTTACTCAGTCCCATAAATCCCTGTATTATTGCCATGCCATGATTTCGGGAATTACCCAGTGCTAAACACATGCAACACTTGTATGGGTGTTGAAATAGACAAATAACAAGAATGCACAAAGCCACTGTTTTAGCATTTTTCAAGTAAGGGATTCAGCAGTCCAGAGGAACTTGTAACTATTCTGAACTGGGGAAGTAGTGGTGTTAGCCTCTGGAGCTAATGGGTCAAGAAGGAGTAAATGTATTTGAAGCCTAAGGCACAACACACACAAAGGTTTGGAATGGTAACAGAGATGTCCTTGGCATTACATGAGGTCACTGTGAAGGCTTCACTGTGGTGGGAATAAGAGATACAGGAGGTGAAGAAGCAGGGGATAAAGTTATTCAAGGGACTGACACATAGTGAGTACCAACGCTGAGCCGATGCTGCCCAATGCATTGTTTATAGGACGACTCATTGGACTGAACCAACTCATAATTCTTTGAGAGCAACTTGAAACTAAGCAAGACTTTTGAGAGAAAAGTGATGTAACAAGATTTATTTTAGGAAAATGCTGGATGCAGTCATGAGGAAAGAGTAAAAGTGATCTCCACAGATTGTCACTGTATTCACACAGTCCTCTTTTCTAGCTCGTGGAGATTAAAAATGTTTCTTCTTTTTGTGAGGTCTGGGAGTTTCTGGGAGGCAAGTTGTGAAGATGACCAAGAAATCATGGAATTAAATTGATAAAGAGAACAACCAATCTGGAGGTGAGAAGGGATCATGGGAAGATTAGAATATATTATGCTGGGCTACCAACTCTTACCTGGCTGCCTGGACTTAACACCTGCCCTTATCAGCCTCAGTATGTCATCATCCTGACACCTGGCATTTGAGGAATTTGAAGACTCCAATCTCTTAGAGATCAATAAAGGCTTTCAGATCACAGTTTCAAAAGAAAACAAAAGATCACTCCACTAACATGCAGGTATCCCTGATTTTTCTTTCCCCTTTTTCTTCCAAGTTTACCTGCAAGAGGCAGCTTTGCTTGGTTAAGCTGTGAGTTTTCCCAACATTGGAACCCTCATACAGCCAGCGCATATGTATTTCCCTAATAGCATCCCCCCAAGACACAAAGAAAAACTTTGTTTTCATTTGCAGATAAAGTTTTGACTCATTTCTGTACATAATTTAACAAGCTCCCTCATAATTCTTGCCCAGGGAGATTTTCTTAGCTCTACCTTGTAGAATTTCACCTCCTGCATGCCAAAGGCACAAGGCCAAACATATGCAGATATTGGAACTCTTCTACCCCTTCCTTCTCACTCAGCTTTGAGCTGTTTGCCTCACTCAGCATGACTGCCAGATTGGATATGAATTCCAGTGCCTTCAGCAACCATGCAGCAATTTCCAAGGTCAAAGATAGGGAAAATGTGAACGTCCTTTGTTAACCTCCCATGTCTTAAGAATCACAGCCCTGCACTTCCTGAAGTCCAATGTCAGAAAAAAAGTTTGCATATTGTGTTCAGTTTTCAGAATGTTTATAAGAGGAATGTCATCCCAAACCCTACAGCACATTCTTTTTCCTGGCTTAATTTTCTAAGGTATACTAGTAATACTCAAGTATTTAGACAGCAGTGCTAATAATGATGTGAAATACCACAGAGGAAAATATTTTGAGTATCAGGTGCAGGAAAATACTTTCAGCTTCTCATGCTGATGATGTGCTGATGTCTGTGCTGATGAAAATTTGGAAATGAAGCTTAAACATACTTACAGTGCACACACATATGAATGAGTACATACACATGTATACACACCTGCACAGACATACACAGTTCTTGGGCCAGTATGTACACAAACCCCAAAATTCTAATCTTAAATGATGAACTTGTTAGCACATAAAATATTTGACAATTATTCACAAAACAAAATCACCTAAGGATGTACTTCTTACATATACACCAATCATTTAAAAGTGATGCATGACCCTATGTACAATGAAATATTACTCAGTTATAAAAAATGACAAATTATTGCCATTTGTGACATCATGGATAGGCCAAGAGGTATTGTGCAAATGAAATAAGTCAGACAGAGAAAGGTAAATACTGTATGATTCCACTCATATGTGGAAGAAATAAAAAGTAATAAAATTATTATTAATAAAAATAAAAAAAATTATTAATAAAAAACCCCACCCTTTTGGATGATAAGAACAAAGTGGTGGTTACCAGAAGGGAAAGGGAAAAAGGGCTAGATAAATTTGGTAAAAGAGAGCAATCAAATAGTGGTCAACAGAAAATAGGCTTTTAGTAGTAATCATAATGTAGCATCTACCAGGCTGAAATACAATGCTGTAAACCTGAAGCCTGTACAATGTTTTAAACTAATTTTACTTCAATAAACATTTTTAAAAATTAAAAAAAAATTTGACAATTTTCATGTACTTTATCTTGGTGAACATATCAATAACCCATGTAGAATCTAGGACAAAAGTGATAAAAATAACACATAAAAAGAGATTTGGAAGGGATAAGATGCCATATTTTCTATAGTGATATAACATTTATAAAGAATATTTTTTAAATAGAAATGCCCAAAAGACTCAGGAGATTGTCTTTCCTTTATGCCACTTATTAGGAAGACTATATATCATGAAGTATACTTTTTGTGTGTGTTGAAGAAATATTTTAGTCATTAGAATGATAAAATATTACTAATACATGGAATTTGATTTTATTAAAATACTATAATAACCAGCAAAGAAGAAAAGCATGCATAGAAATTGTCTAGTGGATAAAATAGAGTTTGAAAGACACAAAACTTAAAGGAGTAAAATATCAACTTCCAAAGCAAAATTTTCATGAAAAAAAAATACAAATAAATATAAAGGAAAATAAAACCATGTACATCCAGTAATAGTGATTATCTAAAATATTGAAATATCAAGAATATCAAAATAATAAATTCACAAGGAAATTGTAAAGATGGAATGATGCCGTGTATAAGGAGTAATATTAATGAGCTGCTGAAGGCCAGAAAGTCAGGCAGTTCACTCACACCCCAGCATTAACCAATTTGCCATGGTTGAGTTCATGCTCACCACGGAAAGAAGCTTCAATTCATCCAGTTTTCCTGTGGTTTTCACACTCTAGAATCTCATTTCCTTGGTCCTCTATGGTCCTTTAATTCTGTCAAGAACTTAAATAGATGATCACTTGCACATAAGCATTTTATTGGTGTATAATATATATGAAAACCAAAACTCAAATCATAACTACATGGCATACAACCTTTTGCAAAGGATGACTTTGTAGTTGCCTCTGAAATGCATGACAAAATAACAGAAACTGACTGGATCCCAGCAAGCTCCCTTTATGTTCAATCCATCACCCTATCCTCCACCCCTGAAGAAATACTATGCCAACTTGCAGTCTGTCTGAGTAGATTGTCTTTTTGAAACATAGATCAGTGAATCACATAGTATTTACCCTTTGCCTTTGACTTCATTTATTTAATATTCTGCATGTAAGGTTAATCCACATCATCGCACGCAGTGTTATTTCATTGTCTGTCATCATCATATCATTTTCAATGTATTAATGTACCATACTTTTTAAGTAGCTTCTACTGGGGTCTCCCTGGTGGCGCAGCGGGTTAAGCAACAGTACTATGAAGCAAACCGCAGCCACTGCAGCACCAGTTCGATCCCTACCGCCGGTCAGGGAGGGGACCCACAAGGTGCAGCAGACCTCTCCTGCCTCACCCGCTGCTCCCCTCAGCAGTGTGTTTCAGTCAGTCTGCCTGTTCTGCTCCCGCTCTGTCTCTGGTGAATCCTCTCACCTCCCGCAACTCTGGCCTGCACCCCAGCTCTTGTGTGCATAAACAAATAAATCTAATAAATCAATCAATCAATAAATAAGTAGCTTCTACTGATGAGCAATGAGTAGTTTAGAATTTGGGTGATTGTATACCTGCATTTACATGAGCAGACATCTCGAATAAAAAGTTAAGTCATAATACATTCTCTTGTGTTTGTCGACTTGATTTGCTTTTCCTGTTTCTCTGTTTTCTAAGCAGCATGTTTAATTTTTCATTTCTTCCACTTCAGCTTACAATTGAGTTCATGTCTTGTTTATAGGTTTACACAAACGCTGTTGCTGGGGATGTTGCTGTTCAGGAGCACTGGAGATTGGCACAGAGCTTTGCCATTCCTGATTTTCTTTTCCTGTCCCTTGCTAGATCTCTCAACAGAAAAAAAAAAAAAAAAAATCAATCTGGGAAGCTTCTTTTCACTGATGTAATGAATTGTCTCACTACAACCCACTGGCATGGGAAGCAGAAATAGTTAGTTACATTTAATTTCACTTTAAATCACATTCTGTACACACATGCACAGATTTTGATGCAGTAGTAGTTAAGTGTATAAACTTTAGAAGCCAGACTGTGGTAATGGGATTCCAGCTGTGTCACTATTTTATATCTGATAGTTAGATAACACATATAAAAGTTTGCTGTAATTATTCCTAAAGTGAGCTTAAATATATTACTTGCAGATATTTTTCTTTTAAAGTGTAATACCATTATCAGAATGTAATTTAATACCAACACACATCAACCTAATGAAATAGTAGCAAAAAGATTAAAATTTTAACATTTAGTAAACTCAAAAAGTTCTTTGTATTATACTTTTCAGTTTTATATGTTTGGCACATTATGGTGTCAACAGAAGCAGTTTCACACAAAAAAACAATATATTTTCCTTGTGCTAAATTATTTACACAGCCCCTAACATAAAAATAATCTATTTTAATCAATATCTACCAAATAGAAATTCCACAGTTGACAGTAATTTCTTTACTTATCTTTTTTATTTTCCTGAAATGAAAAATCATTCATTCACATTAACTAAATGATACCTTTAAATGTCTGACATTTTCAATCTTGGAATATTTGTTTAATTACATGAGCTTATGGAATCAGAAACTTTTTAATTCTCTCATGCACAAAATTTTCTTGCAAAGCATCAGTATTTTCTGGGAAAAACTAATTAATAGAGCTAAACTCTTGACATTAATTTTAAAGCTCTAAAGAGTGAATCATTTTAGCTTATTGAAATGATAACACATTAAATTCAATCTTAATTTTAAAGTATACCCCAACTGACTCAAGACATGATGCTATAAACCTTTATGTATGCACGTAGACAGTGTAATTGCTTGTTCATAATATGAGCCATATCCAATGACTGGTAAATTGGGTATAATTAGTTCATAGATTATTTACCATCAAATATTTAGAGGAAAAAATATCTTGTGGAAACCCATTGTTCCTAACATGAATTTAGCAATGTGAGTCTTTCTAATTATTATTATTATTCCTATATAATAGAATTTATATTTCCTCTGTAGTCCCAGAAATGAATTTATTCTTAAGATTACTACTACTGTGTGTAAAGGAAGAACTGATTACATAGCAAGTAGAATTTAAAAGTTGAGGAATTAGAGGGTTCATCATCAACTTCATGTCAGCTTACTATTATTTTGGTAAGTGGATGAAGGAAGCACAAGAATCTGAGGATAACCTAAACAGTTTCACGACAGAATGAGATTTCACATCAAGGATTCTACAACTCTCAACAAACTTCCTAGTTATTGACCTTAAAACTTTCCAAAATGTGCCTTAAACATAAAATGATCTGTTTCTCACTTTATTTCTCCTTCAGCTATTTCCAATGCACTTGTCATTTCTTTAAAATAAAGTAAAATAATAAATTTATTGCTATTAATGAAGGAGTAATTGTGCAAGCTGGGGGGGGTAGTTACGGTAAAGAGATAAAAGGACATCATTAGGTAGAATGATTAGGTAGAATGATGGTTCATCACTGCTAGAGAAGTGGCTCGCTAGACACTGAGGAGGAACATGGACTCACTGTAGGCCAGGTGTCAAGAAGATGAGCGTGTATGGTATCTAACTCATTCTAAGTAACACATCTGAATTCTTAAATAAACGAGCCTACTTTAAAAAAGTCATTATGAAGAGATTCCATTTGACTTTCATAAAATACTTCATGGGGAGACATTTTGGAATCTATATGATACTTGTAGAGTCACATAAATAATTCCAAAAGCAAGTGGTTAATATTAATGCAGTAATATTCAAAATTGGATGTTATTCAACATTGGAAGGAAAATATATCAAAAATATTAGAAAAACTTTTACTACTAATTTTATTTTAACTAAAAAATCTGAAAAGTTGTGTGGATTGCTTGGCAGGAGACTCTGGGGAGCTCAATGTTATTTATATGAAACTTGGCTGGTTTTCTGTTTGGGTTGTGCTGGTATAAAAGCCAAGTGCTTTAGAATTTCATATCAGGAAATAAAACTTTCACACAACTCAGTAGTCACAGGTGTGTATTCCTCTCATTTTGCCAAAGTTTCTTCTATTTGCAAATTTTAAATGGCACTGTTCTATTGTTCATGTTTGCAAAATGAGATTTTTTAAGAGAGTAATTTACAAATTAATTTCCCCATGTTAGTGAAATACTCATCTACTTAAAATGATTTTATTTTAGTTTGTTAAATGAATGAATAATATAATTCTATGGAGTTTAATACACTGAATTAAGTTTTTAAGGGTTAAAATAAACAATATGGTGAGTTATCATTTATTAAACATTTAGCAAGCTAGAAAACATCTATTTTTGAATTTTAAGTGGAACACACATTAGGATCAATTAAAATACCAAGAAAATAAAAGATATGTAAATTTAAAAAGAGAAGGCCCTTCTTCCTTTTCTTAATCCAATTTCCTATCAATATGTACAAGAAAACATTGTTCCAATACTGTGATTATCTCCTTTCATTAAAATGTACATGTACATAAATGTCAAATCTCAATCTCATACCTTTGTCTTGGTCAACCAGTTAGTAACAAAAAAGATAGAGAAATTGTTTCCATA
This sequence comes from Galemys pyrenaicus, assembly GCA_019455555.1. Lineage (NCBI taxonomy): Eukaryota > Metazoa > Chordata > Mammalia > Eulipotyphla > Talpidae > Galemys > Galemys pyrenaicus. The sequence continues at coordinate 385,185 of JAGFMF010011791.1, read as the reverse complement.
CAATTACATTTAGGATTTTTTGTTTGCTTTACAGAGTGCACAGTATTCTCTGGTTGCAAACCATAATAAACCAGTTTTTTATTAATAAATATATATAATAATAATAATAATATTCAGAACAGTATTGTAAACAAAATGGTGCTACCCACACAGATGCACCTTTATTATCCATCAATTTCCTTACTCTTTTAATTCCTACAGAAGAAAAGGCCTTTGATTTCATCTCTAAAATATATGTTTAAGACCTTGGTCTTTGCTATACATCCTCTCACACTAACTTATTTTATTTCCCCGACTTCAGCAGCAATTTAGTTAGTCTTTCTGGACTCAAGCTTACTTTTTTATTCCATCTTCATACAATACAAATCAAAACTTTTCTATAAAATGAATATACAAGCTTTTTACTTTGGGATGAAAAACTCACCAGGGTTTTTTTCTGTATGTGGAAGGAAAAGATACCACTGTGAACTAAATTTTGTCCGCTAACTGACAAATCAGAAATTGCATCTTCACTGATACAATCAGGTTCAGATGAGGTTAACTGAATAAGTACAAGGAGGGACCTTGTACTTTAAGGAAATGACTGATTTCCTTAAAGAAGAGGTATTTAGGCATACACAGCCACATGGAAGGATAGAGAGACACCTTGAGATGAAGATGGAGATTGGTGGTGGTGTGTCTGCAAGTCAAGGAAAACCAAGGATGGCAACTAGAAGTTGATTCTCCTCTGGAGCTCCCAGGATAGTTCCAACATGCAGCCCCTTGGTTTCAGACCAGTAGCCACTAGAACTGTGAAAGAATCAAGATCTTTGTTTACTCACCCAACTTGTGGTGCTTTGTTATAGCAGACACATGTGAACACGAAGTCCCTTCTTGTCAGGGTGACAATGCAGGTTTGCCCAGCCGGCTGGCTGTCCAGCATCAGCCAGGGCTGTCTGCCTTCGAGACAGCCACTAGCCACAACAACGCTCTCTCTGGTCTATGAGGTACACAGCTTGTTACCTTCTCTTCTCTTGACTCCATCATAGTCATACAGTAATTCATTTAAGTATTAAGCTTGTATGTCTTAAGTAAAATCCACATGTTTTGATATAATCTAAATAGATATAGGGCCTCCCTGGTGGCACAAGGAGTTGAGCACCACTCTGTGGAGCATCTGCAGCCACTGCAGCACGAGATCAATCCCAGGCCAGGGAGGTGACCCACATTGTACATCAGACCTCTCCTGCCTCACTCGCTGCTCTCCTCAGCACTGTGTTTCAGTAGATCCACCTGTTCTGCTCCCCACTCTGTCTTCTGGTGACTCTTCTTGCCCCCCACACACAGCCCATCCTGCCACTCAACCCCTGTATTTCAGGCCTGTACCCTAACTTTCGTATGAATAAATAAATAAATCTTTAAAATAAAAATAATCCAAATAAATATAGATATCACTGTCACTCCATTATGTGACAGCAAGAATCTCTCCAATTGTATTCATGAGAAAAATGGAATGCTGATTTTGTTTTTGTCATATCTTGCCAGGTTTTGATGTCAAGGTAGGCTTGCAGAATGAAATTTTCACTCTCAACTATTCCTCCAGAGCTTGAATAAATTTGTTACTATTTCTTCCATAAACACTGGAAAAAATATATTGGTAAGACCACCCAGCCTGTGGTTTTCTTTGTAAAAGTATTTTTAATTAAAAAAAAGTATTTTTAATTACATATTCATGTGTGGAGATAAATTGTAAAAAAAAATTTGTGTGCAGAACACTATTTGTAATTGGTAAGACCTAGAAACAACCCAAATGCCCAAAAGTAGATGACTGGATCAAGAAGATGTGGTACATATATACAATGGAATATTATTCAGCAATCAAAAATGAGAAGCTAGGGACATTTATAGAAACATGGATGGAACTAGAAGGAATTATACTCAGTGAAGCAGTCAGAAGGCAAGAGAAAAATATCGGATGGCTTCACTATTAAGAGGAAAGACCAACAACAAAAGAAGAATAAGCTCAAGGAAATGGGCAATTATAACCAAAAGCAAACAAAAAACTCAACAAGACCAAAAAGCCAAAATAAACCAAAGGGACCATGGTGGGGGGAGGAAAAGGACGGGAGGGCAAAGATGGGGATGAGGGCAGAAAGAGCACAAGGGACTGAGGTGATGGTGCACGGGTGGAATGGTGGTGTTTACTCCCTGGGGAATACAAATGATGTCAAATATAATTAATTAATTAATTTAAAAATTTTTTAAAGAAATTATGTGCAGAACTCATATTTTCTTAAGATTCATGCTTTATCTTCATGCCTGAATAATTTTCAGCAATTATCCCTTGAAATTTTGATACTTCATTATTTTTTATTATGTCTCATTCTAGGAACCCTATTAGATATTTAATGTTAATGTGCTGTTAAATATCTTCCATTTGCCTGCATATATTTTACAGATCTTGAGCTTTTTTATATGTGCTGTGTTCTTTGATCAGTCACAGAACAATTTTAATATTCTCATATTATTTCCACTGGAATTTTCTCTACTAACATTTTAATTTTAATAAATATGTTTCACTTTATATGATTACTTCATCTTTATTTTATCCTACTCTTCTCAATTTCTACTTCATTATTTTTGGACTTTCATATAATGCTATCTCTTCATTTTCTTTTGATGTATTTGTAATATTTTTCTGTTTGAAATTCTTGACCATCACTTTGGCTAAGATCAAGTGTGAAATTCTTGACCATATTTTTAATTGAGCATTTTGTTTACAGACTAATTTTGTGTGTGACTTTCTAGCTTTCATGTGGCATTTGGATCCCTAATCCTATAATGATACTAAGTGCATAAGAAATTCATCCTGTAAGTTACAAGCTGTCAATCATAGATCCTAAGTGAAATCACTTAGAAAGTAAATATGAGTAGATTTTTAAAAATATTCTGGAAAGTCTTTGGGAAGCTAAAGACAATTTTTGCTGCTGAGACCTGCACCATTATCAAAATTAAGGACAAAATACACACCCAAAGTCTAGTACAATATTTAAAAACCTAAAAGTGAGTATAAACATGAAAGCTAAATTTAATCCAGTACATATGAGTATTTATTTTTAAAAACGTTGTAATTATGCATGCAATGGCACTAAACGTTTTAACTGTGTTCTGTTACCAGAGTATGTTCAAGTTATTTCCTGTTTCATTCATGTGTTTATTGTTTAAACGTGTTTGGTGTTTGGTGGGATGTTATTATGATGGATGGTGGCACTTTCTGAAAGCTGAATGGTTATTGAGTTGCTACATTTTCCATTCTATTTGATGGTTTAAACAGATGATCCATGCAAAGTCTGGTATGTGGCTAAGAAGGAAAAAGACTAACAGCAAGGAATTGTTTGTGTCAGCAGGACAATGAAATCATTGGGTGGTAGCCAATTGTCTGAAAAGGGTGATGTGATTTCAAGTATAGCTGAAGTTCTTTTTTTTTTTTTTTTGTAAATATTTGTTTATTTCATGTGTAAAATTGCCCGGGTGCAGGCCAGAAGTGCTGGGGGTAGAGGGGTGAGAGGATTCACCAGCGATAGAGTGGGGAGCAGAACAGGCAGATCTAACAAATACACTGCTGAGGGGAACAGTGGGGGAGATAGGAGAGGTTTGTTGCACCTAGCGGGTTACCTCCTTGACCAGGAATCAAACTCGTGCTGCAGTGGCTGTGGATAGCTTAATAGTGCTGTGATTTAAACCCTTATACCACCAGGACAAGTCTATCTGAAGTTCTTAGTCATCTGGAAAATTGTTAACATTGAGCTGGAAATACAGGATAGCATGTACATAGAAGTGTAGTGGGGAAATATTGGAAAAAAGGCAAAAATAACTTTAGGAAAAAATCCTAGCTATTTAAATAAGATCCACATAAGTTCATTGATACCTATCGACATAAGGGAAATAGATATCAATGAACCTTAACAAGTCATACAACTCATTCAGTAAATTGATTCTTCTCCTTCCTTGTTCTTATGTTTATTTATCCTTTAAGTATTGTGGTTAAATTTCAAACAAACTAAATCAATTAAATTGGGAGGTGACAATGTTAGTTATATCAAAAAAGATAAAGTAGAATTTGAGTGGAATTCAGTATGATAAGAAAAAGGAGGATTTTGAGGTGAGAAAATATAAAATTACAAAGAATGTGCTAAATAAAATGTTTACATATCATGTAGGGAAGATTCATACCAATATAAAAGTAAATAAAACTTAAAATTAATAGAGTATTAAACTGAAAATGTGACCAAAAGTAAATGTTTAAGAAAATGCACTGTAATAGTACTTATTTTGTAATTAACTGAAACTGGCATATATTTGAAATAATTTACCTTATAGTACAATATCCTTTAGTCTGGTCAAACTTAACTTAGAAATGTCAATCCCTTTATTTGCATATGGATGTATTCTCAAAGTGATCTTTTTATATTGGGAAAATTAGAGCATTTAACTTCGGGCCTAGGATCAAGAGTATGGAGGGAAAAGCTTATTTTAATCTTTTTTATTAAAGGATGTGTCTCCAGAATCATAAATGAGGGACAGAGAGAGATGGAAGGAAGGAAAGAGATACAATAAAGGAAAATTTGTCACTGACATGAGTGACGACTACTTGCTGGGTTCAGTCATGGGCAATGGAAAAATGTATCCATCAACTCTTGTTCCATTTTGTCTAAAATTTTACCCAAAACACTGAAAGTGAGTGAACTGAAAAAAGATATCTTTGGCAGTAAGCAAAAGCAAACAGTGATATTGTATTTCTATCAGTCAGATACACTTAGATTAAACAAATATCACAAGAAACAAAAAAGATATTGCACAGTGGTAAAAATATCAATTCATCAGGATATAGTGATTATAATTGTAAATTTAAAACATAAGATATATACTACAATAATTGCAAGTATACATTTATTTAGTCATTGTAAGTGTGGTTAAACATATTTTTCAAATTAACAGAAATGAAAGGAGAAAGTGACAGCAATACAGATATAAGACATTTCAGTGTCCTCATTTTCAACAAAAGGTAGTAAAGAGAGAGAGAGAGAGAAAGAAAGAGAGAAAGAGAGAGAGAAAGAAAGAGAGAAAGAGAGAGAGAAAGAAAGAGAGAAAGAGAGAAAGAGAGAAAGAAAGAAAGAAAGAAAGAAAGAAAGAAAGAAAGAAAGAAAGAAAGAAAGAAAGAAAGAAAGAAAGAAAGA
>JAGFMF010011791.1:337518-379919 GCA_019455555.1 Galemys pyrenaicus | reverse complement strand
AAGGAAGGAAGGAAGGAAGGAAGGAAGGAAGGAAGGAAGGAAGGAAGGAAGGAAGGAAGGAAGGAAGGAAGGAAGGAAGGAAGGAAGGAAGGAAATCAATGTGGAAATACATAACTAGAACAAACTGCAGATCAAGAGGATTTAGTCAGACACAGAGCAGTTCACCCAACAACAGTATATTCACATTCTTGTCAAGGGACACACAAAGCACTGTCCCAGATCCCATTACTATATGTTGCTAGAACACAAAACCAGTGTAAAGAGAATTAAGAAGACCGACCTCACATCAAGGATCTTTTCTGACCACACACAATAGCAATAAACATCTACATTAAAGAAGAAGAAAAATATAAAATATACAACCCAACTATACACTTCAAGGTTCAAGAAAGTGAACAAACAAACAAACAAATCTAGAAAAAGAAAGAAAGACTACAGAGTAGAGCAAAAATAAATATTGGGAGCAGAAACACAATAGAAACTAATCATCAAAACTAAGAATTTTATTTTCAAAAAAAGCAGCCAAAATTGGCAAAAATTATCCAGACTATGAAAAGGGTGAGGAGATTCAAATAAAATGAAAATGAAGGCATTATAACTGATGTCACAAAGATATAAAGGAGACTTTAGTCTGATACAAAAGATAATATACACCAGCAGATCTTTATGGTTTAAAGAATATAGTTCGTTTTCAAGTTTATAATTTTGATACCAGATTTGTAAAGTTTTGGTCTAAGTCTTCCATTTATGAGGTTATCACAACATGTGTGAAACACAAGAACTTATTAGAAGAATTTGAATTCATATCAAATACTTCTCTATAGAAATTATATTTTGTTACATTATGCCACTGAAAATAAATCAGACACAGAAATGAGTGCATGACTCCATTTATATGAAACAATTAATATGGTCAAATCCATAAAACCCAAGATTAGAATTGTAGTCACCAGGCACTAAAAAGAGGGAGAAATGGGGAGATCAACAAGTAAAGAGTTTCAGTGAATAAAGATGCTCTAGAGATCTCTGTTGCCTCCCTAAAATATTCTTCTCTCCCTCCTGCTGATAAGTTCTCAGTTTCCTCTCTGGTATCTTCTGTCTTTTGACTGTCGACTACTTCCTTTATAAGAGGCTTTTCAGTGTTGGAGATTTTGTCATGAAGTATGCTCTTTGAAATTGATTGCCTTCTTGCCTCCTCCCCAACCCCCACCTTGCTAACAATCCTAGTATTGATATATATAAATCTAGTCTCCTATTGAACTACTGGTTTACTCTTCCAGTGCAATTATTGACATCAGCACTTAAAGTCTTATGGGCATCTCAAAATTGACAGCTACAGAGCTAAACTCTTGACTTCCCACTCTTTACCCAATGCCTGATCACTGCCTTATCATTCTGCATATAATTACATAGCACCAATGACTCAAGTCTAATATACAGAAACAAATTTCATTCCTCTGTGTTCATCATCCCTTCACATCAAGAGAACGAGTATGTCATGGGATTTTTGAACTCAAGTATATTTCTCATGTCCATTTACTCAATTTACTCCACCTCACAGATCCTCATCCATTCTTTTCCAGCCATGGTATGCAACAATAATTCCATAACTGTTATTTCTTGTCCTTCTTTTACACTTGTTACAGCACAGGAAGAAAAACAAATTAAATAGTGCTACTCTGATGATGATTATCAATAATAATAATAATAATAATAATAATAATAAAAGTAGTGTAGATTTTTAACCCTTGCTTCTCTCTTACAAGTCCCTTCATAGAGAGAGGGTTCCTGGTGAGTGCTTTGTTGGCTTCAACACCCTGTCTTGGCTCAATCTGATTGTCACCCCTGTTTCAAAAGAGGAGAACATTAAAAACTTTTGGAAGTAAACAATGATCTATCACTAAGTGTAGAAGGTGCTTAATATTTGAAACCATGACTTATCCGTAATTTGTCATCATTGTCTGGACCATTTTCATATTCCAATTTCTACAATGTGTTTTGAAAGTACTCTTAATTTTTTGAGCTCTTTCTATCCTTCATTTCCCTGTGAGAGTTATTATGATTTGTAATAGATTGTCTGAGTCCAGAAAAAACTCATCAAGGACAACATTTTTTATGATCAGAATATTCCAAAATAAAATAAATCCACAGCAGGCAATAATATAATCATAAGCAAAGGATGTCTGCTTGCTGGTCAGGAAAACCCTCCTTAGCTGCTTGGTGAAAGATTTCTGTCAAGTCTCCGGGGTGTCATTATGAGTGCTCTGAGTTCCACCTTGAAGGCTTCACAAAATGGTTTTTGCTCAATCATAGAGATTTGCTTTACTACCAGAGTTTTGGGGACCATTACCTCTCCTCACTCACAAAGAAATGCTAAGAAGAGAGAGAGATTTTATTTCTATTGAATTCCTGTCATATCCTGTTGAGAAGGTTAACAGAAATATCAAACCGTGATTACTGCATTTCAAGGGAATCACTACAGAATGGATTCCCTTCAGGTTATCATTAAAGCATTTGTTTTATTTCCAGAGAAATGGCTGCATCCTTGGGGTTAAATAAACTAATCCATCTATTTGATATCACAAAACAGTATTATTTAAAATGCCAATCTATATAACAAGTGTGGTTGCTATTTTCATAAAGAAACAGTATACATTCAACTTCATAGGAAATTAATAACAACCAAAATTTTAAGTGTGGGTGAAGTTCCTAATATTACATGGTCTATTAAAGGTATTTTTCATTGAAGAAAATCATACAATTTTAGAAACATTTTAGAAAATGTTTGCATCCAGAATACAATTATATTTGCTCCCAAAATGTAATTTTATTTGCCTCCTCCATGGTGTAGTATTAATACTGTGTAAATACACTGTGGAATAATAATAAATAAATAAATTTCCATCACTTTTTAAAAATGACTTAATATGAACATGAAAAATTACTTCCATTATTTCAGCATGATATAAACATATTGGAATCAATCTTAAACATAAAACTGATTCTTCCTCTTAAATTAAGCATGGAATATTAGATCAAATCTTTAGGGGCTACCTATTGATTCCATATGTTATGATTCTTGTTACAATGTGTATAACAAATAAAATTAAGATTTTCTTATTCAAATTGACACCTATGGTAGACATGATGAAAGGTCTCTAATACTCAATCATTTTATTTTCTATATTTTTTCCATAAATTGATGTTTCTTTAAGAGGCCAGAAGAATCTGAATTAAAAATTATTTCAATAAAGATATATTAGTGGCTAATGGAAAATAAGACATGAACCATGGAATTTTCAGGCTTCTTTTTAAGCACAATTTCCTACCTCCTCTCTTGATATGCTAATTGCTATGTCATAGATCAATACCAAGGACATTATTTCTGTTAACTTGATCAAGAGCTTAGTAATGTGTTGACAACATTAGTTCTGCTAATAAAGGTGACTTGGAGTTTAATTAGCTAACAATGGGTCAAAAGATCAAAATCTAAGGCCAGGGGTCAGGCATAGCTAGGGTTTTCTTAAAGAAAAAAGAGGGGTGGGGAGGAAACCACTCTATAAACATGCTTGCAATGTATCATAAAGTATAAATAAATATTTTGAATTTTCCCCCAGGAAAATGTCATTGGAGAACATTCTTGTATGTATGCCATTTATATTTACTTGCTCTTCAGCATTACCAAGAAGTGGGGCTGCTAGTAAACCTGAATTGCCAATTTCTCTTTTACTACAAATACCTATCTCTTTTTCAAGAAATAGTCTATGAGAAGTTGTATTTAAACCCAATGCATGAGTTTTCCTAATTTGACCACAACATGATGAGATTTTGAGATAAACCTTTAATTCCTGATTGAGTTAGAGCATTTATCAAATATTTATTTATTCTCAGTTTAATATTTTTTTTTTTTTTCAATTTTCTGACTTGGCTCGTTTGACTTGATCCAATGAGTTATGAGGGTTTCTTGTTATGTTTTGACAATTGACCTGTATCTGTTAAATCTGTTTGAAAATATAATATTGAAGGTTAATTCTTTTGGATATTATTGTGCATAATTGTGAAGAGATGGCTGTCGATATAAAGCAAATCAGGTACTGCAATACTTTTATAATTACCACTAAAATCATTTATTGAGACTAGGTATATTTTGCATTGTAAGAACATGAATAGGGAGGATATATATAAATTCTAAGGTTATGATAACCTCTTATAAGGCAAGAAGGAATAGAAGATAGCAATAGTTCATAGATTCAGCAAAGTTTTAGGATGTAAAATGAAATGCATGCACCATCTGTAACATTTGCTTTTGGATCATAATTTTAAAAATACTATTCTCTATCCTTTTCTACTGTTTCAAATACGTTGTTATTTTAACTAAAAATCAAATCAGTTCATTTAACATACTAGTATTTTTGAAAATTTTTATCAAGTTCCTTGTGAGAGGTGAAAAAATCCCCTGTATATATGTATACAGTTTCCTTCTCAAAATGCCTTGAGACCATCTGTATAGGAAAGGTGATCTCATATTATCCTGAATGTGTAAAAAAAAAAAAGAAATAGAACTTTTTAGCAATCAACCAACATGGAAGGTCAGTCTGTCAATATTGTCTAGGTCACAGCCTCCTTTCTAGACTTTTTTATGTCACACTTACTGTCTCATTCATTCTTGTTCATGGGTTCCTGAACCTGAGTAATCATAAGCAGATGGAAATGGCCCCAGTGAGAGAGATTCACATTCCAGAAGGTATTTAATTTATTCTAAATGCAGTGGTGACTAAGTCAAATATCTGAGAGACCTAAGAGTGTTCCTTGCTCATGAACATATATTTGCTCTGTGCCCTGGTGGCAAAGAAGAGCACATTCCAAATGGTGTCTTTGGAAAAACACACACAGCTTCTGCTGACTATACGACTTTCTGCTTACTTTGTGAAGATCAAACTTAGATAGTCTCTCAGATTAAAAATACATGTTAGATGCCTTAGCTCCATCTAATGATGGCATCTAATAAGTTTGATGAAATTTCTGGGCTTCTCTGCACCTCAATATTTTTTGTTTATAAGATAGAGGTTTTAAAAGATTAAAACAGTTAACATGTTAAATTCTTAAAACAGGGACTACAGCATATTAAAAGCTATGCAATGTTATCATTGGCATGATTATCTCAGATATATAAGATCCATGCTCTTATTAAAACAAGTGGCAATCACATATATTATATTTAATATATAACTGTATTATGTAATTGTAGTAATATCAGTACATTATTAATGTATCACTGCACAGTATGTTACCACCAACATAGTAGTTTAAAATGTTTTTTCTGTGAACATTGAATTCTGGCATATCTGGCACATCTTACCTGGAGCCTCTGTTTCAGATCTTTGAAAGCTGCAGTCAAGATATTTGCTAGTGCAGTGATCTCATTTGAACCCTGAGTGGGGAAAGATTTACTTTCAAAGCAACCTGGTTGTCAATGGAATTCCATCCCCATGGTCTGTAGAAATGCGGAACTGCCCTTAGCCCTACTCTGTGATTTAATCCATATGGCATTGAACAAAATGATATTTTGCTTCTTAAAAGTCTGCAAGGGTGGAAAAATCTCCTAGCAAAATAGATTATAATCACACATAGTATAATTAAATGCTGGTAATCACATAGACCATTTTTCCTGTATTCTGATTACTAGATGCAAGTCCACCAGTATGTAAGGGGAGAAGACCACAGAAGGCAAGAACCCTGCAACATTAGAGTATATTTTTCACCCCATATTTCTGAGAAAAACTTATGCCTCTCCCATGAAATAAATTAAATCCCACTTAAGGTTCTCAAGGGTTTAATCTTATTGCTGCATCTGCTGGAAATCCAGAAAACCGTTCTCTAAACCAGGTGCAGATGCGGATGAGATTCCACGAGTGTTGTTCATCTTGATCTGACAATCTGCAAACTAACCTGAGGTGTTATCAGCCCCACATAGACCCAGCAAACAATAGTGAGACCATCAGAGGGTGATAGCTGTAGAGAATGTCATTCCAAAACAGAGCAGAGGAAGGTATAAAAGGACCACTGACCAATAGCTCCCCTGAAAACTAAGTGGATATATGCCTAGGGTCCTTTGATTGACTTTGAAGGCCCAAATTAGTTCTCAGTTACTCTTTACTGTAGTCTCTGTGTTTCTGGTTCTACACTTTGAGTTGTTTTTCCTTTTGCAGAAGTAACAAGTGTTTGTCATTGAGTAATTTTATTTTTCTGTCTTTGACAGCAGAATATGGCATGACAGTATCCTTTATATCGCATTCTCTGTCGTTTATGTACAAGCTGATGGTGTTTTTGTTGAAATAATTCTCAAGAATTTTGTGGGTCCCACTCATAATTTCCCTGGGATTAAGTCCACTGAACAAAAGTCACTCTCACAGGATGTTCTGAGGTAAGCAATTCTCAAGGTTTTACTAATCTGGTTAAGGTTAAGTATCTTTAAGCTTCTGGAAAGTCTATAGTTTAATTGAGAGAATCTATGAGGAAGACTTTTTAATCTGTTGAAAGAGTTCTTTGTGCAAAGAGATCTTTCCAGCTTCCTGAGATTTAAATAAAAGCTTATATAATCACATTTGTAACTTTTTTTTTTTATCTTGACCTTACTCTCTTGAAGCCATTTCTGAATCATGGCATTTTGTTTTTTCCATCCGGAGAGGATAAAAATTTCCCAAATCAAGTCCTACCTCCTTTTTTGTTAAACAATTCTCTCATTTTTTTCTCTTTCATCTCACATTTTATTTTAAGGAACAAGAAGTAACAGCTCCACAGCATCAGGCTCAGAGGAGATATGCTTGAAATTCCCCTTATTAAAAACCAGCCTGTTTTCACATTAATTGCCCAACAGGAAACAATATGCCAACAATTCTTCTAACATATAGCAAAGGTGGCCCTTCCTCCAGCTTCTAGTAACAGATTTTGTATTTCTGTTTGAGAACTCAGCAGCAGAGTCATCAAAGTGCAGATTTCTACAACACTTTGTTCTTGGACAGAGAAAGCTTTTTCTATTATGGTTATTAAAATTCTACCAGCCTCTACCCATTGCCTAGTTTGCAAAAGAACTTGCTCCTTGCTTTTTTCATCAATCAATGTTTTATTATGCCAGGAGAAGCTATTAACTACACAAGTGTAATACAAACAAATATAAAAATCAACAAGCCTTATAATCTTTATCTTGGGATTTGAAAGCATCATGGAGTAGGTGAAGGAAAAGGAATATTTTTTTATGAAAATCTTTATTGTTTTCACTTTATTAGTTCATGGACATAACAAATAAGCAAAATATACATCTAAGATTAAGGTTATATTTGGTTATCTAAGATTAAGGTTATATTTATATAATAATATCACAATAAACCAGAATAAAGAATCAACCTCAATATGTAAATCAACCATTTTTCTTCCTTAAAATCTAAGATAAAAAAAATCTGATTGGCAAGAGGCTATAAGAGCCAAAGTTCAATGTATACTTTTTTCAAAACAAAAAGATATTAATCTCTTTATATGGAAAAAGAGCATGGAAGCTCCTCCAGAATTTAAAAGTAAACATTACCAATGATCCAGCAATTTTACTTGTCTGTGTCTATTTAAAATATGAAACATCTAATTTGAATATATATAGGTATATATATATATTCACACATACCCTTATGTTCATTGCAGCAATATTTATAATAACCAAGACAGAGAAACAACTTAAGTGCCCAAGAGTGTATGAGTGAATGAAAAATATGTAGTATATTCCTTTTTTTCCACAATTCTTTTTTCCCTTTGCAAAACAGGAGCAGCACTTGTCCTTCCCAACTGGGACTTTGCAGGTGTATCACTTTCTTTCTCCTTTTCCTAATAAACCTGTACTTTTAAAATGTAAAGGGAAAAAAAAAAGATGTGGTATAATTACTCAATGGAATACTGCTTAGTAATCAAAAATGAAATCTTGCCATTTGTGAGAACATGGATAGAACCTGAAGGCATTGTTACATGCAATAAGACAAGAGAGAGAAAGACAAATGCCTGAATTTCACTCATGTAGAATATGAAGAAGCAAAGCAAATAAACAAACAAAGCAAAACAAAAGCAAACATAGACTCTGACAACAAAATGATGATGACAGGGGGAAAGGAGATGGGGGTGAGACTACTGGGTCGAGGGCTCATGGGATAGTGGTGAATGTGTCCATATCTTTGGTCGTCAGCTTCGTGGTGTGGTATATGCATTTATTGAGATGTGAAGCTGTACTTCTAAAACATATAAAGTATTATAAACCAATGGCTCTCTGCAAACAAATTGAAGAATGCAAATATCAAAAACAACTAAATAAAGTGAAATCCAGTGAAAAATAACAAAATTGACTGTAAATAGAAAACACCCAAGAAAAATTCAGAAAGATTAAGAATTTAAAGAATTCAAGAATTGTACTAAATATTTGTTAGTGTTTTCAATGAAGTGCATGAACCCATGGCCTCAACTTAAATACTGAAGTTAGGACAGACTGGGTGATAGGTGAAAGGAATTAAATATAGATTTTTTTTAAGGCTAGTAAAATTGGAAATAAAATTTTAAAATGAATCCTAAAATAGAGGTAGTAAAGTGACAAAATGAACACTAAATGCATGTAAGTCAATAATTTTGAGAAATTAGAAAACCTCTATGATTATAGAAAAGTAAATAGTTAACACATGAAAGAGAATATATATATATATATTAATTAATAAGAACCACCACAACCCTGACTGTGGGAACACATGGATCATTGAAAATCATTAAAGAATATTTGTGGACTAAGGGAGATTTTTTAAAATGAGTCTACAGATAAATATAGTTTCCCATTCAGGGAATATGGATTACACAAACAAACAATTAGAAGTATATTAGAAAATATTTGAGAGTGTAACATAAGGTAGAAATTGTTAAAGAGATTAAAGTGTCTAGAGATATATGGGAAGAAGTACATATGGGAGAACACAGAATTTAAATTAATCATGCACTGTCAGAAAATATGTATTCATAAATGGGTGTTGAATCTTATGAAAGGCTTTCCCTGCATCTATTGATAGGACTGTATGATTTTTATCTTTCCTTTTGTTGCTGTGGTGAATTACATTGATTGATTTTTCAGATTTTGAATCATCCTTGTATCCTTGGAATAAATCTCATTTATTTATAGTATATGATTTTTTTAAAGCATTGTTGAACTTGGTTTGCTAAGATTTTGTTCAGGATTTTTGCATCTATGTACAACAAGGAAAATGGTCTGTAATTTTCTTTTTTGTGTGCAGGGTCTTTGTCTAGTTTTGGTATTAAGGAAATGTTGACCTCACAAAATATGTTGGAATTATTGCCCCTTTCTCACTTGTTTTTTGAAAGGGTGATCTTTTACCTCTAAATCACATATAGTGTTGTAAACCAATTTTATCTCAATAAAAAGATTTTTTTAAAAAGAAAATATGTAAACAGAATCCCTTTCCAAAATGAAATAAAATGTTCTTAGTTAAAGCTTCAGTAATTTGGAGGACAAAATGACAGTTGTGGGTTTTAAAAACAAATTAATACAACAGAGTTGTATGAAATAAATTATTCCATGTAACAAACTATAGTACAAAAGCAAACCAAAAGAAATTCAAGTTTGGAAAATAAATGGCATAAAGTAATTCAAAAGAGAGCATAACTAACTTGAGATGTGTTGTGTAAATGGGTCTACCAAAGTATAAAATAGCAGTGAATTAAAATATTTTGTATTATTTTAAGTAAAGTTGTAATAATTTCTTGATTTCTTTACTAAAACCATGCATCCGTTCATATACCTTACAAGAATATTTACAAAAATTTAAAGATAAGCCACCAGAAAAATAAAAATTCAATCAAAATTAATTCAAATTGCAAGAAACTATACAAGATATAGCATGTAAAAAAGAGCAATAAACAGAAGAAATAGAAGATATATAATTTTGAAAGTGCAAAGCATGTTGGCCAGGAGCCAACAAATATAATGGTAAAAGGAAATGAGTGAACTGTCATTAACAAAAAATATTCATATTCAACTTTAAAAATAAAAATCCAACTCTAGCACTTAAAAGAAAAAAGATAGTGGAAAACTGAAAATAAAACAAATGGCAAGGATGCTATCAGCAATAGCAGGGTGCTAAAGCAATCCTTAGAACACCAGCAGTAACAATTTTCAACACTGGATAAAATTTCAAAATGCATACACAATATAAACACCAGAAATCTACCAAAATGGAAAATAGAGTAATGTTCAGTCTTAGAAACTAGAAAAAAAACCAGATACATCAAGACAAATTTTCCTAGTTTTCCACTTTAAAGTGAATTAAGTCAGAAAGTGAGCGAGAGGAATTGGACAGTCTCACTCATCTGTGGAATATAAATAACTAAGAAACATACACAGAAAAAATGGAGCAGTAATAAATTTTGAACTTGGTGAAAGAATTTAATGGCTACCAGAGGGAACAGCGGGGCGGTTGGTGGGAGGGGCACTGGCACAGGTGGTTTGGTGGAGGGTGAGTGGAATGTGTATATATGGAAGAGCAAAGTTGTAACCTTAACTTTAAAGTGAAAAAACTAAATAAATGAAAGGATGACACCACACACATACACACACACACACACACACACACACCCCACTTGCTGGCTAGAGTGAACTGCCAACCTTCTGGCCATGGTAAATTCTTTGTTTTCTTTATGGATGTATATTTGCCAAAAAACTTTGTATGCTCACTTCTATTCTACTCTCCCCTTTCTAAATTTAATCCCTGAAATCACAACATATGACTAGATTAACCGATTTGTTTAAGATTTCTCCATGCTGTGATATAATCACTTACTAGCTGGTTCTCATATCCTGTTAAGATACCAAAGCTTTTTTCCCCTCTAAAAGCCTCTTAAACACCTTTCTTAGATTGGTTGTAAATGCAAAGCTGCAGGACACATCTCTGAGTTCTTTCTTCCAGAGGAACACTATCAGCACATTTTACAATTTCAACTTTCACATCAATTCTCCACTCCTACATCCACAGTGCGTTGTCACAAGATACAAACAGATAATCAGAAACTGAAATAAAATTGAAAAACCTCCACCTTGCAGTTCATTTTTGTTTAAATCTTGTCACACTGCAGATGTCAGCATTGAGTAAAATTCTAATCAAATGGTCACCCTCAAAAAGTGTAGAAAGATTTTCAAGATTCTCAGTAAATCATATATTATATTAAAAATATTATAGCTATGGTTTCAAAGGTACTAGCTAAAGAGGAAGGTTTTTATTCCAACCCAATGACTAAAATAGAACTGTTGAAAGAATTTCAGACAATAGGTAAGATGTTTAGATGCAAACAAAAGCTATCTCACTTGCCCATTGGGTCAAACTAGCTTATGCGCATTACCATACAAATTAAACATTATTTTGTAAAACTTAACTGCTTTCTAACTCCTTCCAACTTTAAGTCTAATTAACCTTGAAGTGGAGAAAAATGGAATTAAAAAGGAATTACCAACAGTAGCACGAGGGAATGGCACACTATATTATAGCAAAAATCTATTTTCATAACAATGGTGAAGATAGGTCTGCAGAAAATGAGATGCCTACATCCAAAGTGATACAAACATCTAGCTGTCAATTTCATAAAAAGAAAAACATAAGTCCTATATTTAGTAAGTGTGTAGGTGAGATCGCTCATTCAATAAATCAGTTGGTAGCTTTGCCCTACATCAGTTCTTCAAACTGAGAATTCAAAGATGACTTCAAATGGCTGCAGGTTCAGTTGGGCAAAAGGGTGTAGTTCAGATTTGGGCAGTTCCATGCATTGACTTTGAGACTGAGTGGCTAGTGCCCCAGATCTCTATAGGACATACAGTATGACCAAGATGCTCTTGTTCCCATCCTTTCCTGAGATCAGGTGTGCTGATACTATAAGTTATCCCACTTTTGTTTTCTTCCCTACCTTCTCTTGGCCTCTAGTTTTCTGCTGTTACAATTTGTGTTTGCAAATGTCATAACAAAAAAATGAATTGTAAATACAAATATGTGGGGATAGTCAACCTTGCACAATCAAATTCATTCTTATTTACTGTATAGTATTTTCACTATCTTTTATTTGGATAATAGAGCCTTCAGTGTAACCACTGACCATGAAGGCATTTATTTTCAAATTCTATGTTTGTCAGTTTTAAACTGCAAAAGTTTAAAACATGAAGTAAAGTCTCAGGTTAGGAACTAATACAAAATATTTTATTTCACACCTATAACATTTATTTCCCCACCATTGCATTTCAAAATATCTTAGAAAAAGTGTTTGTTGAAGGTCATTTAATTAAAATCCTCCTTAAAATTCTAATGTAGAGGATGTATTTTCAAAGAAAAACATTATTTAAGATTGAAAGCTAGCATCATGTAAGTATTTTTATAAGAAATGATTTTTCTATCAATTTCATAAAACTAGCTATGTTTCACAATTTAAAAATCACTAGATGTATTTTAGATTATCAATGTTTCACAATTTAAAATCCACAAAATATATTTAATTATTTACAAGGCTATATAATTTCATAAGTGATTATGATCTACATTCATTTGCTACTATCACATAGTAGTTTCATTGAAAGGATAAGTTGAATCATACTGTATTAAATACATGTTCTAATGGGGCTTTCGACATTATTCTATATCTCTTGAGACTGAATTTCTTTTTATTTTGAATAAGGCTGTTTTGATATTTTTATGTTCAGCTTTACTCTTTTGTCTATTTGTTCGTATTTTCACCTTTATCTTCAGACTTAGTTCTATTCTCTCCTCCAGATCTCTTCCTCTCTCCTTCTTTCTATCCGTCTTTTCGCTCATTCTATCACAGACATATACATACCACACACACAGACACAGACATACCATTAACATCCAGTCCAGAAACTGAGTAAAGAAGTCACAAAGATCCATGCAAAATCATTATCCCAACATACATCTGAGCTTGTGAATTTGAAACTGCAGTTCAGTGAAGATCTGCTCTCCTCTCAGTAATTAAATCTCACCATTCACCCCATTTAAAGATGAAGACATTGTGTTACAAATAGGTTAGGTGAGTCACCCAAAGCCAAACAGATTATAAGAGATAATTTCAGTTTTAACCCCATAATCTGGCTGAAAAATTGGTCTTCTTTATCACAACACAAGTATGAAGTTCTTTCTTACATAAGGCAATAAGAAAAATAATAAATTTATTTTGTATTATTCCTAAAATCTAAATTAAGTAAGAAAAGTGACATTAATAGGAATGGTCTTTGGAAATACATTTACTGGCACCAAACTCCTAGTAAAAGAGAAATTAGAAATGGCAACTCTTGTGTCATCTCTCATCATTCTTGTTTTAAAAACTGTTTTGATTATTCCTGACTTACATGTCTTGAAATGTTCAACACTCTTTGACAGGGTTTCTAAGGAGTTTGCAGAAAATAAAATACAAAATCAATTATTAAAAACTGAGAATTGAATAGTACTTTCAGTTCCCCTATAATGTCTGTGTGATAATCTAAAATACATCTAGTGATTTTTAAATATATATATTGTAGTATATATTATTATATAATATATATATATTTTTTTAAATATATATATTGTACTAGTGGCCTTATTATGTCGATGTATTATTTCCCTAACTAGCAAATTAATGCTTTGAAGAATGAATGATAAAATGTTATACTCTGACTGATGCATAGCTCTAAGCATAAGAGAGAGTAAATAAATATTGATTTATCAGTATTATCATTTAATTGAACACATTGTTACCCTTCCTTTTAAATCTAACTATTCTCTATGTATTCAGAAGCAAATATATTGCAAATATATCTAAGCAAATATCCCTTAGTAATTTATTTATTTAAGCTAAATATTCCAAAGGTAAATTATTCTGAATGTTGTAAAGGAAGATAAGTGGGGATTCATGGGGACTCAAATCGGGTCTAGAAGGAATCTCAGGTTGATGATACAGATAATAGAAAGCCTAAAAGTCGATCAGAAAATGTAAAAGGAGTGTTGAGCAGAATGGGAGCCTGACAGAACTTAACAGGGAGCCTCATGAGAAAAAAGCTGGAAGAGGAGGGGAAGGAAGCTGCTGTCTGAATTTAAGAACATACCGCTCATTTGTGTGGTGACTATTGCAAGTTGGTCCTCATTAATTACAGGCTTATCTTGCACACAGAAAGCAGGATGTCTACTAGACTGTCATTCTCATTTAGTTAATCACAGTTCATTAATTCTTACTGAGGGACTCCAAAGTACTGAAAAGAAACTTCTCCAAGTTAAAATGTCCTGAAAAACCTATCAATAAAATGGCTTCAAAATAAGAGTCACTAATCATAAATATTTTTTACATTTTTGAAAGCCCAAGTATTGGGGAGTAGGAGGTTATGGTGTTTTATATATTCATACAGCAAGTGCATTGGTGGCATATTTAATATTATATGCACCAATATCATGTTAAAAGATAAAGACATTTATAAAATCATATAATTTTGAACACAGTCAAAACTATTGTTTGTTTCTGAACTAAATACAAATCTTTGTAGCAAACAGTTCTGTTTCTCAATTTTCATTTTTGCTTGCATTCAAAGATTTCATGTCTGTTTCTTACCCTGTTAGCTATTCTTAAGGAAACAAATTTAGGCAAAGAGCATTCAAGAGCGCAGACATAATCATGAATACAAATAGAAAAATTGAGAAAAAAATTTATTTACTTATTTTATTTGAGAAAGAAATGGTTTACAACACTGTATGTGACACAGAGGTATAGGATGACACACTTCACCACACCACCCCCACCTACCACCTACCACACCCACCCCCAAGGCACCCACAGTCCTCCACCATAGTCCATTGTGCCCTCCTTCTCACTTTACTCTCCCATTCCCTCTATATATTTGAATCAAAATTTATACCATTAAGGGCCTCCCTTTTGGTGCAGTGTGTTAAGCAATGCATTATGAACCAAACTGCAACCACTGCAGCACGTGTTCAAGCCCTGCCACCAGCCAGGGAGGTGACCCACATGGCATAGCAGACCTCTCCTGCTGCTCCCACTGTTCCCCTCAGCAGTGTGTTTCAGTTGATCTGCCTGTTCTGTTCCCTGCTCTGTCTCTGGTGAATCCTCTCACCCTCACCAGATCCCGTTCTTGTTTGCATAAATAAATAAATATTTTTAAAAAACCACAAAATTTGTATCATTAAAATTAAAACTTAAGTAGGGATATTAATATCATTGAATTGTAGCAATGTTGTCAGAATCTTGCTAGTCTTGAAATAACGCTTTCAAGTCACATTTATAAGGTAAGATGAATATGTAAGTAGGTATATTTCCTAATTAAATGAACTCAATGTCTTAGAAAAAATAGAAGAAAATGCAATAATATAAGATTCTTTAAGTCACATGAAAATAATGCAACTTTTAACTTCTGCAAATTTCTTAATTTCTTTTTGCAATTTTTAATTTCTTTATAAATTTATGAAATCTTTGAGCATAAGCAAAAATGACCAAAAACTGACATAAATTCGATTTTATTTCTTTATTTCATTTTTGAGTATTTTATTGTTAGTGTCCAGAAACTGTAATTGTTTCTGCATGTTTATATTGAATTCCAACTTTAGTAAATTCAATGGTCACTTTGAACTATTTTAGTGGTGCCCTTAGTATCTTGTACATATAAGATCATATCATCTGCAAACAGAAATGATTTTGCATTTTCCTCTCCAATTTGGTTTTTTATTTCTTTATCTCACTTAATAAAATTGGTTAGAACTTCTAGTACTATGAGGAGAGTGGGCACCCTTCCTTGTTCCCAATAGTAGAGGAAGTTTTTCAACCTTGTCCATTGTGTGATGTTAACTGTGAAAATGTCATATGTGATATTAATTTTGTTGTAGTAAATTTCCTCTGTACCTAATTTGTTAAATATTTATCATGGAAATGTGTTGAATTTGTTATCTATTGAGATGGTCATATGATTTCAATCTTCCACTATGCTTGTGTGGTTATCACATTGATTGATTATGTTGAACCACCCTTGAGAAAGACCTAGACATTTTCTCATGGAATTCTGCCCTCAATTACCTGAGATCATCAGATATATAAGATTATTAATTTTTCCATAGATTATATAATTTCACATCTGACTTTGATATTTCAAAATTATGTCAAGCTAGGCTTCAATAATTGAAACCATGTATTTCTATTTTTATGGTCATTGCTTTCATTGTATCAGAAAAATATATGTATGATAAACAACAAATATAGAAATTACCAAACTCCATTTCAGAGAAGGATGGACTACAAAACCTTAGTGATTTTAATTTTTTTAAATATCATGGATTTTAAATATATCATTTTTAGTATAAATTTCTTATGAATTAAATTAGAAAGTAACAAAAAAAATTAATGCAGGGAAAAAAATAACTGTGAACAATCCTAGAGCAATGTGTCTAAAATATTCTCATAAACTTGATCTTGTAGATGATAACAGCAGAATTCTTTCAGCTATTTTTTTATATAATTCTACCCAGTGCAGTTTATTCACTGGGTTATTATCACCTCCCATCACTTGTATATACAAGTATATACACTTGTATATACTTGTGTCCCCTCTGCCAAATGTCATTGCTTTCATGGATCTCTTAAGAAATGTGTATTAAGCCACCTCTATAAGACATGTGCATTCAATAATCACCCACCAATGAAGTGTCTATGGCAAGATCTGCTTCCAAAAAAGAGAGTGGAGGGCATCAGTGGAAGAGAGAATCTTCCCCCTAATTCCTTTAAAGTCTGTGTTTAAACAAGTTATTAAGAGTTTCCAGCTCGTGGAAGTCTTGGTCACCAAAAGGCCAACAGCAGACACTTAGTTAATACTATTAAAGACTACCTATCAAATTCACAGCTAAGACAAAAAGTGAGAATCATGACTGTGTTATTCACCAACATAAAAGAACAGTATAAAAACAAATATCATTAAAGGACAAGCTTTAGGCTTTCCTGGTGGCACAAGTACATTAAGTCTCAGCCTACAAAGAAGGTATGGGCAGCCACTGCAACACAAGTTCCAACCTTGGCCAGGGAGCTGACCCACATGGTGTAGCAGATCTCTCCTTCTTCACCTGCTGCTCCCCTCAGCAGCATATTTCAGTAGGTCTACCTGTTCTTCTCCCCACTCTGTCTCTGGTGAATCCTCTCACCCCACCACCTGCTACTCTGGCCTGAACCCCAGCTCTTGTATGGATAAATAAAATAAAATAAAAATTTTTTTTTTAAGATTTATTTATTTATGCATACAAGCACTGGGGCACAGGCCAGAGTTGTGGCGGGTGATAGAATCCACCAGACAGAGTTGGGAACAGAACTGGCAGAGTGACTGAAAAACACTGCTGAGGGGAGCAGTGGGCAAGGCAGGAGAGGTCTGCCTGCGCCATGTGGGTCACCTCCCTGACCAGCAGCAGGAATTGAACTCGTGCTGCAGTGACTGCGGTTTGCTTCACAGTGCATTTCTTAACCCACTGCACCACCAGGGAGGGCCCAAAATAAAAATAAAATAAAATCTTGAAAAACAAAACAGAACTTCTAGCAACTGAGAGATTACCACCACCTAAGCTTTTGCTAGACTACGATTGAGACAACAACAAATAGATTTATTGGGAGAAGTCTCGGGCCTCTTAAAAACTTGCAGAACTCAATTCCAAGTTAATGTTTTTGAGAAAAGCAAAATGGTCAGCCATGCACACTACATTACTGCATACAAACATAATTGAGTCATCTAAACACGATATAAAAAAGTCATATACAATACAAAGGTGTTGCAAAGTGCACAAAGTTATTAATCTCCCCACACTCAAAGGCAGAGGAGCACATTTTGAGAGAAATAATAACCCAGTGAGTGCAAAGACATTTGCAAGCAGGTTAGTGGAAACAATTCTAAGAACAGAAAATCACTCTCAGTGTTAGGATGCTGTGTTTCATTTTATACTTAGAATGGAGATGAAGCTCATGTATCCCCAGCTTGTATTGCCACTGCTTTGAACAGCTAGAAGCATTTCTTTACATGTGTGCCCCCATCCTCAGCAGGACAGGATTCATTTCTCCAGGGAAGAACTGATAGACCCGGGGACACAACTGAGACAGTCATATTTTACTGTCAGAAGCCCTTTGGGAGGAGAAAAACAATAATTGTCATTTTCTTTCACTTGGTTAACATGGATGCAATTTGTGTTTGCTTAAATACTAATATCTTTCAATAATGCTAAGCATGGGTAGCTTGAATCTCCTTTGCTTTAATTTGTGGTTGTTA
Organism: Galemys pyrenaicus; assembly: GCA_019455555.1. NCBI lineage: Eukaryota > Metazoa > Chordata > Mammalia > Eulipotyphla > Talpidae > Galemys > Galemys pyrenaicus. The sequence continues at coordinate 361,561 of JAGFMF010011791.1, read as the reverse complement.
GTGTTATTTGTGAAGCAGCATCAAATATAAGAGTTGAAGAGTAAAGGATAATTCATAATATTCTCTCAAATTGTGTGTATGTAAGTTTAAGTCTGATGCTAAGGACTTATATTGGAAAGTAGACAGTCAGAAGTAAAACTGCAGAGTACAGCTTTTATGACAGCTTTTATGTGTCACATTTTGTTATCTAATATATTTGAAATAACTTAACAGTAAGATTACTGACTTTTATGGACATATACATGATATTTTAAAAAGTTCTATTTCTTTCAGTTTAAATTTTAGAGCAATGTATGCCTTTAATGCAATTATATATCAACTTACTTAGATTAATGTCATAAGAAGAAAAAAACATTAAATTTTTATGTTAAGAGGAATGCAAGAGGAATAATTCCTATAACCTACTCAAAATTAATTATTAATCACATCCCTACCACAATGCTGACCCATCAGCAGAATACCCAATAAGAGCAATAATATTTAAATTAAATCAATCATAGCGCCATTCATACAGTAATATTATCTCAACAATAAATGATTTTCCATGCAAACTTGAATGCATTTGTAATAAATTTAATTTTCTGTTTTAAATACTTAACACATTCTATTAGCTTGGTTTGGTTTTCCAAATCTAGAAATATAAACTGTATTTCGGTAGAAAAGCATCCCTAACGTTACTGTAAGTAAACATGTAAAAAGTAAAAGACTTTCTTGTCTTTGTGCAAAATACCCTGATAAGTACAATATGTCACTTGTAGCAGGAAAACCACAAATAATTATAATAAAATGACACCTAACTATCATTCATCATTGCATAGCTACAGAAGAAAAACAAATGATTTTTAATGCTTACAATTATTCTTCCTATGATTGGGATAACTCCAATTTAAGTAACAGAAAATGAGTTATGTAATTTCTTTTTTTTTTTTTTGTTTTTTTGTTTTTTAAAGATTTATTTTATTTATGCATACAAGCACTGGGGTACAGGCCAGAGGTGTGGGGGTGGTGAGAGGATTCACCACAGAGAACAGGGAGCAGAACAGGCAGATCAACAAAGGTACACTGCTGAGGGGAGCAGCGGGCACAGCAGGAGAGGTCTGCTGCGCCATGTAGGTCCCCCCCTGGCCGGCAGCAGGGATCGAACTCATGCTGCAGTGGCTGCGTTTTGCTTCATAGTGTGTTGCTTAACCCACTGTGCCACCAGGGAGGCCCGAGTTATGTAATTTCTTAAGTTAGTAAAGTTGAGAATATAAGTGTCTTTCAAAATATTTTTCCTGAGGCCTCCCTGATGGCTCAAGGTGTTAAGCACTGCACTATGAAACATCTGCAGCCACTGCAGCATGAGTTCAATCCCCAGCCAGGGAGGTGACCCATTTGGCACAGCAGACCTCTCCTGCTTTGCCTGCTGCTCCCCTCAGCAGTGTACTTCAGTAGATCTGGCTGCTCTGTTCCCTACTCTATCTCTGGTTAGTCCTCTCACCTCCTACACCTCTGGCCTGTATCCCAGTTCTTGTATGCATAAATAAATAAATCTTTAAAAAAATTTTTCCTGCCAGTTAAAAATATGGTATTAAAATTAAAATTTCATTTGGGAAGGGACTAGGAGTAGATGAGAGGGGAAAGAAAGTTTATTGCTGTCTCATAATGAAATCACCTATTACACAATTATCTGGTGCCTGGAATAGCTCAATACACATGACAAATCACTCTCTTATTCTTTTCTTCCTAGAAACAGCGTATTACTGATAACAACATTGTCTACCCAAATGGAAACAAAAATCTAGTCAGAAATACCCAATGCATGCAAGTGTGTTTTAATGAGAAACACAATAAAAATATTTATTCAGACATCGTGTCTTTCTTTCAACGTATTAGGAAAAAATAGTGATTTTTCTTGACTACAAAAAATGACAGAATAAGAAAGCTATCTTCTCAAACAGTAAAGTTGTGTCTGTCATACGTGTTTGATTTTTCAAGGTTGTCATTTTTTTAAAAAAAATTATTTATTTATATATATTACAGCTGGGGTACAGGCCAGAGGCTCAGGGCAGGGGTGGTGAGGATTCACCAGAGACAGAGTAGGTTACAGAACAGGCACTTGCACTACAGTGGCTGTGGATAGCTTCACAGTGCTGCACTCCACCCCTTGCACCACCAGGGAGGCCCTCATAGTTGTCATTTTTTAAAAGAATTAAAGTACCCCAAATTCTTTTTGATGAAATGTCGCAAATGTAAAGATTTTGTAAATGGTAAAACCATTGTCATGAAATTTTGAAACAATGAAAAATTGTTCATAAAATAAAAATCACTGTTTGATACATAATTCATTTTATTGTGGAGCAAAACTATGCACATATCAAAGTAACCAATGCAATATAAAACATGGAGTCTAGGGATCTCCTTGCTTTTTTGATGAATAAAGACAAAATCTGAAGCACAGTCAGTCAACTTTCATAGTTTCTGAATCACAAAACTATTTCAAGTATTTGCTGTTGAGTTTTTTGTTGAAGTTATTAGCTTGTAATTCTTGATTGTTCATTTTTGGCTTCTGTGATGATGAATCTTACTCCTCACCCTCTCTCAATTTAAGGTTGCTGACTAAAAATCTATTCCCAGAAAAAATAATTTTTGTAGGGGGTCAGCTTATTACTTTATTCCTGTTTGGAAAAAATACCTGCAGCCCTCTCCTGCACCACCTTGCAGAGTTCTGAGATGCTCTAAAGATAGTCACCCAGGTCTGAATGTATTGGGCAAGATTTTTGTTGGTTCTTTCTTTTTATTTATTTATTTTTTTACCTCCTTTTCTTTCCAGACAAAATGACCAGTTCAACTGAACAACTCTTGAGCTGACATATTTGCTCACCAGCAGGATCAGAGAAAATGCATCAGAAAAACTGACCTTTGCAAGCAGGCAATTTCATGTCCCTCAGTTATCATATAAAATTACAGAAGATGCTGTGCTGAAAGAAGGCAGCTTCATAAAAGCCATGTATGAAAAACTCACAGCTGATACCTCACTTAGCAAATGCTTTCTCTATAATATAAGGAACAAAAGAAGGAGATGCCTTCTCTCCACCTCTAGGTAATGCTCTACCTAGGGCAAGAAAAGACACACGTACTAGAAATAAGTAAAACTATTTTTACAAGTATTAGAAGCTCTACCTAGGGCAATCGGGCAAGAAAAGACACACATACTGGAAATAAGTAAAACTATTTTTACAAGTGATATGACCTTGCCTATATAGGATCATGTTATAGAATGTACCAAGAAACTATTAGCACTAACAAACAAGTTCTGCAAGACTGTATAACTTGAGATTATTATGAAATTATCCATGACATATCTATACAGTTGCTAAGATCAATATAAAAATAAAACTACAACTCCAAATAGTATAGTATTAAGAATAAAATGTCAAGTAACTCTAGAGCAGAGACATTCTGTAGGGGAGGAGGAGGGAGTAGGCTTAGGACAGGAGTGGGAAGAGCATAAGGGACAGACTTTGATGGTGATGGGTGAATTGGTGGTGGGAATTTCATGGGGAAATCATACATTGTAAAAATACAAAGGATGAGGCAATAAATGTACGTTAAAAATAAAATAAAATAAAATAAAATAAAATAAAATAATATTTAGTAGAAAATCATGGTCCTGAAGATTATTGTTAAGATTATAATGCTCCCCAAATGAATCTACAGATTGCACACAGTTCCCAACAGAGTCTCAACTTGTATCTTGTGGAACATGTTAACAATGTTGAGTAGTACTCTCTCTCTATGAATTGTTATGTTATCTGATAACCATTATATCGAAATTGTGCTTTACATATTAACTAAGACATTAGTGTCTGTGTAAATTTCTAAGAATTTCCAACAATTGAATTTTAGTTCATCATTAAACAAAGATACTCAAATATAGACTAGAAAACACAGGTTTAAATAAAATAGGTACTTAAATATCATAAAACTATCAGCTGCTAAAAATATTTATAATTCTATAAATCGTTAGTTACAAAAACCATTTCTAGTTGACATTATTAAAAGTGTTATTTTGCCCTTTGTGTTCATCTACAATATAATAGGTGTATTAATAATTGAAATATTATCTACTGTCTAAGGAATGTTAAGTCATTACAGTCTCTCAAGATCCTGTCAAAAATGGTTTCAGGAGAAACTTTCATTAATATTTAAGTAGTTATTTTTCTATATTATAACAAAACACCAAAAAAATTAGCATCTGTGTGTATTTTTCATTTTCAGTCTAAAGGGTGACACTGTAAATTTTGCAAGTGAACATTATTATACATCAACTACTTAAAAATTCTCTCCCTTAAAACTTACATTAAAATGATTTGACAAAAGCTCAAGGCTTATATGACCCTCAGGTTTAAATAATTTAACACTCACTTGGAAGCATCTTTGCTTGACATCTTTTTGCCATATGCATGTTGCTGCCCAGATTGAATTTATTATCTGTGTAGGATTTGATAGTCTTCATATCAGTGAAAAGACTAGGATTTCATCAAAAGAATTTATATAAATTTTTAAATTTTGTTTATTTATCTTGGTTAATTGAAGTAACACTGGTTTATAATACTGCATGATTCGGGTGATAGGTTAATAACTCCTTGGATGTTAGTCACTACACCACCCCACCACCAAGGAATTTATATTATTAAAGTTTTACTATTCAACACTAAGTATCAGTTTGTCTGAAATAACTACAATAATAACAGTAGTTAAGTCCATTACATAGTTTTTATTTCATCTAAAGTAGTGAAAGCTATAAAAGCATTATCTTAAAAAGCTATTATTTTAGTATTCAAATACTTGTATTTAGCATTAGTGTTTAGTATGCCACAATATTATTCCCTGTCCTAAAACCACAATCACATACTTTTTGGTCACAATTTTCATAATTCCAGCTTTCAGACATTTTATTATAAGGAAACTTAAGTGATTCATTTGCATGGATTTATTAAAATACCTATTGTAGTTGGTTTATATATTTTTTGTAATATAAATGTCAGATTTAAGATTGATTGCTGAGGTATTCACTTCAAAGGGGCACTGACCTCCACAAAGCTACCATGAGTAGACACTGCCAAACCCAGGGCTAGATCAAGAACATGGCACTACAGCGCCCTCCTGAGGTTCCTTTGCTTTGAAGCTTGTGATTGTTTTTGATAACCATTTGGACCACCTGTTTTTTTCTCTTCCAGCATGTTCATATTTTAAATTCATCGACAAAGGTTTAGCCTAGTAGGCCTCCACCTTCAACCTCAATAAAGGCAAATACTGTGCACATATTCTCTCTCTCTCTCCCATCCCCTCTTCTTCCCTCCCCTTCCTTCTCTAATTGTGACCTTGTTGCATGATGTCAGGTATGCCACGTAATTTCCATTTTCTTGATGACACTTGCAGTGAGATTCACAAGAGCCAATACAGTCACAACATTGGTTATTGGTAGGCTGAAACTGGCACATAATACCTGATAACATATTTAACAACCTACCAAAATTTATCACAGTTTTTGTTTTGTTTTGCTTTTTGTGGATGCCAAGAGCAGGGACTCTATAATAAATAAATAAGAAATTTGAACAAGTAAAGAATGAAAGAAGATTCATCTAGAAACGTTGAGGAGGTATATCATATATACATGTGTTGAACTGAGACACTGTGGATTGGGGGGGGGGGAGCGGTTCTTATGGTTTTTTTGTGAATATTAACTGCCCAATATATGCATCCTTTTCTCCAAAAACACAATTCAGAAAAAGACTCCTGCCTAAAAAGTATGCAAATTTACCACATGATTTTTTTTATGTTATTTCTATATTACTAATACCCAAACCAAACTAAATAAGAGAAGGCACAAATTACAAACAAAATGACACATATACAACATCTATGATAGGGTCAGGTGTAGATGCTCAAGTAATGATCGTGATACCAGTGTTGCATGATTTATTGTACAGAAGACAATCTTACATTTTATTTTGACCAAATCCAACCCAAATAACTTGAGGATGGACATAGACTATATTAAGCCACAATGTTGATTATAAATCATTACCCTTTCTGGTGTAGTGCAGTGCCTGCATTGTGCCAGGGTCAAGTCTTTATTTCTCAGATTTAACAACAATGTTCCATGTGGACAAAACTGTATAGCAGTAGGTTGAGATTCATCTAAATAAGCACTATGATTAACTCAGAACAAGGTCTATTAAAAAAATTAGTTTCATATCACTTTTAATATCAGATTTCTTAATCTTAGAAGTATTCAATATGGAATTGTAAATTTAAGTGGTCATTAAATAATAATAAAAATTCAAATGCTAGGCTCTAAGGAATTCATAAAATTTAACATTATAATCCTCAATATCACATAATGCAAAATTATAGACAAATAGTCAAGCAGTAAAAGTATATTCTTATGAAAAAACAGATATTTAAATGACTTCTTGGATCACTTCTTCAATGCTTATATTCACCAGATTTATAATCATATTTAAATGAGAATGTTCTGTTTTATTTTTATAAATCAACATATAAAACAATACATGCATAAAAATATAAAGCAGTAGCTTATTTTCTTGTATTGCTATTCTTAAATGTTTAGTACAATTTTTCTTTTTCTTATTGAAATAAATACAGTTGTATAATATGTAAAAAATCTATGAATGTACAATCTGTAGAGTGAGACCTTTGCTTATAACAACTTGTATAAGAAACAATTCTAATCTGTGGAGACTTAACTTTCCAAAATCTGTTAGAAAAGATGAAATGTTATTGAGAGTATGGTCAGGCTCATGAGTTAAGGGAGATTATTTTGAGAGAATAAAATCAAATGGGAAAGCAATACAACAAAGGGTGACATGGTGGATAAAAATGAGAAACATTTGTGTATTTTTCATGTGATAGCATCACCTAAAATTACCCCCTCCACTTAGTAGATCGGCATTATAAATGAGCTAATTGTGCAGATCTAAATATTCCAATGTCAAATTCCAAAGAATTGGAACAATCCATTATTAAACTTTGCAGTGACTTAATCAATACTTACCTGTGAGTAGAGAAGAAGGAGTAAAGAGCATAGTTAATGATGTTTTAAAAGCCTTTCACTTAGTCCTCCTCTAGGCAAATATCTTGAAACTTATCACTTAAGGTCAGGTTAGAGTTTAGGTAGGAATATGCTCATGGAATTTATGGTCTGGAACGTCCCGTTATCCCCTCTTTTGAATCCCTTTCATCAAATACTGGTGAGAGTTAGAAATTGCATTTGTCTCAAAAAACATAAAATTAAGACAACTCTCTTTGACAACATGCCCATCAACTCAACCCAAAGTCCTGAAGTTTCACTACACACCTACCCATTTTGCACACCTTCTATTGAATTATTTACCAAAAAACTCTTATAAATAAATATCTCATAGATAAATAACAATCAAATCTGTTCCATTCTTCCAAGCCCACTTAAGTGCATTATTTATGTCAACTGCTTCCCAGGAGCCTCCCGAAGGTACCCTCCACCCCTTCCATGTGCTCACAGAGCTTCAAGATTACCTTTCAGATATGCAACTAAAAGCATTTAGTTCACTTGTTTAAAAACTTCAGAAATATTTTACAAGACACAGTAGGTTGGGGTCTATAATGTGGAATGCTTTTCTAAATTTATTTTTGACAATTAGAATATGGTATTCTTTTCCTTCTGAAAAATAGATGAGAATGGCAATTATTATCCTAATTCAGCTTAGGGAGCATAGATAGCATGTCTAAAATGATTGAGAGATAGTTTGGTACAGCTTTATTGAACCCAGGGAGAGAATTTGATTTTATAATTCTGTCTACTTCCATTTTCTACTTCATTTGCATAACATTCAAATTGTTAACAGACAGACAAAGTTATTAGAGGCATTTAGAATTTTTTAAAATGCCATTAAATTTTTTTAAAATATGGCAAAATATATTAAGTTTTAATGGAATGCAAAATTCAATAAGGTGTAACATTAGTTATCCCTAAGAAAGTGGAGGCCCATTTATATTTATTCTAATTGGGAAAACACATCACACTTGAAAGTGACTTAAACTGGGAAATGAATGCTTCAAATCAATATCTGTGCTACTCTGGAAACTGTAACAGTAGAATATTTTATATCTTAAAATGATGAAAATTTCAAAATGACAAAAATCCCTCAATATGTTCATGTATGAACATATATGACATTATTCAACTGAAGAGAGGCATTGCAACATCAGTTGCAGATCTTAGCCATGGCTGTGTGCTACAAAGTTGCCCTGAAAACTCCACCTATTTGATATAGGCAATCCGCTTCCCTTAGTGGAAAGACGTGGTTTTCCCAATTTGTTTAAAAAGACATAACTGTAGAAATCAGTAAGTAAGACAAATATATCCTCACCCTAACAATTTTTTAATTGGAATAATCAGTTATGCTTGAAAGATTTTTGTCTTAGAGGACCTGATAGATCAAGTCCAAGATCTCAGTCTAAAAATATGAAATGAATTTCAGGTTTATGATTTTAATTTAAAATATAAGATATTTTTAACAAATACACAGTGTTTGAATGTTTAAGCAAACTATTTTTACTTTATTTGTAGCTTTAATTAACTATATTTACATGTGTTTTTAGGTACTTAGGATTATTTCCTTGAGAAATTCACAAATTTGCTCAATCGGGAAGTAATTAATTATTTAGAGTTAAATCAAATCTAGCAAATTAATAATAACAGTTCAAAATGCTTAAAGGAAAATCATGAATTAATTCTTAAAATAGAGCTAATTTGGGCCCTCCCCTGGTGGCGCAGTGGGTTAAGAAACACACTATGAAGCAAAACGCAGCCACTGCAGTACGAGTTCGATCCCTGCTGCCAGCCAGAGAGGTGACCCACATGGTGTGGCAGACCTCTCCTGCCTTGCCCACTGCTCCCCTCAGCAGTGTATTTCAGTCAATCTGCCTGTTTTGCTCCCCACTCTGTCTCTGGTGGATCCTCTCACCCCATGCATTTCTGGCCTGTACCCCAGTTCTTATATGAATAAATAAATCTTTAAAAAAATAAAACTAATTTATTTACAAGAAACATATACCTATAATCATTAATCAGAGGTCCTTATTAAGTGATTGGATTTATTATCTAAAACTACTTATGTTTAAATGGAAGTGGAGAGTGAAAGGAAAACCTTGTTCTTAAATCTGCAATTTTCATAAACAACAATCCCCTTAAACCCAAGGCATTCTCCTAAGCTTAACATCACTGCTATTAAATATCCCAAACCAATATCTAAGTAGACAAACAATTCCAAGTTGTTTCAGAGTAAATGAAACCAATCTATGTGTGATAAGTTTATGTTGTTGATTTTATGAAATGTTTGAAAATTCCATCTTATTTTAATACAGCAAGAAAATATTTCCTATCTGTTAATTTGTGGAAGAAATGGATTGTTTTCTCCATTCTTTCTCATGGAAATCCCAAAGCTATAGCTAGATTTTGAGCATGGAGTCAAAATAAAAAGAGTTAAAAAATTATCTGCTGTGTCCATTCTCTAAAAGTGATTAAAACTATAATTGTGACTTGGTTTTTCCTGCTCCTGGGATTTGCTTCTGAGATACCTTCTCTAAGTTTCTTTACTGAGTGAACTTGAATGAATTGTTTTTTCCATTGTGTGTAATGCCTTCAATCTGACTATATTAAGATCTTGCTCCTTGGGGTGTCATTAGATCTTAAAACAATTTTGTGGTGGAAAAATACGTGTTACCACTGATTTCCAACATTCTGGGGCATTTATTAAACTTTCATTTTCTTTATTTCCAACCTATTGGGGGTTGCTTAAAGTGACTTTTATCATACCATCTAAAGAGTTTATAAATTTGCCCCCAAAGAATGATTTTTATTTAGCAGATTAGAAATTTTGATTATTTATGAAAAAGTAATGATCCATTAGTTTCATTAGTCACAAAAACTAATGGTTAAGTAGAAAAACTATTACAGATATTTATGAGAATCCTTAATCTTATAAGTAGGATCTCTGCTTACAGAGAGCTGTGTAGAAGGTCAGGCTCCTTGTTATGCTTTTATTCAGTATCCCTTTCTGAAACATTCTATTCTCATCTAGTGCTTCTCCCTTTCCAACACAACTTTCTCTTTTCTTCAAAATAAATAAAAGAACTCACAAAACTTATGCTTTGTCTGTGAAATAAAAACTGTTATCATTAGAACTTCTGTCCCCAACGCAGAGTTTGAGGCCATGAGGTGGGTGGAGATATTTTACAGAAGAGATGACTGAAGAAAGACAGATCCAGTCTGGAGACAGAGAAATAGGGAAGGTGAAAAGTCCAGGGTAGGGGGTGTTTTTCCAGCTCTCAACTGTTGACAGCAAGGCTTGATTTAACCAACACTTCCCAAGCAATGTAGGAAATGCCTTTCGGAAATTTTCTCCTGAAATAGAGGGAGGCTGGAGTATTTATTCAAGTGGCTAAAGGGTGACCTTGAAAGTTAGCTCTCCTGCTTTCCAGGATCACACTTGTGTACACTGGAAGAGACTTTCAAAAATACTCTGGAGTAGAAAGTTCTAAGATGTGGTCCAGACATAGGGTGAGGTGACTGAGATATTCTCACATAGAATTATCTACTGCAGCAGCTGTTAAACCTGCGGGTATTCTAAGAAGATGGGTTATGCACCCCATACAGCTCTCATTAGTTTTACTGCCCCTCCACCAAAGGGGACTAATACTATCATGCCCTCATTTGTAATAACCTATTTATTTTTGATGCATATTTATTATGCTCTTTTATACACAAATATAAAAAAAAATGTTCCTAACTCTACATAGTTAGGAACGAATTATAATTTGATGAACATATCAAACTTACTCACTCATTATCCTTAAACATGTACATTGGTCTAATATTTTAAAAATATGTCTGTTCCTCTAGAATATAGGCTCTGTTAGGAAAACATTCTCTGGAGTTTTCTGTTATGTGGAGATGTGCCTGATACTTTGTAGATATTCCACACACATTTTTTTTTAAATTTAGGAATGGTGAATGAATATATGACTATAGTTCATAACTAATTGCTTTCTTGTCTAAATAAACTGGGTAAAATATCTAGATATATCTTGAATCAATATATTATTAGAGTTTACTTATTATCATGTTAGGTATAATCCTTTTTCATTCCATCTTTATATTTGTATTTTATGTATGTCTTTAGTTATAATTCAGATGAAATGGACATGATTTTCCAGTATATTTTTAATAGTGAGTACATGAATTCTTTACTTCCTAAAGTCCTGAAGCCTAGTGTTTGCCAAACTCATCTTTATTTTGTGTGCTCTGGTGGTTGACCTGTCTGCTGGTCTTATGATTGCTGATTTATGCTCATTTTGGGGGGATTTTTCTATTGTCACCTATCATCTATAGTTGCTGAGAAATCTAAAATCATCTTATTTTCCTTTTTAAGTGAGCTTCTTTTCCTTTCCCCTAGATGTTTAATTTTCTTTAAACTTGAAGATGAATGAGTTTGCCAGAAATTATCTCAGTTTTCTTGATCTTTATGTTTTTTTCTGATCACTGAAATGCTGTAAGGGTTTTAAACTGCTTTTCAGTTTTTCTTTATAGAAATATTCTTATATTTATTCTGAGTATTTCTGTGTTTTTCCTAGTCCAGATATCAATTCTCAGATTCTTAAATATGTACATTTTCTATCTCTAGTCCTGTATTCAGAAGAATAATCTTGTTGAAACTCATTGTTATCTGTTTAACTTTCTCTGGATACCCTGATATTTTCATATGTATCACCACTGTTACAACTATTGTTTCTCTAAAGAATCTACCTTGCAGAATTTTCTAACATACTATTAAATTTCAATTACCAAATATTCTTGCTTCCTTTTCTTTTTCTACCAATTATGCCTTCAGTTTACTCTAAATGTCATGTTAACTCATGTATATAGTTCATATTTTTGTTCAATATATCTAAAACACATTCTGTACCATCAAATGTCTTTTCTTTCATGAAGGAATTTTTTCAAAGTATTTTGTCATTAATTTCTTGGAAATTAAGCATTTTCTCAATTGTTTGTTCCCATAAGTATTATAGTTTTATTTATATTTGAGTCAGTTCATTCTACCCATACCTACCACGTTACTTTCTCCTAATGACAGCTAGAAAATTCTTGACTTATTTTTACGTTTTTAGAGGTATACATTTAGGTTTCAGGTTTTTAATTGATTGTAATGACCAAACTATAAATAATTATAAATAAAAAATAAGGTTGCGGGGCAGATTCTGAGGTATTCCAGTAAAATAGCACCCCTATTTGCTTTCGAGGCCCTAAAGAAATCATAAAATAATGCAATGATCTGGCAAGAGGTCAACTGATTTCCTTTTTCCTAAAGTCAGTTCATGAGCTGCACAAGGAAGAATGAGAGATGGTAAACCTGTCCTAGTCCTAGATGAACCAGACTTCTCGCAGTCAGGGTGCGTGCTGGCATGATAGCTGAGCTGCATGCCCACCGCGAGGGTCGTTTTTTCCTAAAAGGGTCAAAAGCAAAGCTGCCCAGTTTTTTAGTCCTTTAGCTTTCCAACTGGATTAAACAATTACACATAAACTAGGGTAGACTGCACTGAGTAGTTAGGAAAGAGCCACATTTACAAGTATTTTTCTTCAGATGGGAAAAATCACAGGCATTGGGGAGAAGTGTCCCTGCAATACCACAGTTCTCCTACCAGGGGATTGCACCTTTGGGTCATTAACTGAAGCTATTGTCTGATCAGCGGTATCACCGTTACTCCTGGTATAGCTGGGGATTCTCAGTTCCTAGCACGATAATTTTTCGTCAATAGTATTTTCTGCGATGACTGGTATGAGAACTTTGGTTTAAAGTTAAGGCCGGGGTCCCCCTGGTGGCACGGATTAGGTCTCAGCGCTATCACCAGTACAGCTTGAGTTCGATCCCCGATCAGGGAGATGACCCATACACTGCAGCAGACCTCTCTGGTTTTACCGGCTGCTGCTGCCCTAGGCAGTGTATTTATGTCAGTTCACCCATTCTGCTCCCAACTCTATCTCCAGTGAATCCGATCTCTCTCTCTTACACACACACACACACACACACACACACTTCCCCTGGCATACACCGCAGTTCTTCTAAAATAAACAATAAATGATCAGTCTTAAAAAAAAAAAAGTAAAGACCACATGAGGATTAGTGATGACTCTGTTGGACAATTCTACAATATGCTCTTTACGAGATATTACTGTTGGAGAGTCCGCCCAGTTAATGGTGGAATAATTCAGCAACTAGTTTGCTAAATGATACTAATCTAACTAGTGACAATGTGACATGATGGCAGATACGACAATCACAGTATTCAGTGTACTCTTCACTGACCCACATCCACAGCAACAAGCACAGCTCTTCCCACACAGCAGACACTGAAATTTTTATTTGATAAATAATAAACAAAATATAATTTACTGTCTGCCATTGTGTCCTAACTCACCACTTTCAAACACCTGGCATTAAGACTACAAAGGAATATTCAAATGTCTCTTTGCCCATGTTTCTCATCATGAATTAAGATTTCCCCCATATCTCAAAAGTGTTGGTCTACCCAGAACTTATTGCAATTTTATAAAGGAACTATCCTACAAATATTCTACAAATCCTAGAAGTCCCAATACTTCATAAAACATAATTAGAGAATCATTTTCTGGTGTTACATTAGTTTGCTATTTTGAGAATTTGCTTTAGTACATTAGGTTAAATCAAAATGTTCTGCTCCAAGATACATGATTATTGCAATGGGAATTGGACACTTCACATTAAGTATCAACTCCAGAGATTCATTTGGAAATTTTTAATTAAACTACTATAACACTTTTATATATTATTTCTATATCAAAATTAAAATCTTGGTATTAGGAGATATCTTTATTATAGCAAAAATAAATTAGCATCTCATTTAATTATTTCATGAAGAGAATATTTGGTTTTAACTGAAACTGAACAATAAGGATATGTTGTTAAAGTCTCCTCCCTGGTAAAAGGTAAAATCTCTCAATAAAAGTTTCTCTTCATTCTAAAGCTTATCATTCACAATCATAGACTTACGAGATAATTACTATGATTTTGAGGCCATTTGGAAAAACTCAAGCAAGTATGTGAAGGGAGAAATTATTAATTCCACATAAGTTAGTCAGCAACCATTGAAAACCTACTGCATAGCTAATAGTGAAATAGAATACCAATGTGAGAGTATAAATAATATTTTTAAAACTTTTGTAGATTTTTCCCCGTAGAAAATTTCTTTTACTTTTTTTTTGCATTTTGCATGTTAATTAAACAAGAAATAGGATCACTTGAAATACAAAAACTGTTACTGATATCTGAAAAAGCAATTTTGCAGGAACTGGAGTCAGTTAAATGTGGTTGATGATCTTAATGAGGCTTATTCTCAGATAAAGGTGTCTTCTGTTTGTTTAAATAGCCATATGCTATTAAACTTGAGGATTTAAAGGTCATGATCAAATAAAAAATGTTAGTGGTTCTGTTACATCCTGGGGCAAATTTCTCTAAATTATTTCTTGTCCACTGGTGTATAAAGAAAAAAAATAGAATGTTACCTAGTACAAATCTCATAAAACAATGAATATTTATCACCTTGTGAATATTAGCATGGTCATTTCTGAATTATAGCTATTTTTTTGAGTTGTCATTTTTCAAGGGCTCTATTATTTATGCTGTAATAAAAGATTATCCAGGCGTATCAAATATATGTAATAAAAATAACTCATTATGTCTTATATCAAGTTTTTGAACCAAATGTCTAAACATTTGTAGTAGCAACATGAATTTGCATTTCAACGGGAAGAAAGTATGAAAAAAATATGAACTCTAGGAACATTAAATTGACAAGCATCAGAGTATAGAATAAGCTAATCATTTTAACTGTTTAACCAATCTTAATAGATAATTTAAATAATGCTTTCCTTAATTCAACAGTTTCTAATTTTTCAAGGTTTTAGGCATGCGAAGTAACTATAAGCTGAACCACAAAAACTGCATGGCCAATTCATAGGATCATATAATAGATATCGAAAGTTGTTAGTAGGCAAAATAAAGGTCCCCCTGAACCCCCAAAATCTGCCTACTGTAAGTGGGTTCCACCATCTGTTACATAAAGACAAAACATAATCTTAGCACATAAGAACTTCAATAGAAAAAACTTTAATAGAATTAGCATTCAATAGAGAGAAGAAAAAGAACAGATTTAGTTTCCAATGAAACATCCGATGTTACCCATCTCCTGTGGGTAAATGCCCAGCCAAACAGCAATTGCCCAAAGCAGGAATGCTGAGGCTCAAAAGCTTGCTAAGAATCATAGGAAAGGGGCAAAAGGGATCAGGCAAATATGGAAGGAAAAGAACAAAATCAAAATTCAAGCTAAGATAAAGGCTACAATTGTCTGCCTCCCCACGGGTCTCTAACACACCTTTCTGTCTCTTTCAAGATTCTCCTTCAACGTCCCTTACATCCCTGGTACAAATCCAAGGCTGAGAAGCAAGTGTGGCTTTTTCTTCGCATCTCTGCTATACATACCTCATCAAGTCTCCTCCCTAGCCTTTTTTCTGCTTCCTCAAGCTTTCTTCCAGTCTATCTAGCTTCTCCTGGCTGCTAAGCTCTACCCTTCCTTGGGAGGGGCAGGAATTTGGAACATCCACTTTCTATGGGTATCACACTATTGCAAAGTGACTACTATATTACTATCCTATAGCAATTAAATTAATTCTTAAGATACATATATTACTTTTTGTTACAAAACAATTTCAAAATTAATTACAAAAGATATGCTTTAATAATAAACCCATTTTTAATATTTATAAATTATTTTTAAAGATTTATTTATGCATACAAGATCTGGGGTATAGGCCAGAGGTGCAGGGGGTGGTTAGAGGACTCACCAGAGACAGAATGGAGAACAGAACAGGCAGATCTACTGAAATACACTACTAAGGGAAGCAGAGGTCTATTGCACCATGTGGGTCAGCTTTCTGGCCGGGATCGAATTCGTACTTCAGTGGCTGTGGCTGCTTCATAGTGCTGATCTTTAACCCCTTGCTCCCCCAGGGAAGTCCCATTTATAAACTTTTATTATGTGAACTACCCTTGAAAACATTGGGCTGTGCATGGCACTAGAATCCAGTCTTTAGTACAAAATCTATTTCATATTATATCTAGGATGATAATTAAATAAAAGATGTATATATCAGAAAAATCCATCTTTATTTAAAAATAAATATCTGACATAATCATGAGTTTCTAGATATATACCTTGTTCATCAAAATAAGATTAACCATTTCAAAATTAAAATAACCACCTGAAAAGTTAGAGAAAGAAATGACAAAAGTTGAACTTGTGATTATTTTCTTTCCCAAAGTCATTCTCTCACTGTTCCCTTCATTGTTTTTTGGGGCCCAGGGGCACTGAGGAACCCTAAGGTTCTTAACTTCTGCACAGGGAAGGATTCATGGGGGTCAGCATAGAGGAGTTAGAAATGCAGTCTTAGCATAGGTGACAGTGAGTGGGCAGATGGAGAGGAGAATGGACTTTGGATCTTGAGGCTGCTAATACAAATATGTGCTTAGTCGGAAGGGCCAGGGGCTCACAGACAGGGTCCTCATCAGGTTTTGACCACTTTCGTTTAACAAAAGGGCAGCATTTTACAGATTGGGTTAATGAGATTTGGCCAATTTTGTTTGTCTTGTCAAAAACACCTAACTCCACTTAAGATAGGAGACCTTTTACAACTAATGGCACCAGGAGTGAGATATACTAGTAGGGGTGAGTCAAACTAATAGAGTTTGAATCACTTTGTTCTGATATGTGCACAGCTGTCTTTCAGAAGTATTGGATGTGGAAGCAGGGGCTGAAACTATAGTGCTATGATAAATTCCTTCCTGTTCTTCCTCAGCTTCTCTGAGTATTCAGAAAACTTACTGGAAGTTTTTTATCTGCCTTTTATGACCTAAATCTTCAAAGCCTCTTGCCAATTTTGTAATCCAGCCATGTCTTTCAGAAGCCCCCGTGTACATTTTTTGAAATGTCATCATCCAGGACAATCATTTATCCCTCCAGCCTCAGTGTGGGGCATGGTGTGGGGGCAGCTTCACTTCCAAGAGTGCCAGTAAGCAAACAAACAAAAACACAGACACAGCAACAACTGGAATGCTAAACACATCTGATTTTTCATCCCACACTGGAAGGCTAAACACATCCAGTTTTTCACCCCAAAGTACTCATTACTTTCCTCTAGTTCACCCCCAGGGCCTAGAAACAGAGTGTCCTTTGCTCCAGCAGAGCTGAGTTTATTCTCCTCAAGTAATTGTCTTGAATAAAGTCTTTCTTATTTGTCCATTCTGTACGATCTATTTTAAAACAGCTTCAAGTATCTTAAATATATGAATCTATAAACTACTCTATATAAACAAAACAAAACAAGAAAAAAACCCCACAATTGTATCATCAAAGGTTGAATAACCAGGAATGATAAAGTCACATTCTGAAAGTTTGCTCAAGGGGTAAATAATCTGAAATATGTGGATGTGTAATAATATAATCTGCATAGAAAGAGGAGATTTTCCTGCCCTACCCAAGGGTGGAGCTGAACAGCAAGGGAAAGCTAAACAGGACTTGGGAGAGAAGGCTGAAGAGAAAAGACCAGAAGGAGGCACAGGAAACTGAGAGACTTGTGAAGAAGAAACCACACTTAATTCTCAGCTTTGGACTCATACCAGGAACTTGGGGAACATTGAAGGAGACTCTTGAAAGAGACAGATGTGGTTGAGAGGCCCATGGGGAGGCTGAAAATGGCAGCCTTTATCTGGACTTGTACTGTGATTTTGCTTTTTTCCATCAGCCCCTTTCCAGATGACCCCACCAGAAGGTGCCCTAAACTTGTTGGTCAGCTTTCAACAAAGCCTCTTGCCTGTGGTGTCTTGGTGACCCTGTTTTGGGCCACAAGGGAATGGGTAACTTTGAGTGTTTCATTTTGAAACTATATTCTTTACCTTTTCTCTATTGCATAATAATTCTATTGAAATCTTTTCTATTTAGGGTCTTTCCTACTAAGTATATGTTTTGTCTTTATGGGCTAAATGGCAGTGCCCATTTAGAGTGTGCTTGCTTGGGAGAACAGGGCACCCCTCATTCTGCCTGCTAACAGAAGGAAAAGGAAAATATTTCCAAAGAAGGCTACCTAATTTCAGTTATAGGTAGATATCTGACCTGATAAAAAATTCAAAAGGAGTTACCACAGATAACAGGTCATGCCCATCGTTCAACCTCAGGCCTCAGGTAAGAGTTGAATTTTATCTGAATTCTTTACAAACATATTTGGAAGCATTTCTTGGCAGACTGCTGTTTCAACATGCCAGCCTCTCATACCCAACAAGACTGCATGAAATTATATTGGCAATAGCTTATTTTTTCACTGATGTAGGTGTTATGATGGTAGAAAAGAGTGGCAGAAATTTTAGAAATTACCATGAATAGGGGCATGGTCACCTCAAATGATTCACTATGTCAACAGAAATTACTGCTTTTCCACCATGCTGCCCACACTCTAATTGGCACTGGAGAGTCACCAATGGACAGACCTGTCTGTTCCGGGAAGTAGATGCACAAATAATCTTATGAATATTGAAACACTTGAATAAATGCTGTGATCTCAGAATTCTATGAGACCTAGTTAGTTTCAGAGGTCAAGGGAGATACCCTGGAGGAGAGGTCATTAGCTTGAGAGCTGAAAGGCACAGAGGAATGGCCACGGTTCTTTCCTGATTGGCAACGCTGATGTTACCTACCACCTTCTAGCCACATGACTAGGAATAGTAGCTAGTTTTGCATATCTTAGTTTTAATAATTTTAAATTGGTGTGATAATAATATATTTCTTGTTAGACCCAAACAATCCAAATACTGCATAGTATACTTTTTTTTAAAAAGATTTATTTATTTATGCATACAAGCACTGGGGTACAGGCCAGAGGTGTGGGAGGTGAGAGGATTCACCACAGAGAGCGGGTTGCAGAACAGGCAGATCAACAGAAGTACACTGCTGAGGGGAACAGTGGGCACAGCAGGAGAGGTCTGCCGCGCCATGTGGGTCCCCTCCCTGGCCGGCAGCAGGGATCAAACTCATGCTGCAGTGGCTGTGGTCTGTTTCATAGTGTGTTGCTTAACCCACTGTGCCACCAGGGAGGCCCCATAGTATACTTGTAATTAACCTATATTTTACTGTTTGTTTGTTTTTAATATTGAAGGAAGCACAATTCTATCTCTGAATAGCCTTAAGTTGAGAGATGCAGAGTCTTCATAGCACCAGAGAGAGTCATCCCTTGAATCACAGACTAAATGGAGGTGAAGGAAGGAGAACTTTGGCTTTTTGTGGGGTGGAGAAACTAATCAGGAGAAACTAATTAGGGCACAGGTGCTGAGAGAGAATATAAGATGTGGCTGAGTTTCCAGTTCTGTGTAAAATGTGCTATTTTCACTCTTGAGGGCAAACTGGAGGAGCATGATGTGAGAAGAAAGGATGAGCCCAGTTTAAACACTTTAGTTTTAAGATGTATCCAGATCTCTCTCTCTCTCTCTCTCTCTCTCTCTCTCTCTCTCTCTTCCTCCCTCTCTCCTGCCCTCATTTCTATAATTCACAGCATTCTTAGTTGGACATATATATCTGGATCTGGATATGATCATAATAGAAATGATAATTATTGCCAGGTAGATAATCTCACTCAAGCAGAAAGAGTATCAAAAACAAAACATTTAACTAAATGTTGCATGTTTATTCGAGCTGAATGACATGGAAATAATTTGATGATAAAGTATCTAGCAAGAAAAGCAAATGGCATAAGTGTATGCACTAATATAGCATTTTGGTAAGGACCTCTATGTCCCTATGAGATTCTTCCTTTATTTAGCATTGAAATACTTTCAGTGGTGTTACTTCTTTGCTGTTCATCATAGATAGATAGAGAGATAGACACACATACATACATACATATGACAAAAGAAATTAGCAATCAGTTTAACAAACCCAAAATCAGTAATAGTAAGTGTTAAAATGAATACAATATGTTATATGTAATTATTTTTACTTCTGTCTTTGTTAGAGCGAGTAGAACACTCCTTGCATGTTCATAGGAATAAGTTGTAAATAAGTCTGGTCTGTTGGACCTTAAAATACTTCATATTAAGTAATATGCAAAGTATACATGATATATATGAAAACAAATATAACTTATAAATATGAACAGAATTTATAAAATTCATTGATTAAAGAAATTGTGACTTTAAAAAATATTATAGCAAGCAATATTAAATATTTCTTTAGTCATTTGTTTTTTGCAATTACTTAGAACATACTACAGTCCATAAGACAGAGGTGTAAGTTCACCTCTCTCATTCTCACACACATACGCATGCAGGGGCAAACATGATGGAGACAGGCGTAAATACATTTTGCAATATATAGTACCAGGTATTTAAATACTCTATTCAGTGTCCTGTTTGATAAAGGATGGTGTGAGTCATCATGTTGAGATCACTCTCCAAGAAGTGGTCTTTGCCATTTACTAAGTTACTTTGAAGCTACACTGTCTAAGTGTCATTCTTAGTGACATAACATTTAAGATGTTGAAAGGAAAATAGCCATAGCAACTAATAAATGGCAAATCAGTTGCTTAATATCTAAAGGCATGATGCATGTATTGTACTTTTACAAATTTGTCTGTGTGTGTATCCTTGTATTAGCAGATCATTTTTCTCTCTGCATATCCTGGATCAGTACATTGGCTGGAAATGTATGTGCTGAGTTTGTAAGAGTTGTTCTAGCCTTACTGACACACATAGTAGCAGATGAACTGACTTCAGGTCTAGTGTGAAATTGACAATTCCAGCCACCTAACTATCTGCCTTCCATCAGGATTTAAGCACCTCATCTCCTCTCTATTTGGAGCCAAAATAACTGAGACCTCATGCTTTGTACCAATATAGTATGTTTTTACAGTGTCTGATTTACTTCTTTGTATTCTTAACTATGGGCTCTACAGAAACTCTAAGAGAGATTCTATATTGTACCAGGCTAAGTCTGAGGATAAGCCTGATAAAGAACAAATTGGAAAGTCAGTGGAACGGATTTCTCTGTATATTTTATATTTAATGATAAACTTCTATTATGGGTCTTTATTTTGGTACTCTGTCAATTTTCTAAGAATATTTGTGTTGTTCACATCAGATTTTTTTCTTTACCTTATCTGATAAATTTGGCTTTTCTACTCTGTTGAGCTTGAGAAAATAATGTTTTATATATACCTGTTCTGAATTATAAAATCAATGAGTGTATTTAAAATAACAACAGCTATGCTTCCCTTTAATGTCCTTTTGGCTTCAGTGTGATGCCCCAGATTTTCAGAACAGACCTTTCAGTATGGTGTTCTCTATCTGCATTACATTTTTATCTTTCCAGTGACCTAAGTATTACTTCAAGATTTAGTCACTCAGTGAGCTTTCTGTCAAAGTGATTTGGTCAATTTAGACACTTGGACAATTACTGCTGCAAGAAATGAAAATGATGGTCAAATTTTCAGAGATCTAAACACTTAAGGCAGCTCAAGCTCATGAACTCTCCATTCTCCTAAAGAAACACTTTATAAAATAACTTCAAAAACAGGAGAAAACTCCTTTAAAACCATTTATCTTTTTTGTCAGAGTTTCATTGATTACTTTTAATTGATGTGGCTTTGGTGCATAATAGTGTATAGGGTTAGGGGAAGGTTCACACCTCCTTAGATGTTGGTCAACACCCCACCTTTGCCACCTAAGCATCCATAACCCTTCACCCTAGGCCACTGGGCTCTTTCCTCTTTGTTCTCACCCCTGCTCTCCCTCCCCCTCTGGGAGCCTCAGTTCTGCAGTCAGATTTCTAGAGTCTGTTT
Source organism: Galemys pyrenaicus (assembly GCA_019455555.1). Taxonomy (NCBI): domain Eukaryota; kingdom Metazoa; phylum Chordata; class Mammalia; order Eulipotyphla; family Talpidae; genus Galemys; species Galemys pyrenaicus. Next base: position 339,537 of record JAGFMF010011791.1, on the reverse strand, counting down.
TGGCTTAGTTTTGTCAGTTACTTGTTTTGTTTGTTCTATATTCCATATATGAGATTTTTAAATCTGTAGACCTGAGTGATATTTGCTTGTTCTTTGAACTTAGGGGAAATTTCTGAAACAGTACACATGACTTGCCAAGCTATAAGTGTTTCCTTTTTCTTCCAAAGGTTATTCATAATTGCCAAGCATGAAGAAATAAATCTCATAATAAATAAAACTGGGAAGTCAAGGTCATTTGCAGAATGAGAACCGTTTTGCAGTAGGTAAAGCCCACGGAAGAGGGGACTGCATCCAGTGCCTGACATTTTACGTACCTGGGAATAAATCCTCAGTGGCTCTTCTACACGTGGAAAGGGCATGTTTACATGCTTATTTCCAGACAAGCATTGGGGTGTTATTGATCCCAGATTTCTACTGTGGGTTCACGTGTAAACTTCAAATACTGTCATGACCCGCAAAGTTGAATTTTCTAAAACACAATCGCAAATCCGCTGAAAGTATAAACAAAAATTATTCACTCACCCAAAAATTATTTGGTTCCTACCAAATTCAGCAACTCAAATTTACTTCCATCATTCACGAAACACTCATTTCAGATCTTTAGAATAGATGTGATGTGTCAAAATCCTTGAAACCAAGTGGAAAATTACTGCAGGACTCAAGGTGAAGACATCTACAGTCAAGGATATCACCCCCTAATGTAAGAGCCCTGCAATCCTAGGCAATCCATGCCAGCTTTACTGCTTTTCTAGAATCTTGAGAACATCTGGATGGGTAGGTAGGGGAATCTTAGCTGAGAACAGGAAACATTGGCTTGGCACATCCATAACTAACATTTAAACTGACATTCTTCTGGCCATAGACCAGTTTACACATATATCTTTCAATTGATTTTCCAACCATTTAGAAGGATTAACTGAGAGATGCTGGCATAGACAGAGCTATGGTGATGTCACTTAACATGTGTAGGAAGGGTTGCCAAGCATCAGCTTAAGCTGAGTAGGATATAGAAGATAACCATCTGCTATCACTATATTCAGAACATAAAACATATTTTCCAGGCTTAGGAACATATTTATAGTTACATTTTCCCCTTTGTTTATTCTCCTACTCATGTAATTGGGATTTAATATTCCTCTTATCAAATTTTATAAACTAGATGTTAAAAGTGGCAAAAATGTACTCTTTGATTAAACATGTTCATAGCTTCTTGTGCTTATTATATGCACGATGTACTGAGCCTGTGCTAGTGTAGTAAAGTAATTCATTGTTCTTAATTGCTATTTTTACCTTTATTGTGATGCTTGGAAAGTATTTCCCAATGTAACTTAATTTAATGTTATTAAAGTTGAATAGAGCTCTTAAATTATTGCTATTGTTTATCTTCATCAATGGTAAATAAAACCATCATGCTGCTTTGCTTTCTGCTGGATCACTATTTCTTATTTGTCATGTTCTAGAACAGATGTTTTACATTCAACTAAAGAAACCCTGGGACACTTGAATGACTGACGTGGGTTGGACAGCCCAGGGTCTGGGAGCAGGCTGTGTTTGCCCACCTGTAACTTGCTAGAAGCTATCAAATCAAAACACTGGCAAGGGCATTCTTAGGGCAGCCAGCTAAATGTTATTTTTTTTTAATTAGCCTATTTAATACAGGTATTTCTTCCCCCAAATTTGACGAATTAGAAAGCTACAACCTTCAAACAGAGCTGCTTTTATTTAGGGGATAAAACTGTGTTTATTACTGTTTTTCCCTAAAATTAATTTTGAAGAAAACTACTGTCATTTTCAGTTAGATAACATTATTCAGTGAAGCTGTTCATCTCAACCAAGTCTCATACCTTACTGTTACTATAATATTAACAGAGGGCCTCCTCTGGTGGCGCAGTGGGTTAAGCAACGCACTACGAAGCAGATCACAGCCGCTGCAGCACGAGTTCGATCCCTGCTGCCGGCCAGGGGGGGACCCACATGGTGCGGCAGACCTCTCCTGCTGTGCCCGCTGCTCCCCTCAGC
>JAGFMF010011791.1:313829-337382 GCA_019455555.1 Galemys pyrenaicus | reverse complement strand
CCCCGCTCTCTGTGGTGAATCCTCTCACCCCCCACACCTCTGGCCTGTGCCCCAGTGCTTGTATGCATAAATAAATAAATCTTTAAAAAAAAAAAAAACAGATTGATGAATTCAGTTACATTTCCAAGTCCCATTAAATCGCTTCCTCTATAATTTTTGAATTCATATTGTTCACTATTCAAAAATTGTAAAAGAGTGTAAGTTGAAATGTCTCCTTCTCTCCCTACTGAAGCCTCCCTCCTCACCTAGGCCACCCTTACCCTGACACCCTAACTGCTTTGGGCTGGCTGTCTTGGTGGTGTGTGTAGAGACCAAGTTGTTCTCCTCTGCACATATGTGTTCAGTGTGACCATGTTCAGAGATGAAAACTTTAGGAGGTAATTAGGCTTTGATAAGGTCAGAAGCATTTGACACCTGTGATGGTATCAGTGCCCTTGTAAGGAGAGACAATGAAGAGCTACTCTCCCTCTTTTCACAATTGGAAGAAGCAAGAAAAAGGCTAGGAAGAGAGCTAATAACAGGAACCCATATGATCAGCACCTCGATCTTGGACTTTCCAGCCTAAAGAATCATGAGCAATAAAGTTTTTTTAACATTTATTTTTATTCATTTATGCATATAAGAATGAGGGTGTGTGCCCAAGGTGCAGAGAGGTGAAAAGATTCACCAAAGACACAGTGGGGAGCTGAACAGGCAGATCTACTGAAATACACTCTTAAGGGGAGCAGCAGGGCAAGACAAAAGAGGTCTGCTGTGGCATGTGGATTAGCTCCTTGGTTGGGGAATCTAACTCAGGCTGTAGAGGCTGGTGATAGCTTGGCAGTGCTGAGACTTAACCCCTGCGCCACCAGGGATATCCTAAAGTTCTATTTTTTAAGCCACCCTGGAGGGCAGCTTGAGATAACTAATGCAGGGTTTTCCCACATGTTTTGTATATATTATTATTAAATATTATTTCCACCTTGATAGTAATATATATGCATGATCATATATGCATATCATATGTATCGATAATAATTTAGATGGCTTTATGTGTCTTACATTTCAGAATGTTGCAACAAATAACTATATACATATTGATCATTTTCTGAGAGGGCTGGATATCAGTATGCTACATTTCAAGAAATGCATATGGGATTTGATAGATTTTGTCACTTGTTCTCCTTAGAGGTTTTACCAGTTTGTGTTCCCACCAGCATTCTATGATAGTTTCTGCTTCATTACACCATTGCTGGCACAGAGCATTATAAAAATTCTGAATCTTTGCCACTAAGCACATATTTTATGTAGAAAGCTTTACCAAGTGCAACTTGTAGTTCCTTTTCTTTGAACTGTCCACACTTCTGACCACTTTTGATTTGTGGGTCAATGTTTTTCTTTATAGACAGTAGGAATCCATAGAGTAAGGAAGTTTTCTTTTTTCCTATGTTTTATAAATGTATATCTCCCCTGCATTTATTTTGCTTTTGCATATTGCCATGTAGAATTATCTCTACAAAGTTAATTTTAAAAAATATTTTCTATTAAAGCTTTTGGGGTACAGTTCATTTTGAAAGGCAGCTTATTCTTTCATAAAAAAATCCATGAATGATTTCTTCTGCCACATTTTGTATTTAATCTTCATGTTTAAGTATTAGATCCCTTTAGAATCCCTTATGAAAGTAGTTATATATGCTCTGACTTTTATTTCCAGGTGACTACATAATTGTTCCAGCGTCAAAAATTAAATTATCTATTTTCTCTGGAGGCTTAAGCTAAGTTTACTAGCCTAAAGTAAGTTTCACTAAATTTGGGTTTTTCCTTGATTTGATATTCTGTTTCATCAAAGTATTTGCATGCAAATTATTTAGTACTATCTTATTAGTCTTTTTTTTTTTAAGTATTTGAGTTTAAATTCTCAGGGAGCTTACTAAAAATTACGTCAGGATAAATTAAGAACTATCTATTTAGAAGAGTTGTAGCTCAATGAACAAAAAATGTATTTCTGTAAAGTAAAAGACAATAAGAAAATGGAAAATATTATGAGCAAGACTTGAATACTGAAAGTTTTAGAACTTTACTTTTCACACCAAATTCAGTTTCAATTCCATAGACACAGCCATACTCATGTTCTGTTTCTTCTTGTGTCAGTTTTTGGAATTTTTCAGTTTCACCTAATTTGTTGAGAATTTATTGGTACATAAAACAACATTCCCTTACTTCCTCCTAATATATATAATATCTACAATGTTTCAGCCATATTTTAATAATTTTTATTTCTCATTATTTTATCTATTGAGATGGCTAGGTGTTTTCAATATTTCTCTCAAAACCTTACTATGATTTGTTTTATTTTCTTTGTTTAATCCTTATGATTTTCTTTCTGCTTATTTAGTTTGAACACATAGTAATATGACATTTTCTAGTCCCCACTGATGTTATTGATAGTTTAGTGTTTACTTAACTGCATATTAAATAAAATGTAGGCATATTGATGCAGCCACTCATGGGCCTGGACATACATCATCATTATTTACAATCCCTTTTTGTCTAATGCAGCTACTCTGGGGGCCTCATGATATTGAATCTGTCATTGCCTAAATATGAAAGGAAACTAGATCTCTGATATATTACCTGAAAGGTAGCTTCTGGAGAGCCAGTCGACTTCAGTCATAATCTAATTTAGTGAAAAACATTTATTATAACAGGCTCCTGATATTTAGGATTTGCTTGTTATATAAAATAGTATTTATTTAACATCATCAGTATAGGAGCAATACAATAAATACACACTTATCTGAAAGTATATGCAACAGAAGCCAAGAATGTTAGCACTCTATGCAACACGTGATTTAGTGGGAGGGGTGAATCAACTAAGGTTGCCAGCAATTCTTTTTTTTTTAATCCCTAAATGTTTTTAATTGACACAATTTCATTTGTTTCAAATGTAAATTCAGGAAAATTATGAGATGTGAATTGCAACTAGAAAGAATAAAGGTAATAAAATGCATAAAAATTGTGAGAAGTAGGAAACAGTGAGCTAGATTTTCACATTTCATATGGTAAAAAATTATTTTCTAAATTTATTAAAGGAATATTTATTAAAGGAATAAATTTATTTATTCTACTGATAATATATGGAGAAGCAGTACACTTTATGACTCTAAGAACAACAAATAAAACAATGAACAAAATGGACAATATCCATGATACCATGTATTCAAATTCTAATGAGATAGCAATAAACCCAAAATTCAACAGTTGAAGCCAGTAATGATTATCTCTAGGTGGGAAACACGTAACTCAAGAAGACTTTTCCACTTGGGTGTGGTTAGTGTACTGACCAGGGAAAGGTCTTACTAAAGAAGTGACATGTGATCAAAGAGCAGGATTAAGAGCACAAGAGAAACATGGCCACATTTCAAAAAAATTTTTTTCTTATAATGTTTGCTGTCTTTTTTGGGTGTAGTCCCCACAGAATTTCCACCACCAATTAACCGGTACACCGTCACCATAGTCCCTTATGTTCTTCCCATCCCTGCCTTGATCCCAATCCTTCCCTGCAGAACATCTCAGTTTTATAGCTGTCTGTTTATTTTTATTTTGTCTTGTTTTTTGTTGCTGTTATTTTTTTTTTCCTTGATCTCCTATATTCCTCCTACAAGGGAGACCATCCAGTATTTTTTTTTTCCTTCTGACTTATTTCACTGAACATAATCCTTTCAAGCTCCATCCATGTTTCTATGAATGTCCCTAGTTTAGATTATCTTTTTTGATTGCTAAACAATATTCCACTGTGTATATATACCAAATTTTTTTGATTCAGTCATCTACTTTTGCGCATTTGGGTTGATTCCAAGTTTTACCTATTATAAGTAATGCTGCGATAAACATAAGATTGCATGTATTCTTTTGAATTAGTGTTTTTGTGTCATTTGGGTAAATCCCTAGGAGTAGGATTGCTGGGTCATATGGTAGCTCCATTTTTAACAGACTGACGAACCTCCATACGGCTTTCCACAGAGGTTGGAACAGTTTGCATCCCCACCAGCAGTGTAGGAGAGTTCCTTTTTCACAACATCCTTGCCAACATTTGTTGTTGCTAGTTTTTTAAATATGTGCCATTCTTATTGGTGTTAGCTAGTATCTCATGGTGGTTTTTATTTGCATTTCCCTGATTAAAAGGGATGTTGATCATTTCTTCATATGCCTATTGGTCATTTGCCTTGTTTTGGGTAGTGTCTCTTTTGCTGTACAGAAGCTTTGAAAGGTAGCTTCTGACATTTATCTTTTCCTTCCATTCTCTCTGCTTTAGGTGATGTGTCTTTAAAGATGTTATTGAGATGTATGTCATGTAGTGTTTTGCTTACATTTTCTTCTATATATTTTATGGTTTTGGGTGTTATGTCTAATTCTTTGATTCTTTGAACCATCTTGAATTAGTTTTTGTGCATGGTGAGAGATAATAGTCTAGCTTCATTCTTTTGTATGTAGCAGTCCAGTTTTCCCATTTATTGTACAAACTGTCTTTGTTCCATTGCATATTTTTTGTTCCTTTGTAACAAAAAATACCCATAACTCTGTGGGTTTATTTCTGGGGTTTCTATTCGATTCCATTGGTCACTGTGTCTGTTTTTGTTCCAGTACCATGTGGTTTTAGTTATTATGGCTTTGTAGTATAGTTTGAAGTCTAGAATTGTAATACCTCTATTCCCCTTCTTTTAGTCAGGGAAGCATGGCCACATTTTGACAAGCACATTTCCTATGGAAAAGCAAAATATGCCAAAGCCTGAGGTGGTAACAGAAGTTCTTGGGTTTTGGTTACTTACCACTCATAAGTCTAACCTTCAGAGACAAGAGTTGGTGAGAGAAAACTGGGTTTAATTAGGGGCCAGCAAATCTGAGAACATGGCAGAATATTATCTCAAAGTCTACTTCCCTGGACTGGCAAAAAGAGGGACTTACATGGAGAAGTACTTAGGAAGGAGAGAGATTAAAGCATCTGCTTCAGCAGGATTGCAGATAAATAGGGCTTTCTAAGAACTGCATTCAAAATTCTTTTTTTTTTTTTTTTCTAAGTTTCTCCTGACAGGATCTGTCATGGTGCTGGTGGGTGAGATTTGTACTGTGGTCATCAAGCTGTGACTTAACCTTTGTCTTATTTTTTCCTCCTTCTTGGTTTCATCTGGTTTTGTCTGCAAGAAAAAACAAACAAGAGCAAAGCAAAGATGAACAGGGCAAGGGCAAGAAACAGAGTTTCCAAATGAGGAACGCCATACATCTCAGGCAGATGAGTAAGGAAGAGAGTGGCAGAGGGGAGTAAGGGGTCACCAGGGATCAGAGAACCGAGGCTCTCACAGGTCTAGAAACACAATGTGCGAGTGAGAGACTGAGCACAGACATGTACAACATAAAAAGACTTTGATCCACTCTGGCAGCAATCTTCCTTTACTTCCTTTACACACACACACACACACACACACAAGGACATGGAGTTATCCACATCTGGGCAATCACTAAACAGAGCTGGCAGGATTTTGGATGTCTGGACCAGTTGTCCATATGTAGGGATCTGTGCAGATGTGTCCACAGCCCAAATGAAATGAAACCAGACTAGATAGCTGTGACTACTACGGCTATTTGACCAATCATTGCTTGACAAACAAGCCACCAGTCAGAACTACACTGACTGAAAACCTAATTTGCATAGACCTGTCCTAGCCTTGCCCCTTTGTCTACATAAACTGCTTCCTGCAGCCTCCTTAGGCTCTCACCTGAGTTGCTAATCAGTCTGTATCCATCAGAATGCCCTGAATAAGCTTTTGCTGTAACAAGCAAGTGGGAACACCTCTGGAATATCTGAGCTGTGAAGCTAGAGCTGGAACAATTCTGCTCAGACAGCACACAGGAATTATGACACCAGTAGCTGTAATTTGACTGGACTTGCTATCTTGGTAGACACAACATTTAGGAAACCAAGAAGCCACCCTGCTACCTCAGACTTGTGGGAGGCAGATGACTATCTCTAGTGATGAGCCAGGGAATTCAAACCATAACTTCTGTAACAATTGGCTCCAAAAGGTCAGAAGTGATTAATACCCGACAGCTTCCCTAATTTTTGTTCTACTTCCATTTTAGAACCAACCATACAATCCAAATATGCATGCCTGGCCAATCACACATGATGCCTAATTCAAGTTACCCCATGCTACATCTTCCCCACAGCACACCGGAGTCTTCCCTGCTGAACACTGTGAACTTCTCCCACTCCTCTCCCTCCTTTTGAGTTCCTGCCACAACAAAAATGACAACAGCTGACTCCATTACTGTGCAGCAAGTCCAGAATAGGTAGTTTTTATTTTCCTCACTGTGTGGACCTCTCTTTATTTCCACTAATCACAGAGCCGAACAGCATAATAACTAAAAGCATACTCCATGGTTTTGCTTTATTTTATTTTATGTTATTGTTTGTTTATTTTACAGAAGTAAAACACATACACACAAGGTAAACAGAAAATCAAGGTCACATAACCAAAGGCAGAATAAATTGAAGCATTAAAAACACAGAACATAGTTAAACAAAAAAATGACCTTCAGAACGCATCCTGCAGTAATTTCCAATATCTGAGATCTTCAGTCTGCTGGAAATTTACAGGGATTTACTGCTATTGACTCCAGCCTGTAGTAGCTCATCCTCAAGCATTGGAAAGTTCACGTCACTTTCTGACTTTAACCTTTTAAAGAATGGCAGGTTGACCAGAGTTCCATTTAAGGTATTTTTGGTTTGTTTCTTCACCTTTTTTTTCCCCAAGTGAAATGCCTAATAGTGACTGTGGAGCCTGCATTGAAATATTTTCCTCATGTATGTAGCTAAAAATATCCAACGAATAAGGAGCATCTTGAATAAACCTGTTCTTGTCAAATTATTCTAATTGCATCCTCTCTCTTTCCAACAAGAATTTAAAGAAAAAATACTATTTAAATTCCTCTCAAGTGCTCAGTGTTTGTCTCCCCTACTCTGCCTCTAAATTCTGAATACATCACCTGGTGATTTTTAAATGCGTTACATTTTTCTCTCTCTGAGGGTACAAGACATGTTTTAGGAGGTGTAGCTGAGGCAATATATTCTATGTAGAAAGTCAGATCATGACCCATGTATATTCTTTCTTGACAACAAGGCAAAGCATCACATGTAAGGGAGACTCGGCAATACCGATTCTCATAAAACAAGTTTGTTTTCTCCGTACTGATCAACCTTTGGCTTAGCCATGAAATTTGAAAGACATCTCAATATTTCCAAAATCTCTCAAGTCTTTCATAGTGGACAGAAATGCTACTGATTTGTAATAGATCGCATGATATGACAGAAATAAGACTTCAATGGCTCACTGACATTAAAATGTTTTTTAAAGCAAGCATTTTCAATGTCCTTTCAATGACCACCAGTCCTTTACAAACCAGCATTAGAAATATATCTCATAACAACAGAAGCAGAATATGCAACAGAAACATGAAACAAACTTGAAGAATGACTTTATATTGACATAAACCCAAGGATATTGTAGCTGGCCTTGCTCAAGAAAATTACTTATTCTGTTCACTATATGCTTCTTATGGAAATAGAGCAGGTTCATGCACATACTGTGCTTCCTCCATTCAACATCAACAACAAAATTCCCACATTTTGACTCTTTTTCTTCCAGCAAGTTTAAGATTATTAACGACAAGGAAAGAGGGGCCTCCATGGTGGTGCAAAGAGTTAAATCTCAGGACTATGAAGTTGTCCACAGCCACTGCAGCCCAAGTTCAATACCTGGTCAGGGAGGTGACCCACACAGCACAGTAGACAGCTCCTGTCTGGCCAGTTGCCCCCCTCAGCAGTGTATTTCAGTAGTTCTGCCTGTTCTGCTCCCTACTCTGTCTCTGGTGAATCCTCTTACCTCCTACACCTCTGGCCTGTACCCCATTTCTTGTAAGTATAAATATATAAATCTTTAAAAATTTAAATAAAGATAAGGAAAGTATTGTATATATGTGTGTGTGTATATATATATTTGCATTTTACAACTCAATCCTTTGAAAAATGTAGATGTTTCTAATCATGATCATGATTATGAATGAACCCACACTAGAGTTAACATGGACATCTACTCAAGTTACTTGGTTCTCTTTCCAAACTTTGCTTCTTACTTCATTGAACAGTTAGGAAGAATGATACGACCAGGCCACCTGCATTTGAGACTGGAACTAGCAAATTGCAATGATCTTTCTGACTTGACCCTCATTTCTCTATGTCTTGATTTCTCATCTACTCCAACACACATCATGCACACTGGGTTGTCTTAAGAATTTATAATATATATTTTAATGTCCAGGAATTCTTTGTGCATTAAAAATGACCATTATTAGCATCTTAGCTTTCAAATGAACATTAACTTATTGCAATACACATTTTTAAACATCTTTACTTGGCATTTAATTCTATTTATAATTCTAGACTATATCCTAGGGAAACTGATAAATGTTCTATGAAGTCTAATTTAGCAGACAAACTTCTCAGTCACATTTAGACAGTGCAATTTCATTAAGCACTTTTTAAATATAATGTATTCAATAGTCATTTAAAGTTCTTCAATGCCTAATTGGTCATGCATTAAAATCTATCAGCAAAATAATCCAAAGTATTTAAACAGGCTTTAAAAATTCAACAAATTGAAAGTATTAAAATGTCAAATTCCCTGAACAATTTTTAATTTTTACAGATAAGACACATTTTTCTCATGTAGCTCAGTATAAAATCACAGAAGCAAAATAAATTACACAATTTAGGTTAATTCTCAAAGAGTGACTATATCACAAATACCATAAGTACCAAGATACACAGTTTTTTTTTTTTTAGCAAGTACAAAACTCTGAGAGTTTATAAAGGGTATTTAAAAAAGAAAAGACTAGACAAGTAATTAAGCCATAGTAGCTGTTACTGTTTCTCCACATGAAGATGTTCAGAAGACAAACTGAATAGCACCCATTTCCTTTTCCTTTGAGCCTTTTCTCATGCCCAATTATTTTATTTCCTTATTTTCAACCTTGTGTGCTAAATCAAATGATCTGATCTATTATCAGTTCTATATTTCCACTATTTTCCAGTTGTGAATAAATAATATTAAGGAGGAGAAACTGAAGAGATAGTCCAGTATGTCTCCTGAACAGTTTCCATTCAGAAGCAGGATCCAAACTCCCCTTGGGATCCATTAGCAGGGCTAATATGGTGGTAATTTTCATTATTCATTCATGGATAGAGTGAGGAAAAAAATAGGCAGAAGTGATGTGAACGCTTAGTTCAACACAACAACAATCCCCACATGTTGTTGTGAATGGCATGATTTTATCCTTTTTTATTGCTGAGTAATATTCCATTGTATAAATATATCACATCTTGATCAAGTCATCTATTTTTGGGCATTTGGTTTATTTCCAGAACTTACCTATTGTAAATTGTGCTGCAATAAATATAGGGGTGCAGGTGTCCTTTTGAATTAATGTTTTTGTGTCCTTTGGGTAGATACCTAGGGTGTTGGGTCATATGAATTAGATTTTCATAAAGTTTTGGATTGCTTCTTTATGACCATATGGTGAAAAAATATGGTGACTCTGCTATGGGGTTGAGTTTGCACGCTACATATCATCACTTGGAAAACTTAAAGAAATAAATATATTTATGGCATATTCATAGATAGAAAAGCTTCTTCCTATCATAATTTTAGAATAATGTAATTCTGACAGATTTTTTGAGAAGGAATATAAATTACTTAGTAAGAAGAAAAGTGTGACCATCAAATATACTTTTTTTCCTGAAAAGATGATTTTAATTTTTACTAGTTTTTATTTTTATTAAATATGTGACAAAAAGCTTTTCTGGAGCAAAATAACTTAAAATAAATAGGATGTGATTTCTTAAAAGCAGGCTTTTTCTAACACAACCATCAAAGCAGAACGTCTAATTTTAATATAATGTAACTCCATTAGTTCAAAATGTAAACGCGAAACATCTATGGATATAGTGATGAAGCTGAAAAAATGATATATTATCAATGCAAAAATTAGCAATACTCGGTTTTTACAGTAATCTGTGTATATATTTTATTGAAACACTGAATGATGTGTTTTAATGAATAATCATTAAAATTATGTTTAATGTTACAGTAGAAATTATTTCTTCATATTCACAGAAGGAAGATGTTATCATTTATCAATCTTTATGATTGCATCAAAACAAGTTTGTACTTTGCTTTTGTCTCACTAAGTAGAAGAAAATTTGATGTATTTACTCTTTCTATAGAGAATAGACTAAACTCAAAAATATTTAAAAAGTTGTAAGATCCAGTCTTCTGAACTAGATTACTTTATCTTGAAGAGATTGCTGAAATTTCAGCATCAAATTTCTCAACAGCCAGAGTTAACCTAAGTGTTAACAATGAGAATATGAAAAGTCCCATTTTTCAGCGTCACTGAGGAGTTTCAAGGTGTGTGTGTGTGTGTGTGTGTGTGTGTGTGTGTGATGCATACAACACACTAAGGGCAACTTGAATATGAGGTTTGTGGTGAAATGACTAGGATAAGGTTGAGGCATGTAAAACATCGGAAGATTAGCAGACAGATAAGCCACTTAAGAAGTCTCTTATGGTAGGGATCTTCTTAAAGGAGTAACTCGATAAACCAGAAGGGTGAGATAATGATAGCATATTTCTGAAAAGTCAACATGGCCAAGAAAGAACCATTAAAAAAAAAAAAAAATGAGCTGCCAAGGCAATGACAATATAAACCTCAATGAAACTGCCAAATTTTGACAGTATTACATTTTCTCAAACACAAAAGTGCCAACAATAAATATATATTAAGGGGCAGATATGTTCCCGTTGACATTTGGTTCACATTAATAATTATGCAAACAATAAAAAATATTATTATCACCAGCTGCTTCTTGGAAGTTTGTTTTAAATTCAAGATGCTTCACTGTTTATATTAATGTTGAATTTAGCTAAAGCCATCCCAAAAGGAATATGATAAGAATTTTTGTGAAATACTGAAGGAATATTTGGAATGCTATATGTATTTAGTTCGATTAATAGTTAAGAAAATGTTATTTTTAATGTATGAGTGATAATGATAAATATTAGTTGCTTTTTTCATTATTTAGGGTTCTATTTCTGCATTATAGAGGTGCCATAGAATGATCAGTAAATTTTTATAGTGAAAAAGTATTTTAAATGCATTATAAAGAAAGCACGTTGTCATAATCTCTGTTTATGAACTTTCTTGCATCGACTAAAATTTGGCAAAAATATTTCCTATTATTTCTTTTTCTTTTTTAATGTGCACTGAATAAATAACATAATCTAGAATGTAACTTGTATAAAATCAGCTCAGGGTTTTTATAAACATAAAGAACATTTTATTGTAACATGTTATGCATATATTATGTATATATACATATTGAAAATTTTTCAATAACTTGTTTTCTAAGAGACTATAAATCTGTTTTTAACTTATTTCAAGATAGTGAACATTGGAGAGGTCAATGAATAAAACTATAAGAACTGGTTCTTTTTCTGGTTCATTTTATGATAAGGAAATATTTTGTAAACTATCTTAGATATCACATGAAGATTTGAATATTTGGTAACTTTATTTTTCTGGGCTTTCAAATTACCCAAGGACACTACTGAATATGGATTCTGCATTGAGGAAATGCTATCTAGGAGCTTCCAAGGTTGAAAAGAAATTATAATTAAATTTAACTTGAATCTCTATACTAGATTTCAGTTTCCATGGACCTATAACCTCTCACTATACTTTGTCCAATGGTAAGTTTCATATCTCAGGGCACCGCCTCACTTTCCCTTGAGAAGGAGGTTGTCTCTTTAACAATAGACAACAGGTCACCTGTACTGATTTACTTTCTCTGCAGGGGACTTGAGATTTCCCAGAATAACAGGAATCTGTGTTCCTTGTTTTGAAATTAGCTTCCTAGACGCTTCCCAGGCTGTTGGGAGAAAAACAATGCGGTAGGGATCCCCTCACCTGCATTGTCAATATATATGAATAAAAAGTACTATTAAGTGGCATTAACTCAAAGTCTGTTTCCCTATTAATAACAGAGAATATAGTCAAGTTTATGTTTACTTCAATCACCACAATTTTAGGATTGTTTACAGCCAGCACTGTATTTAAGGTGATATACTTTGATAAGAATCATTCTCCAGGAGCTTTACTTCAATAGTGATCTCTCCCTTGGCTGAGTGGATATTTCTTGCACGCTGGTCTCTCGAGAAAGACTAGGATCACCAAAATGATTAAATCTGTTATCCCATCTTAGGGCCTTCAACCACTGCGATATTAAATCCTGGCAATTTAGCAGTACCGGCACTATCTCAGCTGAGTCTGAATCAAAGTACCATACTTTTGTGCTTTTAAATGCAATTCCATTTTAGATGTTTGCCACACAGGAGTCAGTCTCTATTTTTCTGTTGAAAAATTTGGTAAGATGTCAGTATTCTAGAATCCAGTTGTAAAGCATACTCAAAATTATCGTCATTGTTACAGGACTTATATTGATTATTCTGGAACTAAACTAGTCAGGGGTATCCATATAATTTTTGATACTTTAGGAATTCTTGACCTCTACAAGAATAAAATCCATATTTTAATCACAAATTTGTAATATCTAAATTCTCAGAATTAAAAAGAGATTGTCCTCCTTTTACATCAATAGTCTAGTCACATAATTGAGCTATAATTAATATCATAGAAATAAAACTTGAATATAGCAAACATAATACTCAGCAAAAGTGCAACTGTAGGCTACATTATATTGTCTATTTGATTAGATAAAATTGGAAAAACTACAAATCAATAATATGCATTGTTAATGCATATATTCTCATGGGGAAGTATAAATGCATAAGATCCCCCATGTGGTCCTTCTATACCCACTCATCTTCCACTACAACATCTTCCCCAATAACATAGCACTTCAGTGGCAGGAGTGCTATGTTAATTGCACCTAGGTAGAGAGATCCTTTGCTGTCAAAACACAGGCAAGGATGTGGAATGATGGCACTTCAATAACAATAAATAAATTTAAAAATAATAAATAGTGCTATACCATCATAGACTGAATTTCATTTCTGTAACTATAAAGTTAAACATTATACTACCATCTGTAGATTATTGTCACAGAAATACCTATGTATGTTATGTGCCACTTTAATTTTACAGTTAAGTTTTGATAGTTTTATAGATTCTGATATTAATGCTCTAATCACATAAGCATTTTAAAATATTTTTCTTCAAATCTATAATCTTTTCATCCTACTCATGTATTTATGTATTGTTTAAAATATAATTTTTCTACTAACTGCTTTGAAATTCTTACCAGCTAGTTCCAATGTCTCTTTAGGCTTAGTGATGGATACATTGTTTTTTCCTCATTTCAATTGAGATTTCCCTGTTTTTTTTTTTTTGGCGTGATGATTGATGGTTGAAACTATCCTGAAAATATGTGTATTATACTAAGACATTTTTGATCAATTTAAATCTTCCATCTTAATTGCCTGTACACTTAGTTAAGTCTAGAATGTAGAGTATAGCAGTCCTATCAACAGTGACATCATTGTCAGATAGAGAATAACCTCCAAGTATCCTCCAGGATACCTTTTCCAGCCTGCATATTTTAGGAGTATGCAGTACAGATGATTTCACATATTTCATACACTGTGTTAGATTGTACACTTTTGATTTTAATGTAGATGTGTATTTGTATGATATTCATCTAACACCTTTGGATACATACATTATCTTATGAATTAAATATTACTTTATTAATGTAGAGTCCTTTTTATATCATAATTTTTGAGTCACAAAACTTAATATCTTATCAGATTTCTCTCTTATTAGTTCTGTAGTAATAAAACAGTTAAACCCACTGTTTTCTTATTTAGAAAAGGAAAATAAAAGATACTTATCAAAAGATTTTAAAAATATGAAATAAAAGTTTTGAATAATTAGTGCATACAAATTAATCTATTATACATTAGTATTCATTCAAGCATTCAATAACAGTAGGAAAAGAGGTGTTAAATTAAAGAAATACTGAAATTCAAGCGATGCGTCTATGACTTTTTATAGCAGAAGATCTATGTGCCCAAATCTACTCTAACTGCTTGGCGACACCACAGTAAGAAAATTGTCCTTGTCTACAGTTCAATGGCATTTACATTACAGTGTAGGGTGTGGAGGGGAGTTGACAGTTATTGCCTGAGACTTTACCATACATAAACTTTATGTCAGAATGTGATCATTGCAATGAAGAAAATTACAGCAACATAATAGCCATGGAGGCTTTCGGGGTTAAAAAGCTTACTAGGAAATGACTCTGTGGTGATGATTTGGGAGCAGAGGCTGAAATACATAAAGGAACAACCCAATGCAGATCCCCCATGTGGTCCTTCTGTACCCACTTCTTGGGAGGAAGTTCTAGGCAGGTGAAAGAAATAGATAAAGACCCCAAAGAGAGACCATGTTTGGTGGGTTCCCAGGTTAGAAGGAGCAAGGAGCCGATGTGGCTGCAGTGACATCAGAAGAGCAGAGGAAGGAGGAGAGGCTGGATTGCAGTGGAGAAGGCAATCCTATGAATCTTGTTTTACTGGACTTGTTCTAGAAGTTACTAGAATATTTTGAGCAGAGGATAACTGGAGTAACAATGATTCTGGTTGTTGTATGGAGAGCCGTATGTGCTGGCGGAAGATGGCAAGTGGGAATGCAAGTGTGGTAAGCAACAAAGTGGTTAGAAGGCCAGTGCAGCAACCCCAGGGAAGTGTAATGAGGCCAGGATAAGAATGGGATGGGTGTGTGTGGGAAAAGCAAGCCTGGGGTGATCTCTAGCACTTAGGTAGGAAGCAGCCTTGTCCTGTGAGGGAGTCTTGTCAAAAATGACTCCAAGATTTTTGAACTGAGCAATGGGTAGATCGCTGCAGTGGTGAACTTTATGTATGACTCTGAGGAAGACATGATATCTAGTTCTCTGGCCAAGTACCCATGTAGATACTGTCTTGAGGTATTCTTTTAGATGGGGGTGAATGTTTAATTCAGTAGATTTTATGTTAGGCAGAAAACCCTCCATCCAATCATTTGAAATGTTTAACAAACAATAAAGTTTGCTGAAGAAGGATTCAGCCTCCAGGTTGAGTGGAAGCCTGCCCTGATACAAGGAAGTTGCCATTTACTGGGTAGGATTGACTGTGAGTGGCAGTTTCTGGAGAAAAGAACCAAGATTTCTTTTATAGTTAGTAAGTTATTTTGTAGTTAGTAAAATATGCAGACCACAAAGTAAAATACAGGTCATGTTAGCAAGGAGCTGAGAGGCCAACACTCACAGACACTAGTCCAACAGTAAAGTTTACCATCTTTCCAATAAACCTCAACTAAGTAATATTTTCCATGTTCATCGCATTTTTCTTTTGCTCTTTATAGTTATTTTCTGAAGTTAAGCAAAAATGCATTATCAACAGCAAGCTGGCCATACATCTGAGGCATTTAGCAGTGTAGGGGGAGGGAGAAGGAGCAAAACAGGAGAGGTGAGAGCATCAGGGACCGTGATGATAGATCATGGGGGTTATGGTAGTACGAGAACTACAGGGACTACACCTGGGGGGAGAAATCAAACACTACAAAAATGAACAGCAATGTAAGAAAATATATAAGTTAATTTAATTGTGAATGATTCCAAAATAACCGATAATAGAAAAATCTGGAAACATACTACTTATATATTAACAAAGAACTTACTTAAAGAAAATACACTTCGTGTGATGAAAGACAATAAAGCTCTTTAAAAACTGAAGCAGATTGTGTAGTACTAGTTGATCATTGTATGGCTTCACTTCTGCAAACTAAGTAGACATATGTCATCTTCAGCTTTTGTAAATGCATCTGCATGAAATCTCCCCAAAAAATGTAATGAACAGTTTTGATGGCATTAACTCTAGGGAGTGAAATTAGAATATCATTTAGGAGAGTAGTATCACTTGCTGTTAAAAATTTATATTACTCTTGGAATCTGCACTGTTTGTCAATTTCTAAATTAATTCACACATAAATAGAATCAGAAAGCACTTATTGAGTGACTTCCTATTAGGTGGCACAGGGGACACAGTGATGAAAATGAGTGACATAATTGGCTTCACAAAACTAAGACATTTTCACAGAAAAAAATGGTAAACTCAGACTTAGAAACTGAATGAGAAAAGCAGTGATTTCACAATTTGCATTGGCTTTTGAAGAAGTTCTGCAGTTGGGTAGCAAGAACTAGAATTTAGGAAGAATCTAGGCAAATAGAAACCTAAACCAAGTTACATTTTATTACAAGGATTTTAGACTGTCATTATGATTTAACCTGATGGAAAATGAACTAGATCCTTGCATGAGAGCCTAAGAGTTGGGGGAAAGAATTAATATAGGTTAATGATACTAATAAAACTTAAATGTATGGAAGACACTGTTGCTCAGAGAAATAATGCACACCTTACAGACCATTTTGTAGTATCACTGTTTTCTATCTAAATATGGAAAAATGCTGATACACAAATTTATGAATTATTTTCATTTCACTCATCTGCTTTGTCTTGAAGTTAAATTTTCCAGGAGAAAGGAGAGCTGGAATTTAGGACGAGCAGCTATTTATAACTGGGAACCTTATAATAGCAGCCAAAGGCTCCCTCTTTAAATGTGAACATGTTATGTCTCAGTACATTTGTGCATTCTTCAAGGTAAGGTTTTATTCTGTTCACACATGTGGATGAGCCAAGGTAAGGGGAAAATTTACGTCCTAAAAGAAGAGAAATAGAACTTTAAAAAGTGTTTACAGCAGTAGTTAAAGATCAGCATGTGGAAATGGGAAAAGTAAACAACACTGTGCTAATATATGTTCAGAATCTCTGAATAGTAGTTGATTTTAGTCTCTCAATTTCAATCTTTCAGGCTTTCACTATCTTTCTGTTTCTATTTCCAATGCCTGTTGTTCTCCATCACTTAATACATCCCTGGAATTTAAAATTCCAAATGAGAAAATGTACCTCAAGAGCCTCTAGCTTTAGGGATATCTGCATATTAATATAAAAAAAACAATTCTGTAACTTTTATATCAAAAACTCTTGAAAATAGTTTGAAGATGCTGGAGAATATTCACATTTCAACTAAAAAAGTAGACTTATTTACCAAAGTAAGCTTTTTCTCAATTATGAAAGTTGGTCATAGTCATTAGACTCACTACCAAATAATAAAATGCATTTGCCCCTAATAAGGATCTTTCTAACCATTACAAAGAATTTCGATGGCATGATAAATATAAAGGAAAGGACAATAAAAAGGACCTGGCTAGGAGAGGTTGGGGTTTTGCTTCTGTGAGAGCTGTTCTCTCTGCTTATGCTGCTAGGACTGGCCACCGGCCATGCATCTGAACTTTCCCTGATAACTACTTAATAGCCGCCATATTTTTAACCATTTTATTCTTGTTTAATGTAAGATAGTTGAGAACAGATCATAGGTTATCACTAAGCAGAAGCTATTCAACCTTCAAAACACAACATGGACATGTGCTATAGGAGGCCATCAAATCATCCCTGCTTAATGGATCCTGAAGTCCCTTTACAGAGATATATTTAAGGAAATATGAAGAAATACATACAAAGATGAATGTTTGAAAATATGCACCTCAATTCTTACACTAGAAAAATCTTAGCATCAGTCTTTGAGGCTAGCGATCAATGACCTTGCATGTGTAAGTATGTAAAATATTCATATAATGTGTAAATATCTGTCCTGATATTAAGAGTACAACTTGGTAACTTTCAGAATTTTATAGCTGCAGCACAAGAAGTTTTTTTTTTGCAATGGGCTTCCTACATCATATCCATTTGCTCTGTTTGCAGTGTCATCGAATTGCATAATTTGTAATTATACAGAGAGCACTGTGTTAAAATCCTCAAGTTAGCATGTATGCATTATTAAACAGCCCAGCGCAGTTCAAAGATGTACTAACACAGACTTAGAATGATTCTTCTTTTGTATATACTATATATTTGGAAAGAGTTTCTCCTCATACAGCTCTAAACTAATCTGCATCAAATGTTCATAAATTGTCAGACAAGTATGATATGAACATAATCAAATAATACTGATTGTAGCACAAAATTAAAAGCACTACAAATCATTAATGGGCTTGCAAGCTGTAAAACCAAATTCTACCCATCTCTTTTTAAGATGGTTTTCAGGAGTTAAATGAATACTCTGCCCAATGATGGATTGAGAAAAACAAATATTATTATAAAGAAAAATGATACAGTTGGCATCCGTGTTGCATTTCCATACACTGCTTAATAGCATTATGCTTTATTTATGTAATGAATAAGTTTCAAGGAAAGTTTTACATGCATCCTAATTTAGAAGGATATGAGTAATCTTAGCTATAATAATCAGTACTATATGATTTTAAATTGTCCAACAATGGTTAAAACTAAATTAGGTCTCCTTCAGTGTTTTCATCTCCATCTTTGACTGCCATGGTTAATTATTCAGTTTTCCAAGAAAAATTTTAGGGATCCAGTTTTGACTCCATTCCCCTCTTCTATCTATCCAATGCATGCATAACATCACTTCCATCACCACCATTACTTATATTATCAACAAACACCAAATGATAGATGTGGGAAAACATACAAATTCCCATCACATAGGAGTAATTATAGATGGTACAAGTTCCTACAAAGGTTGACACCAGTAGAAAACACCACAGCCTTCTCTACAGATCTAGAAAAATTCACTGGACTTCCATTTTAAAATCATCACTCTCTATTCTTCATTCTTTATTCATTCTTCATTCTAGATTCTTTATCTGGAGACCAGATATTCTATGGGTGCTTTGTCCCTGGAGACAGATTGAGGACTTTCTTGAAAGCTCATCAGGGAAGTGATTTAAAAATAATTTCCAAGGACAAATTTACCAAAAGGTCCTGGTTCTAGCTATTTGTAAAATCTTTTTCAACAAAAGTCTGTTCAATAAACCTATTGCTGACACCACCATTAGAATTGGATTTGTTAGGCCACCATTAGAATTGGATTTGAGGAGCCTTATCATCTCTATGTCTAACAAATATCTGGAAGTTGTTGCTGCCAGAAGGAGATACCACATAAATGACCCCTGTTTAACCTGTCCCAATGGGACTCCATTATGGAACTTGTCCTCAAGTTACTACATAGAACTACAGAGGGCAATTTCCTGTCTTGGCAAGAGGAAATTCAGTGTAAGTATCACCTCAGTTATTGACTGAGATGACAGGTGACCTAGTATGGAAGATAATTACAAATGTGGTGCTTGTGGGTGACAGAGAATGAAAGCAGATTTAATAACAAATGAAGGAGGGAAGAGGTAGTAAGCTTTGAAAGAAACAAAACCCAAATAATCTAATTTTGATAATTTTTGTCCTAGAACAGTGAACAATAACTTTACTTTGTAGTGTTGATGTTTCCCATTCTCACCTTAAAATGAATTGCTCATTATTTCTCAGAGCTCTTCTGAATGAGAGAAGGGAGGTCTTCATCCACTCTTTATTGTGATCGTGCCATTCTCACTTTCCAAGCAGAAGTTGGGATATTTCTGCCTAAGACTGGATTATCAAGGAACCAAACATTTCTTTTCACTACACTATATCAGATGCTCAATTCTTCCATTACAAGAGTTTCAAAAACTTCTTGCCTCACCATAGTCCATTGGTTCCTCCATTATGGTAACATATATATAAAGAGAGAACCTATACACCTAAATCATATACATTGTTGAAAACTATGGCCTCAATTAGAAACATCACACTATTTAAAAATATTTTCTAATTTCAAATAAAAAAATAAAACTTACTGCCAGTGCAACTTGATAAAATTAGTGTAAATTCCATTTAGTAAAAGCAAATTTTTTTTCATCTTAGTCAAGTAATTTCACCATTAAAAATGCATCCAGTGTTTTTATCAACACCTAATATTACCTAAATGCCCCAACAAGAGATATAACAATATAATTATACTTTGATATAGCAGGATCCACAGGAAAGACCACATTAGCATGCAAATTTGCAAACAACAAAATAGAAATTCTTTCACAATGCATAGTTGGTCTTGCCATTGAAAAATGAGTATCTGCTCTGCTGCATGGTGAAGAAAATATGATTGTGTGGCATTGTGCAAGCAGCCTTTCAATTGCTGCTTGGTGATTCTCAACTCAGGATACTTTTGCTCCATAAAGGATATTAATCAGTGTCTGGAGACATGTTTTGATCATTACAACTGGGGGGAGATGCTAAATGGCACCTAAAGGAGAGACTGGGGTGTTGTTAAACCTCATATAATGTGCAGATCACTACCCGCTAATTATGACTTTTTCAGTAAATATGTAGAGAATTTCTGGGTTTTTGAGTTGCAGGTAACAGTAAGAGCTGGGAAACTCCATCTTCCCTTTTACCCCAGTAATATCATTCAGATGTGCTGGTGATATAAAATTTCATTTGAGCCATAGACAATGGCCCTGATTTAAAAAAAAAAAAAAGTTGGGCATGTATAGTTACTAATTTACTATATGTGAGAAGGAAAAGATCAAAGCTTTATTGTTTCCAAAATGTCCCCATTGGTATCAAGAAACCTCCCAAAAGGCTCATGAAAATTATAGATCAAAAGTGACTTTGCTGACCAAATATGTATCTACCTTAAAGAATTTATAAAATGTTAGGAATTGTCTTATGCTGAGTCTTGGAAATAATACACACCTCACTTTCTCAGTATGAAAGGGCAAAGACTGGACTAGATTTTTCTATTACTGTCATCAAAATGAAGGAAACAAGCAACCACAACAAAAACAGTAAGATTTCCTGACTCAAGTTCATCAACTAAGTAGGTTTCAAATGTGCCCTTTTATTATACCTTGTAGTGAAATCTCTACTTTTTCCTTACTTAGCTATTCTTTTCTGAAACATTCTCACCTGGAAATTATAAATATTTTAAAATAGCTCATAGCTATTTTGAATCCATTTCACCTAGTAAAAAGGTGAAACTATCCACTTTATTTTATATGATAATTAAGAAGTTTTTATTTGTCAGAATCAGGAGTGCAGCTGGTTTTAAACACACCAGCTCCCTTTCTATTTTCCTTCTCTCTTATTTTAATTCCTCTTGTCTACTCTAATGCTTCATTCCTTCCTTTCTTCCTTATTCTCTCCTTCCTCGCCACCTCTATCTCTGTCTCTTCCTCTCTCCTACCTTTCTTCTGTCCATATTTTTGCAACTATTTATCAAGCACCCATTTATTCTTAGAGATTGTGTTAGACACTAAGGATATGACACTAAGTAGACTTTCTTTATGGGACTGGAGTCGACTCAAGACCAAGACCATTTCATCAAATTTCTTTTTTTTTTAATAGTGTGTTGACTTTTTTTTTTTAATAGTGTGTTGACTTTTTTTTTTTTTTAAAGATTTATTTATTTATGCATACAGGCACTGGGGTACAGGCCAGAAGTGTAGGGGGGTGAGAGGTTTCACCACAGAGAGCTGGGAGCAGAACAGGCAGATCAACAGAAGTACACTGCTGAGGGGAGCAGCGGGCACAGCAGGAGAGGTCTGCCACACCATGTGGGTCCCCCCGCTGGCAGGCAGCAGGGATGGAACTCGTGCTGCAGTGGCTGCGATTTGCTTTGCTTCATAGTGCGTTGCTTAACCCACTGCGCCACCAGGGAAGGCCCTTCATCAACTTTCAATAGCTGGTTCCCTTAGGCAACCATCCAATTGAATGTCTATATTTTGCAGTCCCTTTCAGATCAAACACAGAAAGAAAAATTGTTTTAATTTTTCCAATGATTCATGGGTAGATAGACAGAAGTATTATGAGATGACTTTGCAGAGAGATAACTCAGAATCTAAAAAAAAGGTGTGACACATATGTGGCCAGTATATTTATTGGTTTATCACCTTCCCACACACCATGACCGACCCCCTGGGACAGTGACCCAGGATGCCAATGCCCGTATGAAGACAATGGAATTTCACAAGTCATCGCTATACTACATGCTGTTAGTGACCAAATAAAAGATTTTTAGGGCTCTCCATTTCCCATCACAATCAAGCCCATGCTGGTGTGATGGAGTTTATCATATGTGACCTAGTGTAAGATGGAATTTGCCTCCACCCCACCATTATTTTTACAGATAGTTTTTACTTTGAACCAAGAGCTCAAATACAGATTTCTTTACCTAGGTAATGTTTGTGATTACCAAGTAGCAGTTATTTATCTTGGTTCCTCCTTTTTCTATCCATATCATCAATCACAAACTACCCTATCAATATCCCATCTTTCAATCAATATCAATATCATTCCTCCAACTGTCCATTCTCATTTTATTTATTTTTTGTGGGGTTTTTTGTTTGTTTTGTTGTTGTTGTTGTTTTTAAGGTTCTGCCAAAGCAGTGTTCTTCTGCACTAAGAAACCTATTTTGGTTTGCTCAAAGATTTTCTCAGTTGTTTGTCTTGTAAGTGGAAGGAGCTGATGGTCAACAAAAGAGGTTATTAATGCAGAATCTGTAAGTTCATGTTTAGAACACATTGATTAGAAAATATTCTGATAGAAATTCCCAAAAGTCATTTGGAAATAATGACCCTCCATAAATTTCATATTAACTTGAACAAATATTTAGATAATAATAGCAAATTATTTACTGAGAAAATTACTATCTTCCAGGAATTATTTTTAGTTTTTAACATCTATTAATATTCAAAACAATCCCTTGAAACAGATATAATTATCTCTGTTTTATGGGTAAGGAAACTGAAGCACACAAGTTAGGTAATTTGTCCAAGAATATCATGCTAGTTGACACTTCTAACAATTCTATGGCATGGTCTGCTTGTGAATGATTATTTTTCTTTATTGTTTCATTCCAAAATAATTGACCTTCTCACATATAGTAACATAGTATTTGGCAGTAGCATCTGAAATGTTGCCATTATGTTATTTTTGTACATTTGGAGACATTTTAAAATTGGTTTTCATGATTGATTTGCATAGCATTTTTAAATGTTGAAGATGCTTATACTCATTTATACTGGTATAATTTAAAATGATGTGCTTGTCCATTTTTTTTTAGAAGTTATATTTATCTGTTCCTGCCAATTTTCAGAACAAAAAGTGAAGTTTGTGTCTAGCATCACCCAGCTTATACATGCCAGGTGTAGAATGGAAACCTTATATTTTTTCACACCTAAACACATGCACTTTACAATCAACAAAAACAACATTTAAAAAAACCTTTGGGATGTGTTTATTTCTACTGGTGGCATATTTTTTTTGGCTTTTTTTTTCTTTTATTAAAATATTTTAAAATTTAGATATACTTGCCATTAATTAATCCCCATGTATTCCCCATCACCATCTCACCAGTGCACCATCACCTCAGTCCCTCGTGCTCCCATCTTCCCTCAACCC
>JAGFMF010011791.1:245771-301341 GCA_019455555.1 Galemys pyrenaicus | reverse complement strand
AGATATACAAAGAACTCACAAGACTCAAGAAAAATAAAGCAAAAAACCCAATCAAAAAATGGGCAGAAGAACTTAAAAGACACTTCTCCAAAGAGGACAATCACATGGCCAATAGACTCATGAGAAAACCTCAAGGTCTATGCTGTTTCGTCTATGCTGTTTCTTCCTCGCTCTTCTACCTCCTAATAGCTAGAAAACAATTTAGAGCCCAGAATAACATTTTAATGTAAAATATGTTACTCCCTTCTCCTGAAATGGATAATATCTTATCTTCTTTCCTGATTATACTTCGCTCCCCTTAAAAACACATACCTACACACCCTTTTTAGTGACAAGAAATGAATAGTTAAGAAAAAACATCATTCAAACTAGCAGATCCTATACATAGATTAGATTGATTAGATTGATTGAGATTTACGTTTTAAAAGAAGAAAACTAATACCCCAAACCTAGGAATCATTCCATCAGGAAAATGTTCAAGTTTCCTCTAACTTTCCACACTAACTTCCACTTAAATGAGTGTACTTTTAAATTGGTTGTTAGCTCTAGTTCTCTTACCTGAAGCCATATGTAGTATACTTTAAAAACAAAAAAACTTTAAAAAGTGAAAGATTCCTGTACCATACCAAGCAACCTGTGACAAGTTTCACTTTGTTTATAATTTCTTTTGCTTACCTTGGGAACTTGGGAAGGCAATTAAGAAAAGAAATAAAATATCTCTTGCTTTTCTTTTATGGTTTCACAAGGCAGAAGAAACTATCTGACTTTCTCTAGCTTAGGGATCATTAAAAAGTTGCCACTTTGATGTGTGAACAGAAAAATAGTTTCTGTAAGAACTGCTCATAGGTTTCTGGAGATGCCAAAAAAGGAACAAACAGAAAGAAACAAAGATGCTTGAAGTCTCTAGGGTCTTGTGAGAGATTTAAGAAATGGGAATTCTCAATAATGCATAGTTCAAATTTCTTTTCATCAAGCAGGATGACACTGCAATATTTTCCTTTTATAGTTTCAATAATAAAGCCACTAGAAACACAATTATTGTTGTTTTTCATATAAGTTAAGGTCATGAGGCGAGGAGCAATGTATGGATTATTTATTGATGTATATACAAAGTAAAAGTATACATTTCTTATATCTATTCACATAAATATTGTATTTTGAGCTAAAATTCTGGTTTCTATTATTTCATTTTGCTCCTCCAATATTGTATTCCAGAAAGCACAGGCCTTGCTTTCATTTTATTTGTTATAAAAAGAAACACCCTTTCTGCTTCAGATTTCACTAGGGATTGCAAGAAACATTCACCTCCCTCGCTACTTAAAATGCCCTTAGCAATAAAGACACAGAAACCAAAAATGAGGAGTCAAGGACAGACTGGGGACACCTGATGGGGAGGGGAGGGGGAGGGTTGAGGGAAGATGGGAACACGAGGGACTGAGGTGATGGTGCACTGGTGAGATGGTGATGGGGAATACAGGGGGATTACAATTAATGGCAAGTATACGTAAATTTTAAAATATTTTAATAAAAAAAAATGCCCTTAGCAGCTATCACCTGGGGACAAAGGCTAGTTAAATTTAGACTGTTTTCAATTTTTCCAGTTAATTTTGAGCCCTTTTAAAATATGCTCCTTGGAATATGAAAGCAGGTCAAACATTGCAACTTATGCATTCTCTTGCTAGCAATGAGGACGAACCATTATTTTTGCCTATATTTTAGCAAACCATGAACCTTTTATGAAATAAAGTGCACACATCATTACAACGCCTTACTTAAATATGTACTGGGGAGATAATTCTCCCACTGAATACCTGGAATTATTACTATTCCAACAATTTAACATTTCTACTCTAGTCATTTTAAGATTTCATTTTTTTCCTTCTTTGATAATATGAGTTGTGGTTAATTTCTATAAAAATACAGAGACTTTCTTAATGTCAAGCAAGGACTCACAGTTTGTCATATCAACCTTTTCAAATATTATAAGAATAAAGAAATGATGCTTGATATTTTAGATGTTACTTCTACTTCATGTTCTTTAAATATAGTAAATGATCATTCATAATGAATTTTTTTAGAAATTTTACTTTACTAGGAAAACAAGAGCAATAAGGATTTAGCTGGGAAGGAAGCTAATAGAACTTATTTATTTAAACCTAATACCATACAAACATCTGACATTTCATTGCATGTTGTTTATGGTAATTACTTCATTTGCTTTAAATATCATAAATCACTAATTATTATGGAAATAAATATAAAACTAACATTTTACTCTAATAACTACAATGATAAGAATTATGGGAATATGCTAACAGAACCAAGTCTCTACATTAACTTGAGAAAAGTTGACATAGATTACAGAGAGCATTTAGTATATATTATGTTACAAGTATTCACTCATAATTGTTAATTGTATAAACATGCCCTCAACTGGCTTTTTGTTATTATTGTGAGTTTTTAAAGTTTCCTGGACCCAAAGGACATTTTGGCTATACGGATGCATCAACAGCCCACTTCAGTATTTCCAGGATCTAAGATATGTTTTTGGAGAAGGCCCCATTTCTGCAGTATACTGAAGAGGCTGCTGTGATAGAACAGAAAGAACCATCTGAGAGTTGGAAAGCGTTTTATCCTAGGTTCACTGTTAACAACCTTTGAGATCTTGGGAAATGCAAAGAATTCATGCTGTCACTTCTTCCTCTCCATTTTGAAAAGGAAGTTTAACTAAATCACCTCCAAGGCCTATTTAAACTTAAAAGTTGAAAGTCCATGATGGACTCTTTACTGCACATGTAAGTGAAATACTTTTTCTCAGGAGCTGGGCCTTAAGTCCTCAACGATGGAAGGGCCCAGTCTGTCTCGTTATCTGTAAGTCCCTGAAGTCCAACAGAGGCCTAAGGCAGAATCAAGGGGAAAATGACTTAATTAATGAACAAGTGAGTAAGTGAATATAGTCTCCTGGTGGTTCTATTTTTTTTTTTTTTTTTTGTGGTGAAACCACCTGAGCTGACAGCTATTTCTTTCCAGAGTGCAATACTGCTCTATTTCTTATTGTTATTAGCATGTTCACCGTGTAAATAGAGTGACTACAAGACTCACCAGCAATTTCGTTTTCTCTACTGATTTAGCATGGTTACCTTTGACTTGTGTGACTCCTATTCACAAACTTCAAAATTCCAGGAAAATTGTAAAATGATTAGGGAATGGAGAATTACTTAAAATTATAGAAAATGTATAACATTTGTGCTTAGTAGAGTGCATTCAAAAATTCAGAATTCTCCTGCTGAGAATCAGAGGCAAAGTAGAGACAGCCTTGGAAAGTTACAGACCAAGTTCAGGCAGAAGAGGGAAACCCAGAAAATTGCTTTTCAATTCTAGTTGGTGGCTGGGGCCCTGAGAATGTGAGCTTGTCAGAGGGTGTTAAAAATTTAGGAAGATGAGTCACCCAACTTGATGCTCTGTTAAGCAGCTAGATTTTACATAAAAGTCCTGTAAACTGCAGTCCAGAATTAAGGATGAACCCACTCTATTCCCAAATTCAAATCTCAATCCCTAGAACTGGGATGGAAAAATACCACACTGCTTGTTTCCCTGAAAGGAGCAGGACAGAGCAAATGGAAATCCTCTCTAGAAGTTAATGTCATGCTAGGCCTACAGCTAATCCTGAAAGCGATGTTATCAAATGTACTGCTTGCACAAAGAATGATACAGGATCAAGCAGGTAGCCATTCAGTGTGTATTTTCACAGCAAAGTCACTCTTCATTTTGCTAACAATAGATTTTTCTTGTAAATCAATTTCTCACATGGTATGAAATTCCAGAGTCTTACTTGATTCCCCATTCCTGCTTATGTATTTTCATCAGGACACAGAGAAATCATATATTCTGAGTTTAGCAAGAATTTCTCAGGAAACGTGTTGGAACTACTCTTTATTATACAAAAGGAAAAGCAGTAATAGCATTATCTTTCTGATAGGATGGCATGTTTGCTATTGTGAAAATAAAATAACATTGTTGGGGAAAGGTATTTTTCACTCCAAAGGATATTGGCATAATTAAAATATATCAACAAATAAAATATAATTGGAGACATTCTGATCTGTGGTTGCAATTTATTTCTACAGTAACTCTTAAATATTGTGCATTGATACTTGAGGAGGTGACTCCTATGAAACTTCCCCATACAAGTGTATGTACCCCTAATATTTACATGGTATACTTGGGAAACTGCTATGCAGTGATTGAATCATATGCAGTGAGGTCAATATGTTCTTCTTAAGCAGAAATGTCATGGTAGCAGATATTAAAACATGTTTTTTCTTCTTTTGAAAAGTAACTTCTAAAATAGACACTAAATACCTTTTCTTCAAATTTTATTACAAAATTACATAGGAACAGCAGCTAGGCTGGTGCAATCCACAAATGTTGCAGACATTAGCATATAAGCATCCAGTCTGCCTCAAACTTTAATGATATCCAAAACCTGCCAATTAGATTGCTGGCTTGGATTAGGAGAGAAAGGAAGAGAAGTAAGGGAAATAGGAGGGAGAGAGAAAAGAAAGCAAGGAAATAAAAGGGGAGGAAAGGAAAGGATAAATTTAGGCTTGGCTTCCAAGGACATCAAGAGGGCATCAGGGAAAACTCCAGGGAAAAAAGGGGGTGAGGGTTAAGAAAAAACTGCACTACTTTAGTATGGGGTGGGCATAGTATCTAGAATATCACTGTACACCATTTACCTAAGGGCAAGCTTCATACAGATTATAAGCTCATAAACAGTCATTAGTTGTTATATACAGTCTTGAGAAGGAAATTATTCAAGCCCAAGATCAACCTGTGAGATTCAACAGATTGTGCCTAATAGGAAGTAGCCATGAGAGGAGTGACTGGTCAAGGCAACCCAGCTGTCTCTTTGCTAGCTATAGTGTCAGGAAGGGACACAGAGCAAGTTCTCGATGATTCTAGCAGATGGGGTAAAGGAAGGAGTCTTGGAGCCCTCAGTGGCTTTTTAGTTTTATTTACAGAGGTGGCCAGGTACATGGCAAGCATGGATGTGGGTTGGGGGCAGTGGTAGGGGAGCGGGGGAGGAGAGGGCTGGGTGTGCCAGGAGGTTGGTTGGTCTCCCAGACCTGGGTACATCTCATCCTCTCAGCTGCTTCTTCTCTCTGCTTCTACTGCTGGCATCCTATTCTCCCGCTGCTGCTGCTGCTCTTGCTCTTGTTGCTGCTCTCTTGGCAGCCTCATGAAACTGCCTTTATAAGCCTGTGTCCAAACCCAGGTGCACCCACCTGCACATGTCCACTTAGGCATGCATGCAGCAATGCAGGTGTCTATCATTATACCAATGGCAGGAGGGCGGAAAAGCCTCAGACCCTACACTAGCTGAGCCCCTGTCACCCAGAATCAGGCAGACCTAATTCTAGTTCAACGGAAATCAGCATCATTGCAACTCTGTACAAAGCTGATTTCTCCCAGAAAGGTTGCTGTCTACGCATTTGGTACATGTTAACTTATCCTTCCAAGACATATGAAGAATAAAATCATTATTAATAATATTCGTTGGCCTCCCTGATGACACAGAGGTTAGACACAGTACTATCAAGTTATCACCAGCCACTGCAACATGAGTTTAATCATAACCAAGAGAGCTAACTCACATGGCACAGCAGGCCTCTCTGTCTTGCCTGTTGCTCCCCTCAGCAGTGTATTTCAGTTAATCTGCGCGTTCTGTTCCCCACTCTTGTGAATCCTTTCAACCCCCCCACACACACTTCTGGCCTGTACCCCAGTTCTTATATGCATAAATACATATTTTAAAATAATATATGCATGGCACCTACTCTATTAGCACAATAATATCTCAGAACTTGAAATACTCATTTGACACAAAAATACATAAATACATAGACATGAAGTTACTCAGTCTAAGTCACAGAGAAGGTGGTAACAGGGCTGGTATTTGAGGTGAGAAGGCAATGCTCCACGTGCTTGCTCTGATCAAGTGCACTTAATACTCCCTCTTACCTGTTTCTCCTGCTCTCCCTCTGTCTTTTTCTCCTTTGATTCTCTTTACTCTAAATAGCCCTTTCAACTCTCTCTTCTAAATCAACCTGGAAAGGGGCTAACATGTCAGTGGAGTTTTTATGGAAAATAGATTCTGATTCATAAAATTATGCTGCTTTTCCCAGAATCATCAATGTAGATTTTAATTTTCTATTCTAGATCACCTGCCTTTTCCTTCTCTGTTATTGCAAGCAGATATTCACATGCACACAAGCACCACAGCACAAGAAAATAAGACCACTAACACAG
Source organism: Galemys pyrenaicus (assembly GCA_019455555.1). NCBI lineage: Eukaryota > Metazoa > Chordata > Mammalia > Eulipotyphla > Talpidae > Galemys > Galemys pyrenaicus. The sequence continues at coordinate 295,029 of JAGFMF010011791.1, read as the reverse complement.
AGAAAATATAACCAAGATTTTAATTTCCTTCTAAGGATTGAAAAACCATGAGGGTTTTAAAAACATAATTTCACAATCATTAAAAATTAATATGAATTTCATCTTTTAAATGAAGTTTGAACAGATATCTATTCTATTTTATAGGAATATCATCATCATGAAAAGAAACATGGACATAAAATGTCAAGTAATTAATATTCTTCAAATTGACTGAAACTTCATTTGCTCCACTGTATGCAGCTGAGGCTAACCAATCTAAGGGCAATATGTTAGTTAACCATAGTTACTACGGTTAGTAGTAACTGGGAAGTACTACTGGGAAGACCAACAGTCCTGCAGCATAAAATAGAGAAAGTTCTACAGCCTCTGTGCAGCCTGACAAGAGTGAAGCAATTCCTGGTTATCCTCTTTAATGAAGGCAAGTAGTTGATAAACACACTAATGCATATGTACTGGTCTATTATGTTAACTAGATTACTCAGCTGATCTACTGGCTGTTGCAGCCTTGTTTTATAATTTGTATCATCTTGAAAGACTGGGACATCAACCTAAAGCATAACTATCAAATATGTAATATTTTAACTTACAAAATAATTTTGAAGTGCCATGTTTTAAAACGTACGATGCATAAATCATTCCAGAGTAAAACCATCCACATATCTATGTATAGGTAGCACAGTGTCATCTAGTAGTGCTCTATCATAAAACACTTCTCTTTTGTAACACACTGACATCACAACAAATTGATCTACATTCAATGTCAGAAAGGCAGCAATTGTGTTAGCACAAAGCTATACTTTAATACTTTTTAGAGGAGTCTAAATACTTGGAAAGTAAATGGAATAGTTTTCTCGATCAAGCAGGAGGAGAAACAAGCAGTCAGTGTGTAATAGGGTGGTCCCAGAAAAAGGGGAAGTTTTCAAAATCCTGGTTCCGCCCTAAGTGGGTGGAGCTGAGGATAAGAAGATTTTTGTAGAAAAGAGAAGAAGGGAAGATAAAGAACAGCAAGGAGACCTGGATGGGGCACGTGGAGCAGAGGAACATGTGAAGAAACTGTGCTTGCTTTTTGGTCTTGGACTGGTTGAAACAGATGTGGGTGAGAGGCCCGTGGGGAGGTTAGCAATGGCAGCTTTCATCTTAATTTTAATTTTGCTCTTTTCCTCCCAAATTTGTCTGACTCTTTCTGACCCTTTTCTATAAGTATCTACTGAAAGGTCCTTTAAATGTGTGCTAAGTTTTTGAGCCTTGCTTTGAGCCAATCCTATTTGGCTGGACTTTTACCCTCAAGAAGATGGATAACTTTGGATGCTTAACTTAGTAACTATATTCTTTGTTCTTTCTTTATTGTACCCTAGTTGTATTAAAGTTCCTTTCCATTAAAGGTTTTGTATGTTTGTCTTAATGCGGCGGATGGCAAAACCCATTCAGAGAGGGCAGGCTTAGGGCTTCTGGGTGCTCCTCTCCCTGCCCTGTAACAGATTTGGCGCCCAACGTGAATTGGGACTGGAGCCAAAATGAAAAGGGGGGATTGTAACAGGGTGGTCCCAGAAAAAGGGGAAGTTCCCAAAATCCTGGTTCCGCCCTAAGTGGGTGGAGCTGAGGATAAGAAGATTTCTGTAGAAAAGAGAAGAAGGGAAGATAAAGAACAGCAAGGAGACCTGGATGGGGCACGTGGAGCAGAGGAACATGTGAAGAAACTGTGCTTGCTTTTTGGTCTTGGACTGGTTGAAACAGATGTGGGTGAGAGGCCCGTGGGGAGGTTAGCAATGGCAGCTTTCATCTTAATTTTAATTTTGCTCTTTTCCTCCCAAATTTGTCTGACTCTTTCTGACCCTTTTCTATAAGTATCTACTGAAAGGTCCTTTAAATGTGTGCTAAGTTTTTGAGCCTTGTTTTAAGCCAATCCTATTTAGCTGGACTTTTACCCTCAAAAAGATGGGTAACTTTAAATGCTTAACTTAGTAACTATATTCTTTGTTCTTTCTTTATTGTACCCTAGTTGTATTAAAGTTCCTTTCCATTAAAAGTTTTGTATGTTTATCTTAATGCGGCGGATGGCAAAACCCATTCAAAGAGGGCAGGCTTAGGACTTCTGGGTGCTCCTCTCCCTGCCCTGTAACAAGTGTACACATTACAACAGGAAACCATGGTGTGAGCGGCAGCGAAATTCATCAGCGCTTCAGGGCCAAGCTCATTTAGCAGCTGTTAAAGATCATATATCACATGCCAAGTCCTTCCACTAAACATTTTCAAAGAACCACTGCACTAATATACCCCAGAACCATGTACTCATAATATGAATGAGTAGAATTAAAATAATCAAAATACACACCACTTAGATGGTTTATGTTTTCTATAATTGATGTTTTCACAAAACCCCACATTTATATTTCAAACGAAGATAGCAAATCTTCTAAAGCTGTTAGGGTGCAAATAGATATATTTAAATTCAAAAATTTGGATTATTATGATGTCACTATATTTTCAAATAAGACTATAAATGTGAGGGAGAGTGTCTGCACACCAGTGTCCTATTTCTCCATATCTGTGGGATAGATTATTCTCCTGTTGCCCAAAGGAGGGAAAGATGCTGCTAACTTCATACAGAGCTGACAGAAACAACACATTCAGCCTTTGAAAACATTTGTAGTCTCAGTTTTTCTAAGCATAAAATGGTTATTTTGTGTGGATGACCTTATTAAGTTTTAGAAACACAGTGCCAGATGTTGTATATGGAATTAATTTCCCTGGTACAGACTCAAGACTTATTAAGATTAGGATTGTGAGAGAAATACTCTCACCCACCTCACTACCCCTCCCTCTCACCCAAATAAGCACATTTAGTACCTATAAAGAAACTGATATTTTTTTTCTTTTTTTTATTATTAGTTATATTTATAAATTTCCTTGGAAAGAAATACAATTTGGGCAAAGATACATATTTATACAAGCTTGAAAATATTAATTTATTTTAAAATGCCAGGTTTTATAAATTTAGGTAGACATGAAATGGCAAACGTATAGGTGGAGCAGGCATGACCAGGCCAGTCAGTCTATGTGCATTTACGAACATAGGACACACAGAGAGAACTAAGAAAATAAAGGATTATTTTTTTTTTTAGAAAAAGAAAAAAAAAGTAAAGAAAAGGCAGAGCTAAGAGGGAAACAGAGAAGAAAGTTATTGACTGTCACGTTACTAGATAAAGTCTGTCCTACTCCAGATGGTGTTAGCTGAACAGAGACTAGGGGACAATCAGAAGCCAGTCAAAAAACAAACTAGAGAGACCCATGGTTTGTGACTTAAGGCCAAGATGGCCACCACGTTATCTGTAGCTTTCTGCAACCACAATTCAGAAGGTGGGAATGAGTAATGGTCGAGTCAGGAAAGTTATTCCAGACTATCAGCTCAGAAGCAGATCCTCACTGTATCTTGAACAGAAATGTATGCTTATTAACAACTTTTTCCACAACACATTATAGTGTGTGATTAAATGAAAACAAAATTTAAAGTAATAGATAAATATTATGAAAAACAAGGACTTAAATAGTTTGAAAGATTTGGGGTGTAATGATACTCTATTAAATTTCAAAACATGTGATTGGTGTTTTCTATAATTTCTGATTTTTATAAATTTGAGGCACTCAATCTGTTTTAAAATTCTTATTCAATATTGATTTAATGTAATAAATATACATAAACACACTTTAAAATCAATTTCATGCAGATTTGTAACAAAAGAGAAATATTTAGTCATTCATAGAAGAAATCAAAAAAAGGTCACTTATGCAACTATATTACCTAAATTTATCAATTTCCCTTGATACAATTGTTTATGTTTATCTTTTAAACTGTGGTCTTCACAACCTATCATCCCATAGTATTCAGAGTGATGTCACAGACAAGTTAATGGTGAAAAATTTGCCTCTGAAATACTTTGTTCATCAATTCAAAATTATATTTATTATAACTAGGTTTATAATGATGGTGTTTAAAATATATTAAATTACATTTTCAAAATGTAATTAGTCTTTATATTAACTAAACACAAATCTCACTCTTCTGGAGTTCATTACCCCTTAAATGATGGAGAATAATTACAAATTATTAACTTAGATCTTTTTCTCTTTTCCCAGTGAGCATTTCCAAATGGCAAACAATTCACTTTTTCACCAAAGGTGTTATGTTCCTTAGTTACCGTGACAAAGTTCCAGACTATATAAACAGCACAGCTTTTAATCACAACTCTTAAAGAGGTTCATGAACTTTCATGCCCAGCTTGAAAAGATTATTGCCTAAAACTCAACATAGTGTTTATTTTCTTATCATAAGATTCATGCATGTTACTATAAAAGGATGAAGAGCTAGACTTTTCTACTGACCACAATCAGACCTGGGGCTAAGACCTATTAGGAAACAGAGACAACTTCCCCTCACATGACTATTCCTCTCCACCCAGATGGCTTTTTCCAACCCCTCTCACCAAGGCTGCCAGACCCATTTCCCATCATGCTGCTCTATATATCCTGCCAGACCCATTTCCCAACATGCTGCTCTGTATATCCTGTCCAGAGTCTAAAGCAGCCCCAGTTTCTCTATATTTGACATGACTTTGAACAATTTCCAAAAAATAAAAACCTTAACTTTAGCTGCCCTGTTGAATCCATCCAATAAAAACATTAGGTTTGCTCCTTCCATAACCCCTATGTATGTTACCCGAAATAAAAGTTTCAATCACAGTTAGAGTTTATTAGATAATTGAAATGAGGATTCAAGTCAAGGAAGCAGTGCTTCCTTGTGTGACCTATACCAACAATGGTAAGTTTTAGTTTAGTTTATATAGCTAGAAACAGTGACTTGTATTTTATAAGGGTTAATAACTTTTTTTTTTACATAGAAGAACTAGGGTGTAGGCCAGAGGTGAAGGGACTGATAGGAGTCACCAGAGACAGAGTGGGGAACAGAATAGGCAGATCTACTGAAATACTCTGCTGAGGGGAGCAGAGGGTGAGATAGGAGAGGTCTGCTGTGTCATGTGGGTCAGCTCCCTGGCCGGGCATGTAACTCTGGCAAGAGCAGTGACAGTACTGAGACTTAACCCCTAAGCCACCAGGGAGGCCCCAAACAGTGAACTGTTGATATAAAAAATGTAATCACTGGGTTAGAAGCAGGGGAACAGGGGAGGTGGTTGGGTTTTGTTTATAGACTTAGATCTTTCAATTTCCTAAGTTATCTTTCTACACTTAACATAATATATCAATATATTTATTACTGGTTTGCAAAAAGTAAACTTTCATAAAAGTTGGAAAAATTCTGCAATATTCCTAAAAAGCATCTCTCCAGCTACTGCTAATAATAGCTTCTCACATAACCACACAGAGTGCAATGGTCAAATTTAAGAAATTTTAAATGGTTCCACTGCTATTACCAAACTCCAGAACTTATTTGTGTGACAGGCAGATTTCTAAGAATGTCCCCTCTAAATATTCTCATCCCCATTATTCAATTAAACACAGCTCTGGCTACATTGGGAAGGGATCTTGCAGACCTATTTAAAAGTCAGGTCAGTTGAGATACAGAGACAACCTGACTTAATCAGACAGTCTTTGTTTTTATTTTATTTTTATTAATAATGCACCATTGTTTTACATCCTTGTTCACTCTTGCTTGTCAATATAATATAGGATTTCTCCCCTTAGATGTGGTCACCACAGCAGATAGCCTTTTTTATTTTTTAAAGATTTATTCATTTATGCATACAAGAACTGGGGTATAGGCCAGAGGTGTGGAGGTGAGGATGAGAGGATTCACCAGAGACAAATCAGGGAACAGAACAGGTAGATCGACTGAAATACACTGTTAAGGGGAACAGTGGGCAAGGCAGGAAAAGTCTGCTGCACTATGTGGGTCAGCTCTCTGACTGGGGATGAACTCATGCTGCAATGGCTGCAGATGCTTCATAGTGTGTTGTTTAACCCATTGCGCCATCAGGGAAGCCCCAGAGAGCCTTTTAAAATAGACAGAAATAAAGAAAAGTCAGACAATTTCAAAGTATGGGAAGGCGGCATGCTACATGGCAACCCTTCCAGTTGGGAAGGCACCAGCAGGTAGCCTGAAGGAGCCCAAGATGATGCTCTGTGACCATGTTCAAGTGGCTTCTATATTTCCAACTCCTTTAGTCATTGTTTTAAAAGCTAACACCATTGAAATATAACAATAGCCTTATAATTAGATAATGACCAAATATGATTGTGCATGGGCAACCATACAGCTAAGAGGGTAAACACCAAAGGTGTGTATAAACTTTCCATGTGGCATGCGGATGTAATTATCTGATAGATTGGTCACCCAGGGTAAATGGTTAAATTGTCTTCAGAACTTAAAGAGCACATACACACACATGCATACACACACACAAAAACTTCTCTAATCTTTTCTTACTGAGGTCCGTACTTACAGGTGCTGAAGCAACAACTTTGCACTGAGCTCCAAGGCCAGCTGGGTACTGAGAACAAAGAGAAAGAAGGGGCTCCTGGAGGTGAGACACCTTGGGAAAAAGTACATGCAAGCTCATGGTCTCCGAGTAGAAAGTCTTATTGGTTTAGATGGAGGGGACCCTCATAATCCGCTGGTCACTGTTACTATGATATGCTGACTTCATTTGATTTTTGGCCATTTGTCTCAAAAAGGCTGGAGGCACTAAAAATTAAGTTATTGTAATTCTAGGATATAAACAATTAGAATTACAATTCTGTAACAATCAGTCATGTCTCCATTAAGGTAGGAAGAGATTCTTGTCCTCTATGGGCCCCTAAACCTCTCATCCAATTGTCCATTGCCCCTCAAGGAGGAGGGGCAGGATACAGACCAAGAGGAAGGGATGACACTGGCCTGGGAACCATCATGTCCTCCTCCTCTATGCCCTATTTATCCTTATCCTGTACCTGTTTATTTTTTCCTGCAGATAACTGCAGAAAAACAGGGAAACGTGACTGAAATCAAGATGGAGATAGAAGGCATGGCTTAAACCACTGTCTCATTACCATAGCAAAAAGCAGGCCCACCAGTGACAAGACAGAGCTGGTCAAAACTATACTTGGGAGAAAAGGGGATATGAATGTAGTTCAGGAAACCCTGCCTGTTTCTCTGAAATCCTACTACTAGAGACACTTTAGTCTCTCCATCTCCTTAATAGTCTCCCATTTAAGTTCCTGCTTCTACCTAGCTCAGGGAGTTGGCCTTAAAGATAACAGTCTCCAATGTTCTCAGGTTGCTGGATCCTGATTAGACCTGATTTCCCCCACCAACAGCTCAGCAGTGAATCTCAGTAGATCCACCTGTTCTGCTCCTCACTCTGTCTCTGGTGAGTCCCTCTCATCCTCTCTACCTCTGGGCTAATCCCAGTCTTGTATGCATAAATAAATAAAAATAAATTTAAAAAATAAATAAACTGGCAGTGTCAGGCTTTTACATTCAACCTGGTGAGCAAGGCTTTAATCTTGGAGGTTGTTAATCTGGACGTGTCTCCAGAAAGCAGGTATTGCAATTCTTGGGAAGATAATTTGACAATGAGAAAATATGAACTATTTTTGCATCTGGTGCTTTTAGATTTTACTCCTTTTTACAATTGTAAGCACCCCTGGCAATTACATGGAGAGTTAATTAGTGGAGATCAAGTGAGTTTGTATTAATAAAAGGGACATAACATGTCCTTATCAAATATGTCTGGTAGGAAGTGAATTAATAATGTCCATACTAAGGTTACCATCCAACAATGAAATAATAATCTACCCAATTTATTTCAGTATATTTATTTCAAGAATCTGAATATATTTCTTTTCGAGGAAGCAGCTGAGAAAGCTGATGATAAATACCTGCAGTACTCCTCCCCCCCCAATTTTGTGTTTGATACTAATATCATTAGTAATTGCTTTAAAAGCACTGGGTATTTTATAAGATTTGAAGTTGTCCTTTGTTCTGTTATAGGCACCCAAGACTTTGATTCCTTTCAAACTAATACATGTTGTACTAATACATGCTATTAGTACAAACAGTGCATTTGGAACCAGTTAGAATCTGAGGCCAGTGAAGAAGGAGACTAACAGGAAGGAAAGCTCTGGGCAGCACCAGAGAAAGAGAAAACCCAGATGAGAGGACTTCACCTCTATTAGCACTGAGGAATTATCTCTCTTTAAAAAAAAAAATGCCAAGAAGTAGTAAGAGGAATATAGGGGAACCAAATAAAGGATCAGGGAAAAATAATAATTATAATAAATAAAAAATTAGCAGGCAACTATAAATCAGAGATATTCTGCAGAGGAAGGGGAGGGAACTTTATTGGACAGGGAAGGGGAGAGCAGAAAGGGCTATGGTGATGGTGCATGAGTGAATTGGTGGTGAGAATTTTGCAGGGATTGACTGCATCTGAGAGGATAAAGCACACATTGTAAAAAAATAAATAATAATGCAAAATAATTTTAAAAAATGAAAATAAATAAATTAAAAAACATGAAATACCAGTGCACCCATGTTTTTAAAGATGACTTCGAGCCTCTGGCTACTTTTGTCCTAATGTTATGAGACTCTTGATGACTCATCACTTGAATTAGCTAAACACTTCCTCATACCTGAAGAGTTCTTCCCACTATTCCTGACATGAGATGAGGACATGGCAATCATCTGAATGGCCAGTCTTCTGGAAAGAACTGGAATGTGACAGAATGCTTTAGTAGCCTGGCAAACTGACATGACTTTAAATTGAGCTCTCCTCTTGTGTTCTTCAGACAGGCCTTGGCAGCTAAAAATCCTGAGAGACTTTCAATGTTGTGGGACTGCCAGCTGCCTGACACCCACTTGGAGTAGGACATAGAATCCTTCCCTGCTAGAGCTCCCTAACCGAACAAGAGTCTGAGTCAGTCTTGTCAGTCATCTGGCAGAGGACCACCTCATCTTGCCTCCAGTCATCATCTGAACACAAGACACAAACAAAACTAGGAAAAGGGGCCTCCCATGTGGCACAAGGGAATGAGCGCCACACCATGTGGCTCTCGCAGTCACTGCAGCACAAGTTCTTTCCCCAGCTAGGGAGGGACCCACATGGTACAGCAGATCTCTCCTGTCTCACTGCTATGTATTCCAGCAGTGTATTTCAGTAGATCTGCCTGTTCTGCTCCCTATTCTGTCTCTGGTGAATCTTCTCACTCCCCTCCCCATGCCTCTGGCCTGTACCTCAGCTCTTGTATGTATAAATTAATTAAATATTAAAAAAAAAAACCTAGGAAAATCATGTTTTACGTGTGCTGCTCAAAAAGGAACTATGAACCAGCCAGGTGAACTGAGTGATCTTGGACTACAAGATCATCCTCTAGATCCAATGTACCATTCTGGAGGTGCTTGATAAATGAGGAGGCTGTGCGTGTTTGGGCAGCAAAGGGGAGGTATTTAAGAAGTGTCTGTCCTTTATCGCCCCTTAATTTTGCTGTGAATTCAAAACTACTCTAAAAAAATTAAGTATTTTTAAAAAAGGGTCTATTTCTTCAAAGGGATTATTACAATTCCATGACTATAACTGGGACAAGACACATTCTGTCTCTAAGGTTCCAACTGGAACATCTTTGAAAAGATATTTGAAAAGATCAAATATCTTTGATCTAATGATATATTCCTCAAAAGTAAAAACCAACATGGCAAATCATAAACGTAACTTTTCATTATGTCTTTAAGAAGTGGAAAGATTATAAACACCTCTGTGTTTTTTTTAATTCCCTTTCATCATAAGTAAAATTCCTGGCATTGTTTTCAATGAACAATAAGTAGGACAAGATCCAGACTTCTGATGGAAGCTCAAAGCAAAAGCTTTCACTTGGGGAGTGGTGGGAACTCTGGACACAGTCTCCTGAGCTAGCCCAGGACAAGGTCCGGTACTGCTGGAGGAAAACCTCTAGCTCTCTTTCCAAAGAATGCTGCTGGCTCAAGGCATAATCTATGTGCCTTTACAAGCAAGGGTGGGCATGCTGAGGAGGTCCTACCCTGAGTCCAGCTACAGAGTGTGCCTGTCCACACAGTAGAACTGGATCCCCCAGCAACCTTGGTCAATGGCAGCCTTCAGCTGGGGAAGCAGCAAGACTATGACCAAGAGCTCCACTTTGTTCACACACTGAGGGCCTGGAAAGAACTAGGGATGAAATAGGGACTCAGGAATATTATTTCACTATAAGAAGAACTGAAGAGTAAACTTAAAAATAATAAATAACCTCTTCCTTCAAAAGCACACCATACCATATTTAGATCGAGCAGATTTTGAGAATATGCTTTTTGACTCATTCTTTGATCTGCTAACTATTATGTCTCCCTAAAAAAGCCAGTGTGGCTAATAAAACTGAATTTTAAAGAATTGCATGAAATCCCTTTTTCCTTGGCATTGATTCAAGAAAATCATTGATTCTTAATTCACTTTAACAATAGCCTTTTTAAAAAATAAAGCTTCAAACCAACTCTATGAGATATAAGAGATAAAAATGTTTTAATTAAAACCAAGGAGGTAAAAAGAAAGAGGAATAAGTAAGTTGTGAGTAATGTTTGCCTTCTCAGGGCATCTCCACTGGGGAAGCACTGTGCCCCATAAGGGCCATATTTCCTAATAACAAATAAAGTCAGAAATGCATCCTGGGACTTCCCGTCCACTCTTCTGTATTTTATTTTAGTGACTTCCTTCACTGACTAGGGATAAAAATGACTTTTTTAAAAACAAAAAAAACAAAAAAAACAAAAGGCTGTACTATTAAAGATACCATCTATTCAGAAACAAGCACTTTTCTTTTAAAGTAACAGGAAAATAAAAACCTCTCTGCTTGCAGAGTCTGTGCCCAGGAGAACCCGCCACTCTGTCTGCAGTGACATCCGCTGGGAACTGCAGGCTGCTTCTGGCACTTGAGACAACATAGAAATTCAAAATCCAATAGACGCCTCCCTGTAGTATAATCAATCTTCATTCTCTCTTCACCTGCCATTATCAATCAAATTCCCAATTTTTCTTTCCCCTTTTCTTCTATTCTTCAGATTTTCCCTTGAAAAGTTGAAAGAAATCCCATGACTGAAAATCTTCCCTCTGTATTCTCGCTTCCTGGGAGAAAGTTGGCAACCAGGCAAAAAGGAAATCTTGTTGCTGATGGCAGAAAAGTGGGGCATGAACTAATTATTTCTTAATCTAAAGACTTTAATGCACATATTTGGATTTTGAAATGTCAAGGTTTTCCACTACTTAGTAAGAGAATAGCTTATTAGGAAGGCGTGGGACTAACTAACATAGGGAAAGGTAAAGGGATTCTGATTACCCTGTAGTCTCATCAGAAAGAAGTCATTTGAGCAAAGACTTAAGTAGCTAAAACATTTTCTTTATATTATTACCTAGAAGACAAACTTGTCAGCAGAGCAATCAACCAGTGAAAACTTTTAAAGCAGAGATATGCCTAATTTTTTTTCATGGAACAGAAAGGAGACTAATGTAAAAGAGTTAGAAAGAAAGAATTAGTGGACAATGAGAACAGAGAGAAAGCACTGAGATGGTCAAAGGGGAAAGAGGAAAATGGGGGAGTTTACAGGCTACCATTGTGAGGTCACTGTCTTTTATCTCCATGTAATGGAGGATCACCCTGGGGGTCCAGGTAGAAAGGCAGCATGATCTAATCTGTGTTCAAAACTTATTCTGATGTCCATGTTGAAATTATACTACAATGAGCAAGAAGAGAACTAGAGACTACAGTCAGAGGCTCCCAGGGGAATGGAAGAGGGGCAGATATTTCTCTAGCACACAGGACCTTCTGCACACTCACACCTTCAAGGGATGTGAGAGTCTCATTTTCTAGAAGATGATAATGCAGACAGGCAGAGATTCTGACCTAACTTTGCTCCTGGTGTGTGGACAATGTGCTTCTCTGAACTCCAAACCCCCAGCTCATTTCCAGACACTTCCAAAAACCAAGTTCATGTTCTGCAAGTGACCTTCTCTTGGGAATCTAGATCAGGTATCTCTGTGCATCAGCCAATTAGCCTCACTACAGCCGTTGGCCCCATCCCCAAAGCTGCTTCCACTGTTAGCTCTGTACTTCACACCTCTCAGTGAATGCTCTACTGCAAATCAGTGCACACAGATGACTAAGGAATGGGTCCTGATGCAAGACACGCATGCAATAGACCCTGAGGCAATAGAAAGAGTTCCCATTACAGCATTTAATCTTTAACCCAAAAGCTTCACAAACATTCTACCTATCAATGAACTGTATATATAGAGATGCATTTTTATTTCACACAAATAGTTCTATCCCCACTTTAACATAATCTTAAGTAATAGTATTTGTGAAATTACAAGATGGATGAGAAGATGATAGTGTTTCCTTATGAGGTGCATTATATGTGATTTGTTGCATCATGTTGGAAACTTTGTCCCATTATGCAGCACAAGGAGAACACAGTCTCTGCTCATATACCTTAGGTCAAGAAAAAATGCCTGACCGGGGCAAGCAGAGCAGTGCTGGGAGCAGTATGGATAAAATGCCATATAACAATAGCAATTCTCTTAATTCTGCATAAGTCTGTGTCCTGACTTTCCACAGTCTAGTTCCTCAGAAGTCACTGGAAACCAATACAATCTTATTTGTCAATTATTTTTCAAGAAAAAATTTTGACAAAAAGAGTGTAATTGGGTCCCACTAGGAAAAGAGGAGTGCTGACATTTGCAGTCTGCATTGGGTCAATCCCCTAACCTATATATCACTGTGACACTGTCCTATAATTGTCTCAGTTTCTCCCCTACACTGCTGGGACGGGGGTCACAATGAGGTAGCAAATCTGAGATAAGGAATCACGGGCAAAACATAATGAGTCCTGGGCTGGATAACCCACGGCTGTATGAATGGATGGACTTGTTCATGGCACCTGTCACAGAAACCAGTGCCTTGCTTGCAAATGACACCCGATATCTTCAAGTGAAAATATAGGTAATGAACTTAATACCTAAAAGCAGCAAAGAGAAAGTAAAGTTAAAAAAAAACAAAATGGAAAATTAGTAGGCATTCAGTAGGAAAGGGCAGAGGACAAGTACCTTAAAACCCAGTTGTCAGTAAAAATTCAGGTATATTGTGCTGTTAAATTTTCTAATCTCAATGGCTTTCTCTCAGTGACCTACTGTCATCAGAAAACAGAAATCTCTGTAGAAAGTAAACTAAAATAACACAGATGTCCAAAAATCTTCTCTTTCAAAAAGTAAGAAATCATTATATAGTCCTGAGGGGAAAATCCTAATATTCTACCACTTGATACCTGTTCCTTGCACATTACAAAAGGATATGGAATAACACAAGGATATAGGATTGAGAATGACTTACCTGTAGTCGTCATTCTATGATGAATTAGTTTGGGTCCTTCTGAGTCTGGAAGAAATCTTTTCAAATAGGTTAGGCAAATTTTAATAGTTAACATTTTTACAGAATATTTTGAATCAATTTTGTAGGTATTTTTAAAAATAATTGTGGTTACTTTGTATGTTTTTGTTTGTTTGTTTTTTGACCGGTATAAGTCCCATAGGCTTTGAATGTAAAAATTCTATTAAAAATAATATTTTATTTTTAACACGGAGTATAAAAAACAACCAATATCCAAGTATGCAAGTTCATTAAAATTAAAATATCACAATGTCATCATTTTGTTCTGATGTTAAGATATACTAGCTCCAAGAACAGGAAATTGTTGATTATCAAATGTTTAGATTTGCAACACTATATGGGTCAATCTGATGCATTATACTCCATCATTTAAGAGAAAAATATCTAAAATCAATTTAAGTACAAATAACTTAATTACATGTCAGTGATCTGCAAGCTTAAGATTATTCTTTTCTACAAATTTAAATTTAGAAAAATGTCTTGCAATAAAAAGTGCTGACTGCACCAGTAATTACCATCTTGGAGATTTTTAAAAACCTATTAAATACATATGACAAGAGTGTCAGGGTCTCAACTCACCACATGTCCTTGTTCTTAATGACACTTTATGTCTTATCATATAGGATAATAAATGTGAGAATTACTAAGCCATCTCCAATGTTGTTCAATTTTTAGACATTATCTTATTTGTCCTTTTCAAAATATATCATTTCCAGAAAAACTCATTATGCAGGTTAAGATGAATGTAACTTTTATCTTCTATGCACGATGTGGAAATGACACTAGACAATGTATTGCACACATGAGAAACCTTTGGACTATATGAATGGATGACAGCTCTCATCCTGGGTTCTATCGCTATCAGTCTTCATGAAAATGATACTTCACTGACCCGTTATGCCAGCACTTATATCTAACACTGTCTTTCAAAATATTTTTATATATTATCTGATTGTATTGAAGATAATAACCACAGATCAGACAGAATGTCAGGGATGATAATCTGCTCTCTCCTTTATAGCAATGCATTACTGCCTTTGTCCATGTTATTGTCACTGACTGTGAAAAAAATGGATCCTCTGTTTTACCAAACTTTTCCATAATCAGCTTATTTTGTGCAGATGTAAAATAAGAATAGTGCAGTTAGGAATTTAAACATGGTACACTTTGACTTTAACCACCTTGGAATAAATATTTTATACAATGCTTTATCAGAGCATTCTGATCCAGAGCACAATATCTAAACCTGACTACACTGAAAACAAGGCAATACCAAAAACATGTATTAAGATTCTCAAGACTAATTAATCCAGCATTATTTTCAAACTCAACAAATCATGTAAGTGTGTGTGTGTGTGTGTGTGTGAATTTAGTTAAATGTGAGACAGATAAAATGTGACGTAGGAAAATCTCTGTGATGGCATAGCCTCTGAAAACCTTGATTAATTTAAACTGTGTAAGTTAATAATCCAGTTCATTTTCACACCACATTAAGATAGTGTCTTCAATGACAGAAATAAGACAATTTGTTACATAGTAAGTGATTGATTTATTCAGAATTTTGTGTCTTCAGGGATCTAATAAAAGGAACAATCCACTTATTTTTATTGTTCCCTAACACTTTGTTGAACAAATTGAAAGTTAAGTTATTTCAAATACTGAAAAGTATTAAGCTTTTTTCATACTTATGAATTCAGACTGTGAATTCAATTAGTTCTACTTGAGGTATTAAGTGATAAACAAGATTCCAACCCTCCATAGGAAACAATAAAATAATATGTTGGAATAACTCTTTGCATTATATTTTTAATGCCTAGGATAAAACTAGAAATAAAAATGCACAGCCTGACTTGAATGCAGCCTGACTTGTCTCATAGGTTTGTACTTTTTAAAAACGCAGCTATTTCTCGTCATCAATGCTGTTCTTTCTTTAGCAATTATATGGATACTCTTCCACATTCCAAAACCAAACTGATTCCAATTATGTACACTTTCCTTAACATCATTCTCACTCTAAATTACAAATGTGAGAAATAATTTATGAAATCTTTTTTCCCCTTACCTTAAGAATGTCAGCACTTTCTGAGTAAAGATATTAAGACAATGCCTTTCATTTCTATTTGGGTGGTAAAGATTTCCCTATTATACTTGAAAAATGATTAGGGCTTTGCATGGAAAGGGGACAGCAAGACAGCTAATATTCAAAGTTCTTCATGTAGGTGGACAAAAAGTTATATAGTTTCAGAGGTTTAACATAATTTAGTTTTTTTTTTTAATTATCGTGGCAATTAGAACATTTGCCTTGCAGCAATTTTAGCAGATAAGTGGCAATATAATGTTTTGGTTATTTGAAAGTTATTGACTTTGCTCTTGGCTATGTATTGTTTGACAATATCACTCTTATTTTATTTATGGGATTGAAGATTCTATATGGGGGATGGCCCAAAGGACCAAGATTCTCAGAAAAAGGGTGCAGGAAGTGAGGTGTAGTTGTGTGCTGCTTAGCCCAGTTTCAGGCAGCAATGGACCATGTATCAGTGGTGCTCCCTAAAAGTAGCCCAGGTGAGAAGCAGCCCTTCCATCTAGGTTTGTGTAGTTACACCCATGAAGTTCACACAAGGACAAAAACCCACGCATCTCTCAGAACGAATGTACTTGAGGTATTAAGTGATAAACAAGATTCCAACCCTCCATAGGAAACAATAAAATAATATGTTGGAAGCCTGCATGACCACAACCCAGGGCAGCTGACCTGTGAGCAGAACCCAAGATCCACGAGGCCCCAAGATGCACCAACACGTGTTCTGAGTGGACCTTTCAAAGGGGATCAGAGATGCCCAGCTCCATCCTGGGTACTGAGAGAGCCTGAGAGGTCAGAGACCTACAGAAGAACCCTGATCCATGAGGAAAGGGTATAGAATGCTCTGATTATTTCTCAGTGACTTTCTTACTTGTCCAGTGGTAGAAGAAAGAAATATATATGCTACTGCATGCTTTTGTATAGTCAGGCTGTGAAAAGCATGTATTAGAGAAAAAAGAAATCAGCTTTTAATTCTTGTCTTTAATTAATGAAACTATAATATAAATACATACATTTTTTAATCAGGTTTGTCCATTTTGAGTATAAAGTATACATTTACTATAGGTAAATAGTATGTAGAAGAGTATGTAGAGTAAAAAGTAAAATAAAATGTTTTTATAATCCCTGAAATAAAAATTATTAATAATTTGATATATATCTTTTATTTTTGAAAAATATATACATAGACATTTCTATTTTATGAGTTCAATGGATTTATAACATTTCTTAATGTTTATATAGAATAATTTAATTGTAAGCTTTGAGTATGTGGGGTTCGTTATTTTGTTTTGTTATTAGAGAAGTCTTACTTGGGGGCATAGCTTGGGGGGTTGGGTTTGTTTTGGGTAAATAAAGCTGTCATAAATATTTATGAAAGAATTATCAGTCTTGGTTTTGTCTTTTTCATTGTATTATGGAATTAAATTATTGTCATTGCAGACTATTTATATTGGCAACTGGTTTTCAGAGAAGACAAATCTGAGCTACAACACTAGCTTTAGTGGCACTTTTAAACTACACCCATTTTATTATCATGTACTTAATAGGAGGAAAATTATAGTACTTAATAGGAGGAAAATTATTTTCCTAAACTTTTAAGTATACATAAGGTATGTTTACAGCTATCCTGTACATATATATATAAATATATATATATTTATATACACTGAATGTATAGAGGCAGAGTGAGGAGCAGAATAAGTAGATTGACTGAAATATACTGCTGAGGGGAGCAGCAGGCAAAACAGGAGAGGTCTACTGCGCTATGTGGGTTAGCTCCCTGACCAGGGATCCACAGTGGCTGGTGATAGTTATAGTGTTGAGACTTCAACCCCTGTGCTATCAAGGAGAACCATATATATAATTACTTTTTTACTTTGATGGTTAAAGTGAAGTGCATTTGATCTTAAAATATTAAATGGGTATTTATTTTCCACTCAAAAAGTTAGCAACTTTGCTAAAAATGCAGGCATAATATAGAAGTGAATCAGTAACCATCATCCTTACATTCTTACCTCTATCATAGACAACACAAAAGTGGAATTTGTGTAAAGTTCTACAGAATTCATGGGCATAGTGTGATGCTCTGTTTTACCTAAGTATCTGTGATGACTATATTTATGTGACAATGACAGTGCCCAGATAGGTGGTAAACACCACTCCTGAGTGTGAAATGATTGACAGATGGTTCCAGAAGAGATTAATGTTTGAATGAATAGTCCAAATAGAGAAGATGGCCCTCAGCAATGGGTATGGACAGCACACCATCTTTTGTGAACCTGCATAGGACAAAGAGATAGTGCAATAATGAATCTATCCTTTTGGTTTGAGCTGGACTTTGATACTTTGAATCTTAATCTTTTGACTTAGACCCAGATTTACACCAACTTCTCTAACTCTCAGATGGGGCATCAGTTATACCACTGGCTTTCCTGAGTCTCCAGTTTGCACACAGTGGGACTTCTCAGTCTCCA
Organism: Galemys pyrenaicus; assembly: GCA_019455555.1. Classification (NCBI taxonomy): domain Eukaryota; kingdom Metazoa; phylum Chordata; class Mammalia; order Eulipotyphla; family Talpidae; genus Galemys; species Galemys pyrenaicus. The sequence continues at coordinate 277,038 of JAGFMF010011791.1, read as the reverse complement.
TAATTTTATGAGCCAATTACTGTTATGAGCCTTTTCACATGTATATATATGTACATACACATCTATCATATATTTAGGACCCAATGTGTTTGTTCTCTGTGTGGATCTTCTTTGAGTGGGAGAAGCACCAAAGTCAACAAGGTAGGGGCGTGGCCACCATATTAAAGCCAATGGGAAATATAAACCAGCCTTATTGGAGCCCTAAAGGGATGCATTGACATAGTTTTTGAGTTAAGACTAGAAGAGTAATTTGCCAAAATGAACTGAGTGTTAAGATTTTAATTTATCTCATAATACACAGGATTTTATATCATTAGTTTTTTGAAAGTAAATGGTTAAGGACACAGTCTTGGAGAAATACTTATAGAAGTTCAATAGATTATCCCCATGTCAACGGAAAATAACTAGGTTACTGGAGCACCAAACTCATCAAATTCTGTAAATGTGGATGACCTAGATAATAAAAATGATTTCACTCCGATTCTATCACATGTGGCAAGCTGTTCCTGGATAATCTATCCAGTTGATCTTTGCAGTGATCAGGAGAGGACTGTTTTTGCCTCTGGGATGTAGGAAGATGTCAGTACTTTGGGAGATATGGGGCTGTAAGCAGAGACATTTTGACTTCCTCCTCAGCCATCTGAAGGGCACTGCCTGTAAACTATTTCAGACTGTAAGACTAGTAAGACAAGTCTTCTTGTCTCTGAAATGTGTATTCAGTTATTCTTGACATAGGGATAAATCAGTTATGCAGATAAGATGATAGTAAATCTTGTTCTCAAAGAGAACTTTTCAAGAAGGAAGATAAGGGGAAATGTTTCTACAAGTTTCTTGTTCCCTGCTCAAGAGGCTTTACCAAATTATAACTACTGAATAATTTAAAAGATATTGGTGGATGGAAATATGGAGAATATTACAGAGCAGCACAAAAAGATTATTAAAATAAGCATCTCTAGAAGGTGGACCATAGAGCCTAAATGTAATAAAAGTGCTGAAGAGATTCAAATAATAACACATTTTGACTTTTACTCTGTTTTTAGTAATGGGGTACAAGAGAAGATAAACTCAGTAAAGAATGAGTCTATTTGTCTGAAGAAATGCAATTGAATAGAAAGAATAATTTAAGACTTTGAAGTTTTGGAAACACTGATTGCCTCAACACTTCAAAATTATGGAATAAGACACAAGTAGCTGTAAGTGACAAAGTCTTATTAATATTCACCCTGTGACATAGATGTGAGCATGCCATTCTCACCTAAAGTCATTATTTCTAATAGCGTCAAGGTAGCTGTCATTAAGTTGGGAGAAAAACTATTGGGTCAGGGAGTACAAAAATAAAAGACTCTCCCTGGTTTAAAAGTCCATGTTGAGTTTATATGGATAAAGGTCAAGGAGGGTGTATGACTTAACTCTTTAGGTTCTAAGTCACTGGAGTTGGAAGTTCCATGTCTGAAAATGAAAGAGGGGACTTGCATCCTTCAAATTCTGTGATTTGTGGTTGGATGCAGGAACTAGGTATAGCCCCTCAGAGTAGGGAGGACAATGAGATAAAATTTGTTTGGATACTGCTATGGCTATCTGGTCAACCAAACTTGTTTATTCTTTTTGTACATAGAGCTAGATTACATTTCCCAGCATTCTTTGCAGTTACAATTGTGTAAATTATTCATTGGATGTCTGGAAACAAAGGCAGAAATACATGGGCAACCAGCAGGCTTATCACATGAAAACTCCTATGTGGTTCTCCATGTTGATCATCCTTGGGAACAAATATGGCTTCCAGTGTTACACTGATAAACACAGAGATACAGACAATCATTTCATCTTCCAAGTGGGAAACATTATGGGTTCATTCAAACAAGAGGAGGAAATACCAAGACAGAGAAGACTCAATTCCTAAATCAACATTTAGGAAATATCACCCAATCAATGAATCTTATATTAGACAATTTTAAGAGAATGAAAACATTTTTATTTTGTGAAGGCATTGAGATCTAAGGGTTCACTGACTTTGATTCCCTACTCAATATCACAAAAATACTGAATATTACTCTCCTTCTACTTATTCCCATCTTTGATATGGATGCCACTTACCTTAAATGAAAGCTGCCCTTGTGACATCCTTTGATTGAGAGAAAAATATTGAAGGTGGCACTGTGCTGAGGCAGGCCATCACTCATAAAAGGTCTTTCATGCTTCTACTTAGAGAAACCAGCTACAAAGTAAGAAGTCCTATTACCCTGAGATCAATATGGTTTAAGGAAGCACATTATAGCTTCTTCAAACACTTCTAGTTCTTAAACTTTAGAGAGGAAGGTGGGGGTACCCTGTCCAGGCACTGGCTCACTCATCACTCAGCTGCTGGGGATGTGGGTTTCCTGTGGCTGCCAGAGAACCTGGCATCTCTTCTCAGGGAACTTGTCTTCATGTGAAAGAACAACCCTACCAGAAAATACTCTCTTCCTATTCACAGGCAGTCACTTTGCTTCAAAGAGAACACTAAAGTGCAGTTTGCTCATGGATCCTTCTCCTAGTGATAAAGCCATGGGTAAATATTCTTTCCCCTTTTGTTTTACCCTCTCCTACCAGATTTTGCTAAAGAACATTTATTCATAAGCAGGTGCTCTCAAGTCCCAGAATCCCTCTCTGCTGCCAAGGACCCCAGTCCTTACCAGCTGAATATGTGTCACCTGGCTGTATTTGTGCTGCAATTAGTCACCCTGTGCTCATCTCTGCATGCACTGTATGATGGTGCTACTGCCTATGTGAGAATCATGGGCAATATATGTAAATGGAGACAGGACAGATGATAGACAACCAGATGAACCAAAAGACTTAAAGTAGGAGCCTCAGCATAAGATGAGTGTTAAAAGAAACCAAATAAATGAATTTTTTATCTTCTCTTTAAAATAGGGAAAAAATGACAAATAATACTATATCACCAAAACCCTCCATCCAGAATTAGCTTGAATATAATGGACAATGTAATAAAAGAAGTAAACTACAATCTAGTCTCATATTATTTTCAAACATGAGTGCCTTTACATATAATATTATTTCATTTAAGTAGCCTCTATCATATTCCATATGTTACATATTTCTGTCTTTTCTTTGTTTCATTATAGTTATAATTGTTTCATATTTAGACAACACAGGTTTCAAATACACTATTTATACCACAATAAAATAATATTTTTAGCTCTGTATATTTCACACATATGTATCATTATATATTTTGCATCTGTATCTTTCTCCTCTTTTACAACCTACCTTAAAGCAACCCAGCATAACTTACTTTCCTCAAATTACACCAATGAGTCTCTGTTTTTTCCTTTTACCACACCTACATATTTTATAATTATAATATTCACAGCTGACAGGCATAAGAAGAAAGTCCTAACCTATAATTAAGATTAAATTAGTTGTCTTATGTCTCCCAGCTCATTAGTGAGACAGGCAATACCTTGTAGATATCAAAAGGTAAAATGTCTAAAAAACATTTATTGTAATTTTCACAAAGACCATCTTACCCAACATACAGAAAATAATTGTGTGATATCCCATGTGATACTTGGAGATATTAAAGTAACTGAAAGTGAAGGAAACTGATGATTTCTAAACAGAAGTAAGAATTCTAACACTAAGGTTACTTGACTTTTCTCAAGAGGAATTATCTTGCATCAAATAAGTTGGGGGAGGACACTAAAAATGAGTATGACCAATTCATAATTTTGTTTGAATATAGACTCTTCCTTGTGGGATTAAAAAGTGTCCTTCTAGATAATTATTGGTGCTGACATTCCTTATCATGAGGATCCATTTGGCTTACTTAGGTTTTTTGGAAAAATACTGTGTTTTTATATCTGTGTATGGAAAACCTCATCAGGATTTACAGCATTGTTTTGATTATCATTAAAATCTTTTGAAACAATTTTTAATTCTACACAAAATTTTATCCTACAAATAATGTTTCTGCTTTCTACAAGATCATATATCAATCACATAAAGTATACCCCTTCCAATAGAGATGGGACTCAAAAGCAGTGACAATGATGCTTAAACCTTACAAAAGTAAGAATTATTCTAGAATGATACTTTACTGTATCTTTAATTCTGGAAGAGGGGTCTTCTGAATGTAATATACTTGGTTGACAGGTTTTTCCTTTTGAGCTCTTGGAATTAATTATTCTGGTTTGTATTGTTTATACTAAGTATTGTTTATACTAATATTTCCAAAATTTTCTCCTTCTATTTGATCTTTGGCATTTTTACTATGATATGTCTATTTTTGGGTATATGTATGTGTACCTACTTGGAGTTTGTTGAATTTCCTAGTTTATAGGCCTTCATTTTCAATGATTTTGGAGGGTTTTCAGCTATTATTAGTAATTTAAATATTTTCCTAATGTTTTCTTTTTCTTCTTTCATTCTGAAACTCCCATTATATATATGTTGGTATAATTAAGAATGCTCTAATTTCTCTGAAATTCTTTTATTTTTCTTCACTCTTTTATCTTTGCTTATCTACTTATATATGCTCTATTGATTTGCCTTCAATTTCATAATTTTCTTCTTCTGACAGTTGAAATCTCCTATTGAGTCCCTGTAGTGGATTTTTCATTTAGTTATTGCTCATTTTAACTCCAGAAATTCCATTTAGTTATTTTATTATCTAATATTATCATTACAGGTCAAGCCCAGTGGAAAATGGGGTGAAAAGAGTTTGCACCCTCACCCACAAACTAAAGACTTCAGAACAAGACACAAAAGCAGACACACAGAATGAAATTTAAAAATAAAATAAGAGTCTTACTTACAAGGAGAATGAGAAGAGCAAGAACAGGAGAGAAACAAACAAGATTAATTGGTCAACACATCCCACCACAGACACTATCTGAGGTGAGAAAACAGGATGCAATCCCAACAGAGTCTGAGACCACATGTTTAATTATAAGCATGGCCACTTAATTCTGCCCCTTGATCCCAGCAACCCTCAATCCAAGAAGTCAGAATCAGACATGTTGGTAGTTTTAGTTTTTGACCCCTGAGATCTCTTCATTGTGGAGATGGGGGTGGAGTCTATAAAAAACATCAGGGGGTAGATTGTTCCTCTGACAATTTCCTTTACCCCAGCCATGGTTGTTTTTGGCTTTGTGGACACATTTATCATGGGAGACTTTAAAGTCTTTCTGAAAAATATGGTATCTGATCAGTCTCAGTGGTTTCTGTTACCTGCTGCTTTTTTTCCCCAGTGCATAGGTCAAGCTTTCCTATTTCTTTGTAAGCTTCAAAATTTGTCATTGGAAACTAGAGATTTTAGATAATTTAATGTTGCAGTTCTGGAGACTGTCGCCTTCATCTCAGAGCAAAGTACTGATTGTTGCTTGCTTGTTTATTAAGTGGCTATCTGGATTGATTGAGTGAATTCTGTTCTACACCTCTTATGCATTAAGCTCATGATGACCCTGCTCAGGGAACTCAGTTGGGATAACCCCAGCCTTTCTGGAGGACAGTTGTTTTGGTTCCTCTTTTTTCTTCTCAGTCCTTGACTGCATTCAGCTATTGAGTTCCACAAACTGCCAGCTAATTGCTCAAATCTTTTCAACAATACTCTGAGGCATAAGTAGCTTTTAAAATAATCTGATCAAATCTGGCTCTTTTGAAGTCTGAGGTCAGTGTTTGACAATGAACCCAGCTCCCCTTAAGGTCTTGTTTTCTAGTTCTCTTTGCCATCTAGCCAACTTATGATTTAGTCTCCATCTGGAATCTTCTGCCACTTATCTTACACTATAAGCTCTTTTGAATTTGAGGATATTAGGCTTGAGTGTCTTTGTGCTTTGTTGTAAATCAAGCCAGTAGTTGACTTGATATAGGAAAAGATTCCTTTAGAAAAGGATTAGGAGAGATCTGTTTTATTATTTGCCTCTCCCCCCAGGAAAATCTCTAAACCAAGACAAAGTGCTAGGAATATAAACAATCATCATTTTTTCCCTGAATGACACCTTTGCTTATATATGTAATTTCTGAACCTGTTAAACATTACCATAATTAGCAAAAGGTTTTGCATTTGTTTGCTAGGTCTGCCGTAACAAAATATCATAGACTTGGAGGTTTAACAAAAGAATTTTTTTTTTTTTTACCAGTTTTGGAGACTGGAAGTCTGTGATCAAGATATTAAAAGGTTTGGTATCCTTGAGGCCTCTCTCCTTGGCTTTCAGACACTCACCTTATTCTTGTGTCCATACATAGTTTGTTCTTTATGTATATTCCTCCCTGGTATCTTTTTTTAAAGATATCAGTCTCATTGTCTTATATTCCCACTTGAATAGCCTTATTTTAACTTAATTGCTTCTTCAAAAGCCCTGTCTCCAAACATTCTGAGTCACATTCTGAGGTGCTGGACTTTCAACATATAAATTTGGGGAGGACATAATTCAGTCCATGACAGGAACTTAACAGATATAATTAAGATAAGAATCTTAGAAAGAGATCACCTTGTATTATCTGGGTGGGCCTTAAATCTGAAGAGAAGTGTTCTTACAAAAGGCAGAAGGGAAGAGGCTCAGAGGAGGTTATCTGAAGACAGAAGCAGAGATTGAAGTAATATGTCCATAAATCATGAAGTCAACAGATGCCAACCATTGAAACCAAAAGATGCCTGGACCAGATTCTTCCTCAGAGTCTCCAAAATGAACCAACTATGTTGACATCTTGATTTCAGACTTTACCTTCCAGGACTGTGAGAGAAAAAATTTCCACTGTTTTAAGTGACATGATTTGTTGCAGCTTCCTTAGAAAGCAATACATATATATTGATATAAAATAATTTTATATGTATACACCATTTTGTATGTCCTTTATCTGGCTCTGCATAGTATTTTTAGTAATTGTAGACTCCTAGAAAAAAAAAATTGTGTGAAATTTCTTATTCACCTTTGAATTCCCAGCAATTTATACTGCTAAAATATAAAGAGAAATTATAAATAGTATTTACATTAGAGAAGCAAAGTAAAGAAAGCATATTTTATAGTAGTATAAAATGAAAATTTATTATGCTCATTCCCAATATTTTACAATAATTAATCACCCAAAATTCCATTGATAAATGTTTCCGACCTATGCTATTGAAATTTTAAAACCAATGACAGGGGATTCCTAAAATAAATCAAAGCAATATGCTTAAAGAAGTACTTTCCTTTGATCTTGAAAGATAGTCTTATTTTTTTCAATAACCGTGTCATGTGGGATAGCGATTTTTCATGTTTCTCATGGGAACTGTCGAAAACAAAGCCCCTGAGTGGTACGTTTAATGTGAGGCCAACTGTTCTGCTTCATTTTTCCTTCCAGAAAAACAGAAAACTCAACTGTGCACGTACACCAGTAAAAATGGGATAATGACCCTTCCAAAGTGCTATTAACTGAATTCAGTAAGAAGACATTTTATAACAGCTACCTACAATTATTTCTTTAATTCCTTATATGAGAACCATATCAAACTCCACTTAATGACTTCATATAAAAGATTAAATATTGATGACAAAATGCTTCATTTCTTGCTTCCAAATGGAGTATTTTGGTTACAACTTCAGAAATCTAAGGCTTTGTAGACTCCAGAAAGTGTGAATTTCTGCAGGCAAATGACATTGCATGAGTTATTTTCTTCTGAAGAAATAACTTTGATCAGACTTACTCTGAAAAACAGAGAGAGATTTTATCACTAATTCAAGGTATTCCAATTCAATTATATAAATAAACATTTAATACATATTATAAAAATCTATGACAATGTTGTATTCCTTCCATCATATACAAGACTTCAGCATATGTCTGCCACTTAGATTTAGTGGCATTGAGAATTCTAATTTTTGGTGTTTGGAGCTTTTGAACTATTTCTCCCAGTTTCCAAAGTTTACTGCATTCCTGTATTCTTCAAATTATAAATATGTCAAGTGTTTAGATTTATTCCTATTATCTCTTTTTAAACTAATATTTAGAAAAATCAGTATGAACTAATGCAAATCATCATATAGAGGGCTAGAGATGGGCATACATATATACACATACATGGGCATACATATATACACAGGAATAGAAATATAAGCATGTGTGCATGCATGTATTGGCACACATACATGTGTTTATTAGTTTTGCCCATTGAGAGAGCTTAGAGGCAATGATATTTCAAAACAGCAGAAATGCTTACAAACAGATGTTATTGCTAAATAACAGTCTCCAATAAAAGGACCATGGTTATGTGAAGTGTGATATAAGGAAAACTGGGTGATAGGAATGCAGAAAATCTCTTTCTTACCTTTTTGTAAATATAAAGTTATTCTAAAATGAAAGCAATTTAAGAAATACCTCCACTACATATGGTACAAAGCAATATACCTCTGTTAAAATAGCAAGTGTATCATGTTTATGCAAAACCAGGCTCTTCTAAGTGCTTATGTATATAAGGAACATCCAACATCCAAGAGTTGATATTCTTTTATAGATGAAAATCAGGCTGTAAAGTATTCCCCAAGTTGCCCTCCCTAAGAATATCAGGGGTTTGAACCAGCCTCTGACAACACACGCCATTCTTTTAACTTTTACACTTTTTGTATTTACACTTAAATAACAGGATTGAGAGATTCCAGAATATAGGAACACAGAAAATGTTGAAAAATCAGATTAAAATTGAGCAGTTTTCCCAAACATGATTTTTAAAGCATTGCAATTATCAGCTCATGAGTGAGTTTTGTCAGTTACGTAATATTAAATGACAAGTGCTGCTTGTGGATAAGACTAAATAAAAAATCAGATCCATGTGCCCTTGATATAATAAACTAATAAAGATACACTACAAAATTCTGGAGTCTGTCTGAAAGGGTGCAAGTCCTAGCTTCTTGGCCCAATGTATCATCTTGGCAAATTCACCTATTTTCCAGTGCCTAGATTTGCAGATATTAGAACCAACCTCAAACATTTTCAGTTCTAGAAGCACACAGTAAACAGTTCATCTGTGCTATGAAAACAACAGAGGGGAAGGACCAGAGAGGGAGCTGGGTCAGGGTGGGCCAACTTTTCCATGTTGGGTAGCCTGGAAAGAGCCACTGAAAAATGATAGAAGAACAGAAACCTGAATAATACAAGACAGTGACTCACAGAAACTTCTTGAGAAGGAGTAATTTAGAAAAGGGAAGATACTTCAGGCAAGAGTAACCTTGAAATTAGAGACATGGATGAAGAGAGAGTATGGAGACTGGTAGCAGGTAAATATAGAGAGATCCCAAAACTGACTTGCAAATCTAAACCACTCTGCTCTACCATCTGAAGAGACTCCTTCCTTTCAAAATCCCATAGATTTACAGTCTGGCTATCCCAGAAGATCTGACATTCAAATACATGGACCTCTATACAGAGCCTGTATGTGTGTTATTTTTTTATCTGTAACTGGATTGTGAATTGCTTCATGCCATGTGTCATATGGTATGTGTGCAACTGTCAGTGTAAATACATGAATGTCCTTCACACTTAACTTCTCAAACATCTAGAAAATTATGATCAAGATTGTGTGATCACTAAATTCAATTGACATACATAGAACAAGAACTATGACTTTGTTAATAATTATTTTGCCATGCAGCCTATAAACCTCATGTGCACTCATTGGATTTGAAATTATCTTAAATTTATAATATAATTTACATGTTCAGTAGAATCATGCAAACATTACTAAACATTGTGATCCATCTCATAGTCATATCATATGTGTGATTATCGAAGATCATTTTAATCTCAAATCCACATCTGTATTTGCTCTGAGAACCCAAAACTTTCCCAGTTAAAATATAGGAGAGATCAGACTAAAACCAAGATCATCAGGTCCTTATTTATTTTCCTCTAACATGACTTTAAAATATTGCAATGTAAGATTAAAGCTATAAACATTTAAAGGAGTATTATTATGACTCCTCAAGAAGCAAGGACTACAATTCTCTTAATTGAATTGGAGTCATGCCCCTGATAAATAATTGCCTGGCAATAAAGAAGACTACTTTTAAAAGGTTGTATTTCTAAAATATTATACCAATGCAAAGTGATGGCTTTTACAGGAACTAAATTTCTAACAGCAGAAATTGCATGAACTGTTCTGTGGAGATATGAAAGATTCAGTCTAATACCTTGTCCATAGGTGATTGGAATTCCAATGTGACCATTTTCAAAGCTTAATATTAAATATTAAAAGTATTGAGTTATTTTCAGGAACAAAAATCCAGAAGCATGCAAGGCAGAGGAGTGGATGAAAACTCAAAAAGAATTTTTGGCTCTTCAACCAAACTAGATGAATCTCTAACCGGTCATGCTTTACATTAATATAGAGTCAATTCTCGCTTTTCGAAATATTCATCTATGCATTTCCCTCTTCCCATTATCTGTAGCAAAGCTAGGATCCAAGTTTGGATTCCTTAGTCTCTCAGAACTCTACTGAGAGATTTTCTTAGCTTTGTCAAATGAATAACAAGAGAGAAAATATAAAACATTAAATATTATCTGATAAATTATGTGGTAGGCAGATCATCTAACAAAACCCCATATGATTTCAAAAGATAAATAAAAGTTTTGCCTTCTCCTTGCACTCATCTGCCTTCAGGAGCCTGATTGCTGGAATATTAACAGCACAGAATTACAAGCTGTGTGTGTTGCCAGTTATTCAGTTATACGATTCCTGTCTTGTCTATCAAAGTTACAAACTGAAAACACAGGATTTCAGTTTTGTAGAAACATATGTCCTGAAGCCATTTGAAATGTTGGCATCGTCAAAGCAGCTTATTAATATTCAGAAGATGACACCTCATCAAATCCACACATGCTACATTTCCTTTAACAACAACATATCTCATGCCGAGCAACTCAAAAATAGAACTGAGGGCAAAATTGTAATGCTGAATTCTTAATAGTTAAACTAACTATGATATAACATTTTTAGAAGTATTAGCAAATGGAAGAGTATAACTAGTTTTAAAATTTAGACATCAGCCATGTGGCATTATATTATCGCATGTTTTGAGTTGTTCATTACTTTTCATTGAGGTAATCTGGTTTACAACACTGTTTTGGGGTACAAGCTCACCCCTTTTGAGATGTATGTTATCACACCACACCTACCAGGAAAGTTTCCATAATCTTCCACCATAGCAAATTGGGCCTCTGATTTTATAGAAATTTACAGTTAGTAGAAATCCAGAAAATAACTAAATCCATGAAAAATAAGATAATTTTCAAGTTAGGAAATTGAAATATAGTCTGTGATTTTAGAGCAAATAACTACCCTTTTAGTAAAAGCGTTGGCACCATATTTAGGAGTCCTGTTGCTCTTGATTCAGAAGATTTACATTTTGAGAACCCTTCTTCAGATATGGTGCTACTTCTTTATTAAATCATGTGCTTATCTCAATATCTCCCACACATTTGGAAACCCACCAAATTTTATTAACTGGTTTTATTCTTAGGAAGATTTCAAAAAAATATTCCTATATATTTATATATGTTTTAATTTAACACAGAACATATGAAATGTAGGAACTTTCTGATTTTTATGAAGTGGATACAATATATTCATTTGGATTTTTTTTTTGTATAATTTGTGAACAAGATTTTTTTTTTTTAAAGATTTATTTATTTATGCATACAGGCACTGGGGTACAGGCCAGAGGTGTAGGGGGGTGAGAGGATTCACCACAGAGAGAGGGGAGCAGAACAGGCAGATCAACAGAAGTACACTGCTGAGGGGAGCAGCGGGCACAGCAGGAGAGGTCTGCCACACCATATGGGTCCCCCCCCTGGCCGGCAGCAGGGATGGAACTCGTGCTGCAGTGGCTGCGATTTGCTTTGCTTCGTAGTGCGTTGCTTAACCCACTGCGCCACCAGAGGAGGCCCTGTGAACAAGATTTTTAAGAGTACTACTCTTCTGATGACTTTAAATGATAAAAGGAACTCCATTTCTATTTACCGAAATAAAATAAAAGATACTGAGTGATTGAACGTTTTATCCTTTAAAGAGAGAATTATGACATATTCTAGACAAACTTAATTTCTGACCAGTAATCTGGTTTTCTGGAATCTATTGTCCACAAACCATCATTTCTCAGGGAAGCTAAAATTCTATGTCTGAATGCACTAGAGAAAATTGCTCTGGTTTGTTCAAAGGTATTCTTGTCAGCCTTTTCTATAACAATTTCTCCAACCGCACAATATAACCAAGACTGACTCTGTCACTTAATCTAGCATATTATATAAAAAAATCAGCTTCTTAAAAGACTGAAAAGTTACTTCAGTGCCCACATCCATACAAGCAACTCACTGGCACATCTTTCCACCTATATAAGGTACATAACAAGAAGGAAAGGTCATAATAGATATAATTACATCAAACTTGATGTGGAGAGAATCAATCAAGATTTTGGTGTAAGGTCCTAGATAATACTCAGTATAGTGTTTTTCATTTTCCTTGCCTGTCTTTGCCAAGATATGATATAAAACAGCAAACTGAAAGCCTGAATTTATAATTTTTGTAGTCACAGTTTTATTTGTGCATATCTTGTTTTATTTAAGGGCAACAGCATATAGAGGCAAAAGCTGAAAATGGGGATATTCAGTCTGCTTTGATGTACATACACACCACCAAGGACACAGACCGAGAGCCTCTGAAAGTCAGCCCTCCTTTTCTGACATAACGGTAGTTGTACCAAAAGTTTTACTTGACTAAAATCCTTTAATTGATAAATGTTACTTCTCCTTCCAAGCCTTGTCCTCTTTGCTAGCCATCTCCACCTTGATTTCTCTCTTCTCCAAACTCTAATAACAGGAATTTTCCATGCACAGAATTTACAAGCTTGCAGGATATTGTTATACTCCATAGTGATGACAATACAAATATTTCTCATCTTACTAAATTAAGAGCATCAGGCAACACCTGCTGCAGACTCTCCAGCACACTCTCCATAGTGTTGTGCCCACATGGATGTCCAGAAACATTGCTTGCTTGATTGAGAGATGTATGCAGATATAGAGCATTAATCCAAATCAAACAGCTTTATTTTTTATTAAAATAAATGGGGCCTCCTTGGTGGCATAGGGGTTAAAGTCAGTGCTATCAAGCTATTGCCAGCCACTGCAACATGAGTTGCATCACCGGCCAGGGAGCTAACCCACATGGTGCAGCAGACCTCTCCTGCCTAGCCCGCTGCTGCCCTCAGCAGTGTATTTCGTAGATCTGCCTGTTCTGCTTCCCACTCTGTCTCTGGTGAATCCTCTCACTACTCCCCCCACCTCTGGCCTACACCCCTTTCTTGTAAGCATAAATAAATCTTTAAAAAAAAAATACTTGATCCTCATGACATGAACATGTGACATCAGCTTAACCCTCTATACCTCACTACTATTTCAATTACTACGAAGTAGCTCATTTATAATAGATATCTATCCTGGCTCATTAGAACTGAGTTCCAATATAGAAAAATATTTTCACTTAAAAGGGAATTTAAAAATCTTATTGCTACCTTTAATTTTTAATCAGGAAATAAATCCCTTTGCGGTAATATAAAGCCTACACTGGTTGTGTATTTTATTATTGTTCCCGGTGCAGAGGGCAAGAGCTGAATTCATTTTCAAAAGAGTAAGAAAAAACAAATATATTCAAGCTTGAAGCAACAATAGTAACTCACAGTAAAATTAGTGGAGTGTAATGGGAATATTTAAAACTCTGGAAAACAACATACCAAAGGTGAAGCTTATTATAAATTCTTCCCCACAAACACCCATGAAAATGTATGTTTTCTTATTAGAGATCAGACATGTCCATTGTCTGACAGTTATAAAGAGAAAAGGGTGAAATAATTGTTTCCCTGACCTTTACCTCTCTAGCTCCTACTGAATGGGCATCCATATTACCAATCAGACTATCTTAACAATTTCATCTGTGGGTTTTCTCATCAGAACAATGAAAACAATTGAGTCTCTGTTGAGAACTCACAGAAATGACAAGCTGCTAATGCCCTTACCTTAAAATAAATTCCTGGTTTGCATGTTCTCACTGAAGTATAAATACCCACTTAATATGTATATGACTTTATAGGCTACAAAGGAAAGTTTTACTATTTGGAAAGAAATTTAAGACAAAAAATTAAAATACAGCAGAGAATTGATCTTTTGGTATATAGAAAAACTGAGTTGGAAAGAAATTTAAAGATTAGATAAGCTATCTCCAGTATATGTTAGGAATTCTTACTTGACCATTGGTTATCCAGTTTTCCTCTATTTCCAAAAATAGAAGATACAAGTAAATTAATGTTGCGATATATAATCTGAGAGTATGAATTATATTGAATGGCCAGCTTATAAAATATACTAAACTATTAAACTGGCAATTTTTCATATATTATAACTGAATTTTAGTAGTTTTATTAGCTATAGAATTCATTTAAAAATACTTTCAGTGATATGCTGTTTCTTTTTCTAATCTTTTCTAATATGTCCAGGAAGATACTTTGGCAAAATAACATTTCCATGGTTAACGTTAAATTGTTATACAATTTTTAAAACTGAACACTTAATGTCTGTACACCTATCTAGTTTGGACTATTAGTAAATATTCTCAGGACCAAATATAGTCCATGTTCCCATCTTGAGCGGCATGAGGTTGTTAGGTTATGAAAAAACTACATGCTTTGATTATTGTTATAACTGTCCAAATTGATGCATTCTGGTTTAATTTTTGCTATTGTGTGGTTGTTGTTTCATAAGGTGATCATATGAGAAATATGGTTTTAAAAGAATTTCCAATGGCTGTGTTCAGGTCTTTGAGAGAATCCTATTGTTTGTCCTCACTAGAGTTGATGGTGCCGAGGAAAGTAAAGAAGTGAAAAAACTTGAAAACTATGAACATGCAGCCTAATCTTATGTTAATGATGAAGAAAATGAGGAATGAAGATGTCAAATGTGGCTCCTGGGCCTGAGGTGAAGTCCTATTGCTTTCACCACTGTTCACATAAGAAGTGATCCTCTCTGAAAATAAAGCTATCAGTTCACATGGAGACATTCAGTAGTTTTCAGGTTGCTTTGGAATTTTTATCAATCTAGCAATCTTTTCCTAGATAATCAGACAATATTCTTAGATGAACTGCCTACAGTTTCTCACCACTTTAATGTCATTACCTAGCACAAGGGAACCTTTAATAAATACCTATAGCATTAATTAGGAGATGATAGCAGCATCCACATAATATGAGCCCTCTTGTATTAGAGAGGTTAAATAAAATTTGTTGACTTCAATCATCACATTTTTCAGATTTCCTGCCCACCTGTGACTATTCAGGTGCTTCCCTTTTTCTCCTCTTTTAATAAACCTGTCCTTCTAAAATATATTTTAAAAAATTACTTTATTCAAAGCACAGTATGTGTTCCACTTTTTAAAGTCAGAGGAATACTCTTAAATACAGAATAATACTCTTTGAATGAAACCTCATAGCTGTAGTTTGCCTATTTTGAAGATGTAACAAATATTCATTGAATTTATGTGTATTTTCATGTGTGCTAGGAGCAGCAGTTTATAAACTAGGAACTTTCATACCTTCTCTCCTAATTTTTATTTTGTTTATTTTCTTATAACTATCTCTTTATAAATGAACAGAAAGATACACAAGTAGCTTTATTGTCAGTGTTGAAGGTAATGAGCAGGCATTATTCCTTACTTTAATATAAATATCTAGCTTCTACTTTAAGTACTGATAAGGTAAAATTTTCAAAATTAAAAATACAATGTACACAAGCAAATTAATATACGTCATCATTTACATTTTTTAATTAGTGAGAAAAATGTAACAAATGGTAAATCGGGATCCTAGATAAAAATGTGTTATCAAGGAGGTTAAAATGAATTTACAAGTAAAAGCAAAACTGGTTAAATTATACAAGAAAAGTATTGTCATTTTTGGTGTGATCTTTCAATGGTAATAAGCTCTGTCATCGCTGGAAATCAAAGCTCTGTTTTCCTCACATAATGTGTCAATGCAAGTCAACAGGTGTGAATCTTACTAGACTCTTGGGTAGGGGAACTGGAAAAGTCTCTAACACCCCACAGCCACAGTGTTTGAATAACATATTTGGGTAAACATTTTGTAACTTTTCAGTCTACAATTGCTTAATTCTCTTTGCTTTTTTCTATATCTGTGTTTCACTAGGTGATTTCTTTAAATGTCTTCCAAGTCACCAATTGTCTATTCAGTGGTGTTTATTCTCTATGCTTTGTTCACATAATATATTTATTTCAAATATTATTTTTCCACATCCAAGATTTCTATTTGGCTATTTTTCATTTAGCTACTGTTATGTTTAATAATATTTTATTATACAAGTACATGCTTAAGCTGCTTCAAACTCCTTTTCATATTGGTTCTATTCTATTTTGGGATCATGAAATATTCAGCATTTTTTTTTCTAAATCTCATAGACTTTTTAGTATACTTTATACTTTTATATTAGAACATATATTCAGCAAGCATTATCTTCTACAGTAATTCTACTGACTCCCAACTTCTTGTGTCCTCCCTGTGGAACAGACTTCTATGACTAACCTCTTACCATAGGTTTACTGTACCAAATTATTTTTAATAATAATCATCATTACATATTGTGTTACCCAGAAGTCAGAATATAATTGTCAGTAAATTTAATGATTTAACAATAATATTTTAATTTGCAGTGGTGGAACAGTAAGCACTTATTTCTTATTTTAAATATTGTATTTTCATTTTCAGGATTTGCATATGATTATTTTTCAATTTTGCTTGCTTTTGCTTTTAAATAATCTTGTCTAATATAAAAAATATTTCCATCATTTTAAACGTCTTTTAATATTGCTGAATTATATCTACCTTGTTACTTGAATATTAAATTCATGTGTTTTGTTACAAAAAAGAGTACCTAGAAACTTCAATTCTATTTTCAACAAATTCTTCAATTATTTAGAATAAATAACTATAAATATCCAAAAAATTCAGTGGCTGATTAATTAGCAGTATATATGCATCTACTTATTTATTTTATATCTATACAGCAAAATATATTTTTTAGGTATACAGTCTAAAGTTTTAACAAATTCGTAGAATGTATTCACCATCACAATCAAAATATAGAACGGTTTTATCACTCAGAAAGTTTTCCTTCCTCTCTCTATATCTCTTGAAAACCAGGTTTGTTCTCTATCCTACTAATTTTCCTTTATCAGAATATTAAACTGAAGCTTTAGCATTTATAATGTATAAAAGATGATTTCTTGATAATAAACGTGCTTTACATTAATTCCCTTTTCAAAGATAAAAAAATTCTCATTACATTTAATTAACAAATGAAACTTAATTCTAAAAGATAGAGCCATTTAGAATAGCACTTTTATTTGTTTAAACTGTTTTAAAGTTTTCAACACCAGATAATCAAATAATAGTTAAACCAAAGCTCATCAAAATAGCTTTCATCAGCTGGTTAAATCACTTAAATTTTTTCAAATGTCTGTAGAAATTCAGAACACCCTTCGACTGCCCCCTAGTGTTGGAAGCCTATGGATACCCAGGCAAAGTGGAGAAATCAGGGTTGCTACTTTTGCCTTTGTCAGGTATTCTGCTTTGCAGCTCCTTTATTTTACATCAGAGATGATTGGTGGTGATGACATACATAAAACCTGAAGACATAAATCTCAAGACAAGATATAGTATAATATATAAATCATGGTAGAATGCCCAAGTCTTGTGGAAATATGCTCTGCTGATTCCAATTTATTTCTCCAGTGGAGAAATCATCATCACAGGAAAAAGGGTTAAATAAAATGTCACTAGCTTTCAAGACAAGATTGTGTTAGTCTTGATTCCAAAATTAAGTATGTAGTCACATTCAATTCACAGCTTAAGAAGGGTCACTAACATCACATCTGTCACCAGCTATATTCTGGACCACCTGAATAGACTCTGTGTTTGGATCATCCAAGAAGAACAGAGCAAAGTAAGATTAAAGGTATGAGAAATTTACCAGAGAACTCTGGATTCTTGGAATGGTACATGACATGTATTTTTGTATAACTATTTGTTATATGAAAATATCCCACTGATAAATTTTTAAGTTGCTTTCAAAGTTTCTTATAGAGTTGCCAAATTTAGGAAATAAAATTGAATGACATCTAGTTAAATTAAGACTTCAAACAAACAGAGGCCTCCTTGGTGGTGCAAGGGGTTAAGAACCGCACTATGAAGCATCCACAGCCATTGAAGCACAAAATCTATCCCTTGCCAGGGAGGTGACGCACATGGTGCAGCAGATCTCTCTTGTCTCACCCACTGCTCTCCTCAGCAGTGTACTTCAGTCCAACTGCTTGTTTTGCTCCTCACTCTGTCTCTGGTGAATCCTCTCACCCTTCACACCTCTGGCCTATACCCCAGCTCTTGTATGCATAAACAAATAAATCTTAAAAAAAAGACTTCAGGCAAACAGAAAAGAATTTTTTGTATAATTGTATCTTAAGTAATATTTTTATAAAACTATAAAAAGTTGTGAATGGGTTAAGTTATTTTGCTGATCATGACTACATCTAGAGTCAACAACAGTTTGGATTCCAAAACATTTCAGAGGTAAATTTTTTAAACCATCGCTCTAGATATAGTTCCAACTTTAATATGAATTTATTTATATATATAATGATAAGATACTGCAACTCATAATTGTAGACATGCTATTGGTATAAAATATGCAATAATACGCTTTAAAAAGCAAAGCAAGATCAATTCTGTATTTCATTAACTTGTTTCTAGTTTCATTCTTTCATACTTACATGACAACAAAAATTCAGTTATCCACTCTAATTTTAAGAATGTACAATAAAAATGTTTTTTAAAAGGCTGATACATTGACAGATGCCTACAATTTAACATGATAATTTGCCTACAGTTTCTCACGCATTTCATTTTATATTGAAAGTCAAAGTGCTATCAGACTAGGTTTGATATCATTTGAAATTAAGTTTCTAACTTTAGCTTTGAATCTTAAAACAGACTTCTAGGTCCCAATGCACAAGGAGAACTAATTAGACACCTTGAGAGGTGAGAACCTTCACAACTGCTTCACTTTTGAAAATCCAGAAATATTTTAAAGAGGGCCGTGGGGATTTCTTTTAAAATTTATATGATAATTTGCCTGCATAGCTTTGAAAATGAAAGGTTTGCCAAAGTTGGAATTAGGTCTACATCTAACACCTTCAACCAGTGATATAAAAGCTCCTAATCTAGTTATACCTACTTGTTTCCATTTGTGTGTGTGGTTTTATAAGGGCACTTAAGTAAAATTTAGTCACCAGTACATATTCATGCATTTCTCTTAACAGCTCACCCTCACACTCATTGCAAGAAATGATTTAGTCTGACAAGATCATCATTCAGTAGACACATGCATGATCCAGAAGAGTTTTGTGTGGGTATCATTGTGTGGTAACATGCCTCCCCTGTCCACTAAATTGAGATAGTGAGTTTTTTCTGATATGCATCAAAAACAGTGTCCTTTGTTGTGGGCCTAATGTACACTCACAAGTGAACTTTATAAATTTATCCTTGAAATCTGCAAAAACAATGCCTGGCTCTGTTTTATCATTGTAACTCCAAGGTTTATGTTTGTTAAATTATTTTATAAAATTTAAAAAAATAGAATGAACTCCACGGACTGACTTGAATTGTACTTGAATATAAAACTTAACATTTATTTAAAATATAACTTAGTTATTATGTATCATATTCAAATATGTAACATAAAACTGTAATGATATAAATAGCAAATCATTATTTGGAGTGTTTTTAAAATTGTTTAAGATTCTTTTCGTTCCACACAACAGACAAGGGTCTGATCACAAAGATATACAAAGAACTCATAAGACTCAAGAAAAATAAAGTAAAAACCTAATCAAAAAATGGGCAGAAGAACTTAAAAGACACTTCTCAAAAGAGGACATACACATGGCCAACAAGCACAAGGGAAAATGTTCAACATCCCTCATAATCAGGGAAATGCAAATCAAGACCACAGTGAGGTATCACCTTACACCAGTAAGAATGGCACACATCAAAAAACCAACAACAACAAATACTGGCAAGGATGTGGAGAAAAAGGAACCCTGGTACACTGCTGGTGGGAATGCAAGCTAACCCAACCATTATTGAAGGCCATATGGCGGTTCCTCAGTCTACTAGAAATGGAACTACCATATGATCCGGCAATCCCTCTCCTAGGAATCTACCCAAAGGACACAAAAACAGCAATCCAAAAGAGCACCTGTACTCCTATGTTTATTGCAGCACTATTTGTAATTGGTAAGACCTGGAAACAACCCAAATGCCCAAAAATAGATGACTGGATCAAGATGATGTGGTACATACACACAATGGAATACTATTCAGCAATCAAAAATGAAAAACTAGGGCAATTTATAGAAACATGGATGGAACTAGAAGGAATTATACTTAGTGAAACAAGTTAGAAGGCAAAAGAAAAACATCAGATGGCTTCACTATTAGGAGGAATATGAAAGAACAATAACAAAAAAAAAAAGAATAAGCTCAAGGAAATGGGCAATTATAACCAAAAGCAAACAAAAACCTCAACAAGACCAAAAGGTCAAAGATAAAACAAAGGGACCATGGGGGTGGGCGGAAAGAAAGGGAGGGCAAAGATGGGGATGAGGGCAGAAAGAGCACAAGGGACTGAGGTGATGGTGCATGGGTGGAATGGTGGTGGGTACTCCCTGGGGAATACAAATGATGTCAAATATAATTAAGTAAATAAAAAAAATAAAATTTTTTAAGATTCTTATTATTTTTAGAATAACTTAACAGTTAAAACTTCTTTATTTAAGGTAATAATTATTTTTTCTATATGTATATGTTATAATATATATCTTTTATACACCTATAATACACACATACATTATACGTATTTAGTGAACTGCAAACATGTATGAGAATCAGCAGTCAGAGACACTCAGAGATGGTGCCATATATCTTTGGTACAAAGTGTGCCTTTAGTCACCAACCAAGCCTGATTTGTAAATAAGGATCAGTTTACATAGAATTTCCATAAAATTTAGCTCCAGTGTCTTTAGCTGTCAACTCTTCCTTTTTTCTAGAAAAGGATTTATTATTTCATATTAAAGTTAGAAAACCAAAAAGTTACTTTCTAATTTTGTCAGGATCATATTGAAAGTATGCAAAGATTCAAACATAAAATTTTATTATATATAATTGTATTGTTAGCTAATATAATTCAATCAATATTGCCAATCCTTTCATTCTTGGTGGAATGCTGGAATGTCTCTAGGTCTGTGGTCCAACATTTTCATATATAATTTAATTCTCTCACTCATATAACCAAAAATAATAATGAGCTCCAGTGCTAAGCTTTATGTTATGGCTGTGTTGCAGATATAATAGTATTGCGCACAAAGGAACATGATCACTGAGTTCAGTCACATACAGCAGATGTTTTGTTCTGATAACTGACAATTAAGAGGTGATTCTACCCTGCAAAATATAGAACTGTTTATTTAACTGCTCTTATTAATGCAAAGAACATACATTGGAAGGTGGTCACCTTTATGTTCTGATATTATGCAGAAAGGTCCAGTAAGGAAAAGGGAGCCCAATAACATTAGTACAGAGTTGCAATTAGTTGAATATGCTGAAACAATCATTTTATACAGCTCAATATAGACAGAAAACTACCTTTGGAGTCAAGGAAATACTTGCCAGCATTTTATTGAATGAAAAGTGTGAAAATACTGGAAAATCCAAATAGACACAAGTTATAAACTACTTTTATAGACAAAGCCTGCCCATACATTTCAACAAACCTCTATATTTGCAGCCAGATAGAATATTTTTTTTATTTAGCCTATGCCTATGTGTGTTGTGCATTAACTACTTGGAACATTTATATAGTGCATTCTATTATGTGATCCATCATTCTTGACTCAAGTGGTTGTCTTTGCAAAGTTTCAAAACCTAAAACCCTTTGGTGTAGTTACTGAGGAGTATCTTAATGTGCTAGCCAATAACCAAGTTATGCAGTCTGGAGCATGGTTGTTGGTCAGGTGATCAAAACAGAAGCATGAGCATGAAACATTGACTGAATATTTCTTGTCAAGGCCAGCCAAATATCAAACCCAAGATTATATTACTCTGTGAAGTGCTATGCTCTATCTTATTCCTCTGAGTTATTTCCCAGGCTTTCTTTTGTTACTATCTGATTTTTCCAGCTACAAAAGTGCTCAGTAGTGGGACTGTATTAGATGCCATATTCTGTAAATTAACTTGTCCATTCCTTAGTCCTGCTGCCCATGCATTGGGTCAATTAATTAGTGTAAATGTCTTATTGATGGTTGCAAATTAAATCTCAAAATGTCTCAAAGATGTTTTTTGACAAGGAATCATGTTTTTCAGAGAAGTTATCATGATAGTCATTTTTAACTTTGGTGTCATTTGGAGAACACTTGATGTCCATTGCAGCTGTCCCCAGTGGAATTACTACCTAAAGAATAGTTTTAAAACCTTTACTAAATTAAATGTTTGTTTCAATTCTGATTCAACTAGACCTACAAAAATATAGGTTGCAAACCAGTGGTCTGCAATCATCATTGATTCCAATATCAGCAAAGCTCTGTCCTCCTTTATCTTTTGGTCAGTCTAGCAGAGATGACACATCTATGACAACCATTTATTGTATATTTCAATACTTATGAAATATAAAGGACATAACTCAGAATTTTAAAAAAATAAATGGTAGGGCTTATGACCAAGTAATGAAGACTCCCAGTAGCAATGGTCTTATAGAGAAAAAATCAGCTATTCCTCCAAACTGAATGCAATAGAAGGTAGGCATAAGTCACACTTTTTACAGACTTTTTATGTAAAAATAGCAAATATAACAAAAATAACTTTTGTCCCTCTTTATTTCACCATTCCCAGAGGATTCACCCCATCTGCATTTCCCAGAATGATGTGTTACTACACCCTGATGCTAGTTTGCTGAGAGAAAGAGAGGTAGACTTGCATTTTTCAAGTATCATCCAGAAGTCTCAAACATCCTTCCCACTTATATCACTTTAACTGAGACCTATCTCATGGGCATCCCTAGATAGTTTGGGAAAAGTTACGTTTGACTTTCTTTGCTCTGCTTGTATGAGAGGAACCTAGAAGAAGTTTGAAGAAGCTGAGCACTAATTTGCTATCTCTCCACTGGGGCAAATTCATGTCTTCACGGAAGGTCTCCCTAAAGAAATGTTTATGATTAAACCAAAAGAATGAGAAAAAACATGAAATCAAGGAAGTAAAGGACACAGGATCATTGTCTTAAATTAAAAAAAAAACTCATTGTGTTGAAACCCAAGTAGTTGAAGAATAGTGATTATATAAATAGAGTAAAATGATTTCACAGGAGAAAATAGGTACTTGTTTGTAAAGCTACAATCTGGACATGTCATGTAGCGGCTCCGGGATTTATTTAATTCTGGAAACCATTTGAATAGGGCATGCACATGTTCTAAGTTAACATTTTCAAAGATCATGACTGACTGAAGATTTGGGAGTTAAAAGAAGCAACAGAAGAAGAAAAACAGCAAACTCCAACAAGACTAAATGAAAGACATGACACTGGTTTATATCAAGTTGAAGGAGCAAAGGTGGTGATGGATGGAAATATTGCAGATATACTCTGCTGAAGAAGATTGTCTAGTCTGGTTGATGCTTATAAAGTGGCTGCTAAAAAAAAAAAAAACAACAGGAGCAAAGTTTCTGAATCAGTGTAATTGGTTGATGGCAGTGTCATTTATTGAAATGGAATTGCGGGAGGGAAAACCAATTGGAGAGAAAATATCAACTCCTCTGAAAATGTAATTCTGAACTCTGTGATTTGCCTAAGTTCTAAAGCCAAACAAGGCACTGGTTATATGACACCAGATTTTAAAAGAAAAGTTTGGGGTACAAACAGGAATGTCAAGTCTGTTAACATTTCCAGGTTAATCAAAGCCTAGAGGATGCAATGTGTTAGGTACAGGTGGACACAAAGGGAAGAATCGTGACTAGGAATGAGTCTGAGGACACATCATCTCACAGAGAGAGAAGAGGAGAGCATGGGTTCATGGTAAGGAACAGGATGAGAGGAAAAATGCAAGGGCTTAGTCTGCTTGGAGTGTATGTAGTGTATGCACTTTATGAAGAGTGAAATGGTTCTTGTGAGTCTTTATATGGTGTGTAATATGAAGGAAAATATAATTTATATTTGTAGAAAAATTCAGTTAACTATCAGAGAGATAATTCCTGTGCATTCTACATTTAAAAAAAAAAATGAGGCTGGGAAATAATAATATATTTTTCTAAATTACACAATCCAGTAGGTCAAGAATTAAGTTTGAAAGAGGTTATTTTTATTCTCAAACCTCTAAACATCTAACTACCTGAAGGCGAAAAAAGCATTTCTTTACAGAAGTGAACTAATTTGAGCCAACTGAAATAAATAGAAGATCAACTGGAGAGATTCTCAGGGACGAAGGATGCTACAGGAATTGAACAAACTCATAGCTGATAAAGGAACTGAATAATCAAAGTGAAGTAAAAACAGGAAAAAAAAATCATGTGAATGAGTATAATTATCATTAAATTTTTATCTAATACATAAAATTATGTCTGCGACTTCAACAGTTTCACACTTAATCAGAAAATTTTACCTATTTCCCACAGTATATGACTGGTGCAGACCAGCTGCTTGTGCCGCCTGAAAAAAGTCCAGGTGTGAGGGACACTCCTGAAAGATCGGGATGCTCCAAAGGCTGGCCCCTGCCAGACTCCTTTTCTCTTGGCTAAATTGTAATTCTGTGATTTTATGTTATGTGCTTACTGAAAAAAGATTCATGGGGGTGTTATAAAATTGACTGTTTTGGTAAACAAAATAATTGGATGCTATGCATTTTGATGATGAACTACTGATTGGCAAATATTGTAACACAAATTCAAAAAGCCGATACTACAAACCAGGCAGGATCAAATGCAATTGGAATGTGGTTGTTTTAAAAACTCAAAAGTTAGTTATTAGATAATTTCCCAGACCTAAACATTTGCTATGGGAAACTGGCCTTGGGAGCCAAAGATAGACCTCTGTAACTTGGCCCATTGTGGAAGGCTCTGTATCTCCCAGGTGATAAATAAATCACGTACAGCCTACCAACCCTCCTCCCCTCTGCCTCTGTTTTACTTAAACCATAATCATATATAAAAAGTCTACCTAATAACAAAAAATATTGACATTAGTTTGACTGTAGACCTTGCAGCTAGTAGTCTGTCTTATACTCTGAGTTAAAACAAAATGGTTAGTTGTGACTGCACAAAGTTGCCATGGCTGCCTTAATATTAAAAAACTAGTGTGCTAATAAAAACATGCTATGCTTATAAAAACAATGTTAACATTAAAAAACTAGTATGCTGATAAAAATATGTCGTCTAGCACGTAGGCCTTACCTTGAAACAGTATGATGCCCTGAATCTTGACTGGAGGTTATAAAGACCCCGAGCTGTTCTTAAGAAAAAAAAAGTAATGATTGTTATCTTTCTGCTCTATGCACATGATGATGTAATCCCACTATTTGCTTGCAATGTATAAATAAAGGCCTCCCGAGACACTCAGGAGGACGTTTGCTACACTCTGATCAAGTGGTTAGTGACTCCTCAAATTCCCCTCCAATTCACCGATGCTGTCTCTTCCTGTGGGAACCTGGCCTCAGCTGGAGCTGGCCTTCGGCATATGACAATCACATTGTAAATGTGTTATTTTTTCCAATATTTATTTGGGAATCAAATGTGATTGACCCACAGGAAGCTATGAAAGGGACTGTTTATTTCTGTAGTGAATATACTGTGTGGAATTCCATTTTCTTTAGCAGGAATAGAAATGAGAGATGCCAGATTACTCATCCATCTATTATTAACTTGTTATGGTATGGAACTGAATGTTTATATTTTATATTTCAAGTCATGTTTTTTATTCATATTTATGGATGAAAAGATTGCATTGACAAGTTTTTAAAACTATGGATTTCACAACTTACTGCAGCACTCAGACATATCACTAAGTATATTTTTGGACATCTCTGAACATTATTATACCAAGCACATTTTTCCTAGAAGATATGTCTATAAGTAGCGTTATCTTTCCTATTATATATAAAAGATCTAGTCTTAAATAGCTCATGGTCATGCTTTCTTATAGAAAATCTTTGTAAGGTTCATTTTTAGTGTTAAAGATAGGCTTTTCTCATTTCTGCTTGAAAATTGCTTTCCTGGTTGAATATTTAATATGTAAGATATTCTCTGACATCAATTGCTGACATAAGAGGAGATCATTTTCTTGTATCACCTACACATTAGATACGCTCACTAGGTGAAGGCAAGGGGAGGATGTTCAAATATATCTCTTTATAAACCAGCTATAATTTGTCTTCTTCCATAGTCCTCTAGTAAATCAATATCTTCCATGCAGTAACCTCACAATGTGTCACTTTGCTCAGCAAATGCTTCTTGATGTACCAAATCTATCAATGGCATAAAAAATTCATAAATGTTGGCTATGTTTAGTGTTTCCAAATGATCTTATGTTATTATTATTTATTTTAGTGTGAAAGAACATTAATAGGATTAGTGTGCATAATGATGTAAGAAAGAAAGGACAATAGTTTCCCAATGAAACACTCAAAATTACCCACTCCCTCTTTGAGGGCTAGCCCAAAGTGGGGCCACTGACCCAAAACTTGCCACAAATCTAAGACATCTTCTAGTGGGGATAGTTAAGGGCCAGGTAGGGTCAGGCAAGTCTGAGACAAAAGAAGCAAAACAGACCAGCCTCCCAAGTGTCTCTACGTGTCTTGGCACCACATGTCTCCTTCTATGGCTCAAGAACGTCCCTTGTCTCTGGCCCAATCCAAAGCTGAGAAGCAAGCACAGCTGCTTCTTCACATGTCTCTCTGCTTCAAGTGACATTATCTTACATTAAAGTCATCATGTGTACAAATAATTTAACACTTCCTACTTGTAAAATAATCACCACCATCTTTAGTCTGTGTCTTAGATTTAACCCTGTGCACCCTCTAGACGCCACGCTGGGTTCTATCTATGGGAAATCCCAGGATATTGAAACTACTTGACCTGTTTTCATAAGTAGTGTTGGCCAGGCATGGAGCTGAGCCAAATTCTGGTGTCGCAGTCCAGCATCTGTGCAGCAGACCCCATGGCTTCATCTAAGAAACAAAATAAAATGTGTTGAATCTTCCAGAATATTGTTTCATTCCTTCAGTGTGTTATCTAAAACATTCTTTTAACCAAGTACTTTCTACTTACATTGCACTTTCTTTCACTTGCTAAATATGCTTCTTGGGGTTCTACAGCAATAATATTTTAAAGTTTTTTTTTTTTTTTTTTTTTAATAAAGTAAGGCTAAGACAACACTTTAACCAAAGTAAAAGAAAATGATATATGGTTCTGGGACTTGGGGAGAAAACATATTGACTTTAGAGTATTTCTACCAGTTTTTCTTGGAATATTTTTTTTTCCATGATTATTGGATATAGAGTCACTGAAAACAAGTGGAGCCCAACTGGGGGTTAGGAGCTGGAGGTTTGTGGGGCAGATGGTATAGGAGGCACCACAGTGAGAGAATCTGGCTAAAATCCCTAAGAAGTCATCTCCCTTGGGGTCCTCTTGGTCCTTTGCCCTGGCTCTCTTCCCCATCAGCCTATGGGTATAGTATCTTTCATGTAAATGGAAAGTTAGTAAAAGGCAAATGAAAGTCTAAATTTCTTTTGTTAACATGGGAATGAATATATTTACTTAAAAATTTGTCTTGACTTGCTAAGGAGATGAAGGAAATTTGGGGAAAGAGAGGAGTCTTTTCTCAGATAGCACTTGACTTTCTTTAGACCCCTTCTCTGCTCACACAGGAACCCTGCTTTTCTCTTGAGGTAATTACCACATCCAAGGTTTCCTTAGAGATGTAAGGCAATTACACCAGGAATCTATTCATTGGCTAAACCACCTACATTGAACTCTATTTAATACAGCATAGGAACTTTCCTGTCTCGCTCCCTTTTTCTCCATCAAATCATGTTTTTAAAAAGTGTATGATTTTATATTTATGTTTTCTAAAAATGTGTTTTTAGAAATACATTAGTAACACCAAGGATAGCAACATAGCTTAATAAATCTAATAATTTTAATTCATATATATACACACACATATATCATTTCTAAGAAATGAACAAAGAAAATGGCTAAACCACTCTGTAAATTCCAGCCTATCCATGCCATTTGGTAATTGCTCAAGTATTGTTGAACGTGATGAATAAATGAATGAATGAATAACTGAATAAACAAATATTTCCAAAATTACTTATTTTTCTGGGTATTGTTTTGGAAAGTAATTTATGATTGACTACTTCTTCTTCCAAAGTCTTAGTCCCCATCCTCATCCACTGCTGTGGCTTCCATGTTAGTGTCAGAGCATCTGAGGTCAGTTTATTACTGGCAATGAAGAAATCCATTGAAGACCTATATCTGCCATAATTTTATTTTGTTGAAGCTTTACTGTTCAGAAAATAATATCCCAAACCTTGACAAAGAACTATAATTTCTGGTTTCTACCACTGAATCTCTGGGAAATTCTGCTCTCCTACAATCTCTAGGAAATGTTGACATAAACATATGAATTTAACTTCCCAGTGCAAAGACAAAAACAAATAAGAAACACTTTGTGCGAGTGGGAGGGTGGAGATGGGATGAGGGCAGAAAGAGCACAAGGGACTGAGGTGATGATGCACTGGTGAAATGGTGGTGGGAAATCCATGGGGACCACAACTAATGTCAGATATATAAATAAAAAATAATAATAACTTTCCAGTGCATGAGCCTACTCTTAACTATTGCATTTAAATATGTTTTTTCTTCTCTTAAGGACCTCTTTCCTCACTATATTTACCTAACATTCTCCTGCCTACTTTCAGATGAAAGATTAAGGTCACTTCCTTTGGAAGGATGAGGAGAGAGATTTGTAGATGACGGGGCTACATTCTGGATTCATGCGTCCTAACTAGAACCACACAGGGTACCTCCCATTCAGTACAATCCATTTGCTTAATTTCCTTGCTCCTTTTTCTCTTTTAATCATTTGCCTTATTTCCATGGTCCTTTTTCTCCTCAGAATATACCACATTAGTATTTGGCATCACATGGTGATCTATGAATATTAAAAGAAATATTGTAAACAAATGTATACAAATACATTTGAAAATTGAAATGAACTATACAAATAAAAGAAAATCTACCAAATTTTACAAAAGAAAAGAAACACAATTTGAAAAACTTTCAACATATATAGCATATAAATAAATATCCTTCCCACAAAAAATTCAAGGTCCAGGTGATATGGCAGGTGAGTACAACCAAACATTTAAGAAATAAATCATATCAATCTTAAAGAATTTTGTTCTAGTGTAGATTTGATACAAAACCTGACAAAGGCCTTAGTAGAAAGGAATATATCTGTGCATACACACACTTTTAAGTAATCTAAAGTTATGAATTTGGGAAAGGGGTAATTCAAGAGACAGAGAACATCATCACTACAGAGAAATACAGTGATAAATTAGATTGCCTGAAATAGCAACTTTTTTATCAAAAAATACTTTCAACAAATACATGGTGTTACTATAATCCTAAAAATGCTTTTTTAAAAAATCATAAATATGAAAGGTCAATCACAGAGGGGGAGAAGAAATTTATAAAACACACAACTGAAAAATGATTCATCTACAATAAGCTAATACTTTTAGATAAGAAGGAAGAGACAGACAGCCTAACAGACATAAAGGCAAAAAGTTTGGGGAGGGGTGCACAAAGGTGATTAACTAAACACCCAGCAATGATTAAGCCAAAGTCATCCACACATTCCACCTGACTCACCATGGCAATCCCCCATTCATTCTGCCCCCACCCCTGCATCCCATCACTGTGCCCAGCTTGTCAAGGCCACTGAGCCAGTACACCCTCTAATGCTAATCTGTGCATGTACAGTGTGTGTACACATACAGGAAACTCAGATCTAAGTCACAACCAACACTGCGGCCAAACACTCATGAGCAATGCAACGTCCACCTGCCAGCGTGTTTTTGACAGAACAAACAGCCACAGGAAACAACATAAATAATCTCAGAATTTCGTGTGAAAAATGCCAGACACACAAAAACTCCAGTTTTATGATTCATTGTATTTAAAGACATAAACAGGTAAAACTCTACTTTGAGAACTAATGATAGTTATTTTCCTCTGCAGGAGGGAAAGGTGAGAATGAGTGGGTGGGACTCAGAGGCTCCTCTGAGTGCCAAACTGTTCCATAAGTGACCTCCTCTGGGGCATAAGCAAATCTGCTCGTGGTGATTCAGTGAGCAAGTTCAGTGAAGATTTCTCTCTGTCTCTGTCTCTGTCTCTGTCTCTGTTTCTGTCTCTCTCTCTCTCTCTCTCCTCTCTCTCTCTCTCTGTGACTGCTATGCTTCAAATAAAGCTTTTAAAATAAAGAGAGGTGACTTTGTTATTGACTTTGGATTATCTGAGCCTTGCATGTAAAAATACCTCAAGATATTCATTTATCCTTTGCTCTAATAGAAAAAAGACAATCAATATTCTGAAGAAACTTCTGCATATACAAACAGAGGAGGAGGGGTAGGATGAGGGGCTGGGGGCCCAAGGACTTGCCTGGAGCTTGCTATAGTTTGCATGTCCATAATGGCAGTCCCTCTGATGTTTCTGGTAATTCCTGATAATTGGGGTTTGCCTCATTTTAGATTGTCTCTCTCAACCCTTGCATGACTTTATGCTTTGGATTTCATTGGACTTTATAAAATGTAATTTGTTTCTTTATACAACCAGTAATTTCATTCCTATATTTTCAAATTGTCTAATTTTTAAGTAATAAATACCGTCACCATATATAGCTTGGCGTTCAGATGGTGAGCTTGTTTCCCTTCCTCCCTCCCTCCGTCCCTCCCTCCGTCCCTCCCTCCCTTCCTCCCTTCCTTCCTTCCTCCCTCCCTTCCTCCCTTCCTCCCTTCCTCCCTTCCTCCCTTCTTTCTTTCCTTCCTTCCTTCCTTCCTTCCTTCCTTCCT
>JAGFMF010011791.1:172837-245721 GCA_019455555.1 Galemys pyrenaicus | reverse complement strand
CCTTCCTTCCTTCCTTCCTTCCTTCCTTCCTTCCTTCCTTCCTTCCTTCCTTCCTTCCTTCCTTCCTTCCTTCCTTCCTCTCTCTCTCTCTCTCTCTCTCTCTCTCTCCTTTCATTTATTTTTGCATATTAGAACTAGGGTATAGGCCAAAGGTGCAGAGGGTGATGGGGTTCACCAGCGATGGAGCGGGGAGCAAAGCAGGTAGAGCTAATGAAGCACACTACTGAGGAGAGCAGCTGGGAAGACAGGAGAGGTCTGCTGAGCCATGTGGGTCACTTCCCTGGCCAGGGATCGAACTCCTGCTGCAGTGGCTGGGATAGCTTCATCGTGTTGAGACTTAACCCCTGTGCCACTGGGAAGGCCCATGGTGAACTTTCTTACTGGCTGACCCATGAGACTATCCAGTGCATTTAATTGTCTTGATCATATTCTCATCACCATAATTCATATTTACTATTATGCTTTCTGTTTTCCCTTTTCCTCATTTTTCTCATTTTTTTCTTTTGACAATTTGAGCAAATTTTCTTTGTTTCACTTCATTTCATTTTTAAATATATTTTTCCAGTAAATCCTAGCATCTGCTTACAGATGTTGAGCAGTATCTGCATCTTATTTCTGAATAATAACCTGGTGTATTTTTGCTTTTCACCGCCAAACTACCTCCATCATTACTCATTGGGAGCTCTCTGGAGAGTTTATATTTATATATATTTTTTTAATTATATAAAAATTATCTAGACATAAACTTTACTGCTATTATTGGTGTTACCATTTCTTTTAACCTAAAATGTCCTTACACCTTTTCATTGTTTATTACTTAGTTCATTATTAAATAGTTATTTTTACCTTGACTTGGTAAAAATTTCTGAGACTTGGAATATCAAAAAATAAATTTTGTTCATCTTTTCCCACAAATTCTAGTGTGACTGAACCAGGAAAGCAAGTGTCAAGTGAATTTTCCTTTGGAGTATTTAAGATGATGTTTTTCATTCTACATTTGATGTACTAGATGAAAATTTCATTATGAATGCATTCCCTTGCAGATAACCCATGTATTTCCACTCTG
The DNA here is from genome assembly GCA_019455555.1 of Galemys pyrenaicus. Taxonomy (NCBI): domain Eukaryota; kingdom Metazoa; phylum Chordata; class Mammalia; order Eulipotyphla; family Talpidae; genus Galemys; species Galemys pyrenaicus. The sequence goes on along the minus strand of JAGFMF010011791.1, from coordinate 244,655 downwards.
CTTTTTACCCTTTACATTATGTTGTTCTCATTCTTAACTTGTTGGCAATAACATTTTAAGTATTGACATGTTTTTTCCTGTATATAATACTATTTTTCATCAGAATTAAATCACTGCCAGTGTCACAAGAGACATTTATCTTAACTCTCTACGTGCTTTGGGATCACTGCTTGGAGCGATGTTCTCCAGAGATTCCCTTGACTCTGCAGCTACTGCTGGTTGATTTCCTCTACACATGTGTCCCTGCTAACCTCTGCTTCTTCAGGATGTGGTCTGGTGCAGAAAGAAGAAACTGCAAGCTGGCATGCTTTTCTAAAGTCTTCCTCCTTTGCCAGACTAGTGCTTGCTCTCTGGCTTCCCATCCTGGTTTACTGTAAGCTTGTAGCCACCCCAAATTTCTTCTCTCTCCATAGCTTTTGTTTGTGGTTTTTCATAACTGAGCTTTTACTCAGTGCAGTAGAACTACCAGGAATGACAAGAAATAGGGTATTAATTGTGGTGATTTATCCTTATGCACTGTAGGGCTCACAAAGATGTTTCTAGAAGCCTCTGGTTGTGCAGATGAGCCTGGGGCCAGTGTCAGGAGTCCCAAGAAACAGGTGGATGTGCAGCCAGGACTAACTATCAATCTTGCAAAGAATTTATTAAGCTTATTACTCTCTCCAAAGAGCCAGCATTTGTTTTGTTGATCTCCTGAATTTATTTTGTGCTTCCCTTTTTCATTGATTTCTGCAGTGACTTTTATTATTTTCTACTTTTAACTTTATGTGGAAGTCATCTGTTAGGAGTGTTTTTCACAGAAGGCTGTTTATCTCATTTTTTTCAGTTTTTTTCTTCTGTGTGTGCATTTAAAATGATGAGATTTTATGTAAGTAGAGCCTTGCTGGAGACTTTTCCAGATGCTTACAGGTGCCTGGTGGAAGAGGATCTGGTCCAGCTCAAGAGCAACAGATCAGAGATATTGTGTGAACTACAGCCTCTCTGGACCCAGAGGCATCTTCACAATGGAGTGACACTTGCTCCAGTTTCACTTTCAAGTCCTGTATACCTTTCTCTAATCCAGTGCATATAAAAAAGAACATTCTGAAGACAGCTAAGTTGACGTACCCTACCACATCAACCTCTTGTCTTGACATCCCTGCATATCTCTTTTAACCACACTTAATTTTCAAGAGAATATGACCACATCCTCACCTGTGTATTTCAGCCTTTTCTCAACCTGTTATCACTCCGCTCCCCAAAGAGGATACACTGCCACACTGCACTTTAGGATGTGGTTAGCTCTTCTTTCAACAGTCATGCCCTCCATAGACTAGGTGCTATGATACAAGATTACCTACCACTTGTACTGCTCATATGAGATGAGAAGTATAGAGGAGAGAGGTTATTGGTTAATATACGAGCACAGTCATGCAGAAGGATGGAAGACTCATAACTCTCACAGCCTGAGTTGCCACAACCAGTCACATGTCACAGCTGTTACCTCTTTGTTCTTTCTTTACTGGTGCCTCATTTCCTTACTATCTCAAGCAACCCGGTGTCATTTTTTTGAGGGTGACACAAATCATCTTCATTTCTGAAGGTTCTGAGTCACTTGTAGCCCAGTTCTGATGATTTTATGTTTCTGGAGTTTTCTATTGGTTGTTGCTCACAGGAACACTAAAAAATATCTCAGGATATGTCCTCCATCCTATACATTTGCTTCCTACTCCCACTGTGGAGTATCGACCCAATTTCTCTGTGATAAGATAGGATTAATTACTGCACCTGGTAGAGTAACCCATTCACTAGCACCAGAAACCCAGCTCTGCATAGTAGCAGTATCATCTTCTTTTATTTCAAATAAACCTTTTTATTTTACAATAACTACATTTGTGGTAATGTTGTTTAGGTCATAAAGGTCCCTTCTGCCACCCAATTCACCTTATTTTTATCAATTTACATTAATCACAACCAGTAAGCCAATGTTGATATCTTCTTATTGACAAAGTTTATTCAAATGCCATCATTTGATGTGTGTCTGTTCCAGGACCTGGGGTAGGTGCCAGACTGCACTTTGGGCTGGTCTATTTAGCCTCATCTTGACTCTGACAATCTCTCGACTCTTGGTGTTAATGAGTTGGCAGCTCCAGGGAGAACTGGAAATTCTATTTTGTAGAATGTTCTTCTATATATATTTGTCTGATGTTTTTCTCATGACTTCTTATAACTCACACAGTGGTTTGTGTGAGATAGATCGCATTGAAGGTGAGATTGTCCCCATCCCCCAGGGGCTGTGCCTGGTCACATGAAGCTCCCCCCCAACCCCCAGCAGTAAGGGAGGATAGAAGGATGACTGCTAGATGACAGATGTCTTAGAACACCTTATTCTGAGAAGTGTGCTATTGAGCTAGTGAACACAGCATCCCTGTTAACCCAAGCAATGGACTACCTTCAACTTAGGATGAAAATGTAAGAAAAGTATTCTTTCCTATAATGTTTGCATAATTTGAATTGCAGGATTTGAATTTGGTGAACCAATCACCAAAAATCTAACAGGAAAGCAAATTTTGTGTCCAGTTGGGCCTAATTAGGTGAGCTTAATGAGAATATAATCTATGATCCATATTATTTTTTTTTTCTTGGAAAGTAAAGTTTAATTAGGAAAAAAGGTAAAGAGCAAAGACTCCCAGGTATACGGTACCTGGGAATGGCAAAGATAGCCATTATGATCTATTTTAAAAGAAAGATGGCATGAGATCATATTCTCAAGATTTTGGCCCATCTGAAAATTTCTTTAATCACTGAATCTGGTTAGATGATGAAAATTATTTTGATTTTGATTACAAATTTCATTCATAAAAGGAAGAGAACTGCAGCTGCTCAGAAATGAATTATTTAAACAGCTACAGTAAGGGTTGATCTGTGTTCCTACACAAATACATATAGAAGTCTGAAACCCCAAAATATCAGAATGTGACCTTGTTTGGAAATAGGATCTTTACAAAGGGAATCAAATTTAAGAGTTCATTATTGTGGGCCTAATCCAATGTGACTAGTATCCTAAACAAACTCAAGGGGGAAATTCAGCAAAGAGACAGAAATGCACAGAATAAAAGTGATGAAAACACCATGTGACCGATGCCAAACAGCTACAAGCAAGAAACCAGTGACTGTAGCAAACACTAGAGGCTCAGCCTCTGGACATTTGAGGGGCACAGCCCTGGCAGCACCTTGATTTTATACTTCTAGTCTCCATAATGTGAGACAATAAACTTCTCTTGTTTTAAATCACCAAATATATGAATTTTATTACAATAACCCTACCAAAATAATATACACACTTAAGCAGAAAAATAAGCTAAAAATTCTAATACTTATTATACCATAGATGTTAGAATATTATATATATAATAGAATATTTTACATTAGAATATCTACATATGTGTAATTTCCAGAATATATTTTCTCTACTAGTCATAATGTTATAAATCATAAAGGTACAAATGGTGATTGAGAATTTAAAACAAATCCAAACCATCTTTTGACTATCAAATATACAAATCTATTTTAGGGAGATTAAAATCCAAACTTTTGCATTTGGGCTTTATGTTTGTATTAATATGATCACATGCTTTTAATATTCATATAAGTGTAAACAATTCAAAACTACAGTACATATTTCTTGCAATCTTTTAGCTCTAAAACCCTTTAAAGTACTTAGGATGCAACTCAATTTGTAGAAAAACAGATTTAAAATTATATTTGAAGCAGATCATCATTGACACTCACTCCAGTAAGATGCAGTTAGAATATTGAAGATATATCTTTCAATTTTAAAAAGCTCTATATAGAGAACTATCATATCAACTGAAACTGGAAGAAATGTTGTATATAGCCTCAAGTTTTAGAATTTCATAGCAATGGCCTATTAAGTAGACCATCCAAGAGCTATATTATGGTCTATTTTTATGCTCGGGAAATATGTAAAATTCTGACTGCAGCCTGAGAGGCTGAAAGTAAATCAGCACAATTCCAGATTTTTGGAGGATTTTACAATATTCTTCATGACTTCTGCCTTCATTCATTAATTAAATAAACATGATTTAGCACTTTTTATACCAACATCTCTGCAAAGTTTTAGGATTAAAAATTGAAAGAAAAGCAACAAACACAGAAAACAAACATACTAGTTTGAGCAAGCTTCAACTTTGAACATATTTTTAAAAAGTATTTATTTATGTATACAAGAACTGGGGTACAGGCCAGCAGCATGGGGGGATGAGAGAATTCACCAGAGACAGAGCGGGAAGCAGAGACAGATTGGGGAGCAGAACAGGCAGATCCACTGAAATACACAGCTGAGGGGAGCAGCAGGAGAGGCAGGAGAGGTCTGCTGTACCATGTGGGTCCCCTTCCCGGCCACGGAGCGAACTCACACCGCAGCAGCTGCAGAAGCCCCAGAGTGTGGCATTCAACCACTTGCGCCAACAGGGAGGCCCAACTTTGACAATTTTGTTATGGAATCAGAAACAATTCATGAGCCACTGCTGGATACACTGGCTTAGTTGCAAAAGGTTATCAGTCAGACTTAAAACTTTGTATTGAATAATTTTATTTTCCTTTATAAAGAAAAGCTATCAATATCTTAGTGATGAGTTAAAAAAAATACAGCATATATAATGAGTTCATAGTTCATCAGAATAACAAACACAAAATGATGAATTAAGACAACCCGCTTCAAGATTAAAAATTATCAATCCATAGTGAAAAAAATGAATACAGGCTTAGTATAAAATAAACTTCATTAGCTATTGAATTTTCAGTGTTTTTCATTGAGTCATAATTTTTTAGCAATATTCAGATGAGGACACTGAATTATTGAGGATTAAGTAAATTCTCCATATTTATATGGCATTCAAGGGAAGATACAGAATTTGCTTCCAGATCTCTCTGCATCAACTGCACTGGGCTGAATATATTAGTAAAATTATGCCTTAATTCACTGGGGCTATGAACTTTTCCTTGACCACACCTAGGAAGTTTAGTGAATAAAAATGAAGTTTCTGAGTTGCAGTTAATTGCTTAGTTGCATTTTACCTAAATTTTCTATTTCATTATTATAGTTTTGATTCGTAGATACTACTATTCTATGTTAGATAATATTCCTTCCATTACCTATTTGTGAATTACAAATATGCTTATTTCAATTTCTCTCTGGTATTTTCAGTTTTTACATTCCTTTCTAGTTTTATTGACTGTGCTTGTCTAGGTTAAATGGTAGTTTACTGTTTGCATGCACATATCCAAGGGACTTAGCATTTGCATTTGAACAGAACCTCAAGGAGGCTATTTCTCCCCTATTCATTTCAACAAGAAGTTCTCCATCCCATTGTAACCCACAGTGATAAGCAATGTAAATTGGCAGCATGGGAGCAACAAATTCCACAGGACTGGTGGAGACATATCCCTAGGTCAGTGGGCACCTGGGTCTCATTCCCAGTGGGGCTGAGGAGAGGGAGCATGACAGTTTCTCCTTCTGTAACCCCATCTTTTTCAAGGTGGGATCTCTACTGCAGCCCTTAGCATCTCATGTTGGACCATTCCTGGGGTGATTGTGTTGCCTTCCATGCCTGTCCTGTCCTTAGAGCTACTTTGACTAATGGAAAATGTTATCTTGCTCTCATTCATTCCATTCCATTCATTTAAATAGACCTTTGTGTGTGTATGCAAATGTATGTAAATTTATATATAAATATGTATGTAAATGTACACATGTTTATAGTTCCTCAAACATTTCTATATCTGATATACTATGTTGCTAATGTTTTTATACATTTTTATCATTTCTCCTCACAAATAAATCTTTCTGGGTAAAAGGATTGAGGTTTTCAGAAATTAAATTCTCCACACTTTTTAAAAAAATAATTTATTTTTTTAATATATATTTTATATCATTCATTTTTTTAAAAACAAAACAAGAGCGGGAAGAACTCAGTAACACACTTTTAATAAATGACAGTGTTAGAATTCTATGCTTCTCCACCACGCCCTTCTTTGTTTGGCTCAAACTTAATGTTAATTACATAGACCAAGGTTTACTTGATCATTTACTTGCAGTTAAAATTTTATTATTACTGATAGAATAGATATCTCATTGGTCAACTATCAATGACAACAATTACAAGACAAGTATTTCTCTGAGGCAGTGAAGTGATTGATTAGCCTGGATCAGAAACGCATATGATCTGCCATATGACTGAGCATCTCAATCTATCAGCTAGAAGATAAACCAATAAAAATGTCCACCAGCATTTCAGCAGCCTGAAAACACCATACTTTATATTCAGCTACTTCTTTGCAACTTTCTGAAAATTGTCCCACAGTTATATTCCAGATATAGAATAGTGCAGAAAAAGTATGTGTATGTATATTTGACTTCTCAAAAATGTTATGAGGCAAAAAGAGATAAACAAATCACCCGGATACTAAACTAGATATGCAGGGTCACACCAATTGAAATCAGAACAAATCACAAATCTCTGCAATTTATACATAATACAACAATGTCCTACAAGCAAAATAGTCAGACTTTTGGGGGTTATTGTTATTCATAGAAAGAAAGCAATTGTTCCAAGAATAATGATATTTTTTTCAAATTTGATAGATGTCTATTTCAAAAATCTCATGGAAGCTACAATAAACAAAGCATATATACAAACATGTATACATCTGCATTAAACACAACACTATGGATAAATCCTAGTTATTCTGTGGTGGAAACAATTGCATCTATCTTTCTCTTGGTAGATATTTATGTGGGTATCGTTGGATGGCAGGTGAATAGAGAGAGAGTGAGAGAGGAAAGAGAGATTTAAGATCCAGGAGCACGTGAATACATGCAAAGAGTGTTATATAACATTGCATCTTCAAGTTACTTAAATATACATAATCTGTAGATATTAAGGTTCCCTTAGGCATTTTGTAACATTTTGTATATGAACATAACATTTTGTATATGAAGATTTTCCACCAAGAGACATGTATTATATTGGAGACTTGAGTGCCCACATCCTCAGCTCTCTGGAATCAGATTTTCACCTACAGTCAAGAACATTGTTATAATTACCATAGTTTATTTGTAGCATTTATTTTTTTCTTCATTAGTGCTGCATAAAATGATGGTACACCTTATAATTAACAGTTTTTTAGTCACCGTGAAATTTAATTATTCCTAGGGGATTCCTTTAGGGTCAAGAAGTGAAACAGTTATGAAAAACATCAAGAGATCAGGATTTTTCTGACTTTAATTTGAAGCTCTATTTAGTGACCAGCCTCCTGTAATGTTAAATGGAAAAATGTGGGCATTTCTGCTTCTTTTGATCTTTCCTTCAAATTTTTATATTATCTTACTTTTGCTATTTATAGTATTTTTTTCTTTATGTAGAAGTATTTCTTATATCTCTAAAACTACTTCCTACATTTATATAGCCTTTGTTCTCTATATAAAATTATGTAATGTTTTTGACCAGTCAACTTAGTATTATATTTCTAGGTTCCATGTTCATTATCAAATTGTTCTCTCAAATCTTTTTAAAAAGTGATATCTTTGGGAGCCTCCCTGGTGGCACAATAAGTTGAGCATTGCACTGTAGGGCTTCTGCAGCCACTGCAGCTTGAGTTCAATCCCTGGCCAGGGAGAGGACCCACATGGCAGCAGCAGACTTCTCCTGCCTGGCCTGCTGCTCTCCTCAGCAGTGTATTTCAGTCAGTCTGCTGTTCTATTCCCCACTATGTCTCTGGTAAATCCTCTAACCCCCACATCTCTCGCTTGTACCCCAGCTCTTGTATGATAAATTCTTTTTTTAAGTGATATCTTTGATTTTTATATGTAAGAAATAATTGGGATGATTATGATACTTTTTGGATGTTGTTTCCTCAGAGACTTTTAGAAAATTCTCTAGTCTTAGCACTAAAAGCTAATTTTGGAAAATCTGAGGTCACAATAATGTTTTCCTCAGTTTTTGGATTCCTCTATCATTAAGTAGAATGTGGTATCTTGTTTCAGTTTCATTACATTCTTCTCCCTCACCCACCAACCCATATTTCCTGACAAGTAATATGACTTTTGATCTTTAGGTTTTAGTCTGCCTGCAGAGATTTCATCCAGTTCAGGTGTGAATACTTATTTGATGACAATTTGATGTTTATGCTGGGGAATGCAACTTCACCACTCAGGCGCCCTATCTGGCACATACCATCACAAATCCAAAACGGCTTCCTATCCTTTTCTTGCCACAGCTTTGATTCCCTTTGTTATCTTATCTCTATGATTATGCTATTATGTTATGTCTAAAGAATTTTCTCTGTAGAAGGTTTTACTGCTCCTTTGTCTTTATCAGTCCCTGCTCAATTTTATCTACTCTGTTGTCCTACAATAATTGTTTTGAACTCTTACATCTGAGTCAATCATTTTTGTTTTTGTTTCAGGAATAAATGTTATTTATCATTTCACTAAGATTATAGAACAGCATTTCTCTTAAATCTATTTGTTTGTCTCAGTAAAATCCCTCTTGGGAATATTTTCATCTTCCTTTTGCTTATATTGTTTTCCTTACTTTATTTATTTCATTTTCTCCCCAGACTATCTATGAATAATCATTATGCTGTTCCTTTTATGACCCTTACTGAATTTTGATTTGGGAGAACAATGAGGGTCTGGCCATAGAAAGGGGAATGGAGAACTCCACCAACTTAAATTCTACTTTGCTCTCCTGAAATGCCTTACTAGAATGATTTATTTTAGCTTAGATGCCTTATGTGCAGTTTAGAACATTTAAGCAATCACTTTAAGTTGTAGGTCATTAAGTTGTAGTGTTACAGGGCAACCTTAATATAAAATGGGTTTCCCTGCCTGGGTCCTCACCTGTGTGTTCAGAAGACTTTTATAATAAGGCCCAACTTCAGGCACACGGGACAAAATTTATAAAGGGTTTTATTTTACAAAAGAAGGGGGATAAATTAGAAATAATACCAAGGGAAGAGAGGGATACAAATCTGTAAATATCTTACCAGATCTTCCAAGCTGGAATGCAATGGCATGTTGAGAGCTGGCTCTAAATCAAGTGAGATGGCTTCAAAGGAAGAGAGAGCCCAAGGCTCACATCTCTGGTTTTATAGCCAGCCTGGCTTCTTAACTCCACCCTCAAGTCCCAGTGATCCACTCTTTGATAATCATCTTATCAGATTTGTGGTTCTGGAACACTGGTGGTCTGGAGTTGGGGTTGGAGTCCACAAACCTATCTGTATAATCCATTCAGGACTACCTTTCCCCCTAACAGTAGATCAGTGTGTTGACCAATTTCTCCTTTCAAATATCTCTCATCTGCTAGAAAGTATTCATTTTGTGTTATGGTAACTTACACCCATTGAACAATTCCCCATTTCCCTTAGTCCCCCATTTTCTGGCTGTTAGTCGCTGTTCAGTGGTTAATTACTTAACTCCTTCTATAAGTTTTCCTAATTTAGATTTCTCATATAAGTAGAATCATGCAGTATTTGTTCTGTGTCTAACTTATTCCCACACAACATGTCTTTCAGACCCATACATGTCATAAAATGTAAAATTGTTTTCTTTTTGAGGGTTAAATAATATCCCATTAAATTATTTTATAGGTGGATATTTTGTGGTGTTTTCATATTTTGACTGCTCTGAACAATGCTACTGTGAATATGGGAATGTAGATATATCTTTTAGATCATGATTTCATTTCCTTTGGCCATAAAATAGGATTTGGGGAACATATGGTAGTTTATTTTTAATTTTTTGAGGAACTTCCATAAATGGTTTTACCATTTTATGTTCCCACTAACAGTGCACACCAGTTTCTATATCCCACACTTGTTATCTTTTGTGTTTTGATAATAACCATTCTTATATGTAAGAGATGATACCTCATTAGAGGTTTGATTTACATTTCAACTAATGATTAGTGCTGCTGAACACCTTTTCATACATCTGTTGGTCATTTTATGTCCTCTTTGAAGAGATGTCTATTCAAGTTCTGTCCTCATCTTTCAGATGTGTTGTTTTGATACTATTGAGTTGGAAAATTTCCTTGTATAATTTGGAAATTAACCTTTTATAAGCCAAGAGGTTTGCAAAATTTCCTCACATTTCATAGGTTATCTTTTGTTTGTGGAACAGAAATTTTCTAGTTTGATGTAATTCCACTTGTCTGCTTTTCTTTTGTTGACTGTGCTTTTGATTTTATAGCCATGAAATCACTGCCAAGAACAAGATTATAAAGTTTTTCCTCTAAATGTTCCTCTAAGAGTTTTACTGTTTCAGGTCTTACATATAAATCTATAATCTATTTGGAGTTGATTTTTATTTATGGTGCAAGATAAGATCTACTTTTATTCTTTTGTATGCTGACATATAGTTCTCCCAGCACTGCTTGTTGAAGTTACTCTCCTTTCCCCATTGTGTAGATGTAGACTTAACAGACATCCCTTATTATCTCTTTTAAATGTCAAGCTTATCTCTTAGGTACAAACTCTGCTCTTTCAATGGCACACTCATAATCTGTTATTTCACATATCTGCCACAGAGACAGGACTGTAGTGTTAAGTTTCACACATCATATTTTGGGGTGTATGTTCAAGATCTGGAGGTCTATATCAGTTTGGATCTGCCTTCTTCATTTTGATCGACATTTCACAGTATTTGGTATGTTGCTTTATAGCTTTTATTCAAGATGCTCAACATTTCCATTACATCATTTTGTTGGGGTGGTGGATTTTGTAGCCTTTATTCCAACAAAATTTGCAAAATGTCTCTTTCAATGGAAAATATTTAAAATATTATTTTTCTATTAAAACAAACATTTAATTCTGTAGTGTGTTTAAAATACAGATGAAAATTTAAGAACCCATGAAGCTTCAAAGATATTATCCACTTTGAGTTTCCATGTTGCACAATATTAATTCTGAAACGATTACAAAGAAGTGCTGCATTACCATAAAGATATTCAGAAATAAACCCTTTCTGGAAACTGCTCCTGAGATTACCTCAGAATTTCAGAGTGTTCAGACCACCCTGACACAGGTTAACCAAAGGGAGACAAATAGAAAATCACTAAATATACATCAAGTTGAAATACATTTTTATTATTTAGTTTTCACAACTCTGATAAAAAAATGAATATAACTCTAGTTAAAACACAAATATTATGTATGACACTAATATTTATTTTTAAGTGTTAATCACACCAATTGAAATGACATCTCCCAAATCTTGATAATGACTTGCAATGATACAACAGCATTCCTCTACAACACATACCACTTGTTTCTGAAACTCATTTTGCTATTTGGTTTAATATTTGGATTTGAGATATTAATGCCCAAAATTATAAAATAAAGCCACTCATTCAGTCATCCTTTGGTGGCCTTATTTTACCCAATTTATAGGTCTTCAGAAAACAGATAATGTTAAAAAGAAATAACATTAAAAAGAATGCTATACAAAATTATTTTTCTGATTTTGTAATTTTTATCTAAGTTGGGGTTAAAGATAAATGCTGAAGCACAAACTTAGTGAAATACTGTTTGACTTGTTAATCATTCTTTAAGATCAAATTTGCGCTTTTTCCACAACTTCACACCTCATGGCAACACTGATTGATGCAATCCACAGGTTTGCACCTTTTACAGAAGTTGTTGATTGACTTGACTGGGAGACAAAAGAGGCCACTCTGTTACACTGAAGTATTCCCCAAGCATGGACACTTTCCTAGACATGGCAGGGATGACTACAATGGGAGCAGCAGGGAGCTTGCAGACTATAGGGTTGTTCAATGTATGTTAGAACAACAAAAATGTCATCACTGTTGAAAAGTTCGAAATTGAAAAGTTAGTCCAATAAGTTATTCACACATAATTTATACTCACAAAGACTGATTAGCATATTTCCTGAGCATTATGACTATGTATAAGAAAACATTAAGCAGTTTAAGGAAAACAGCTTGTGTGAAAACAAATGTCAGATACACCTTCGCACATTAATTACTCTTTGAAGAGAAGAACAAGATCTTCAATGTAATTTTCTATTTTAGGTCATTCCTTACAGGGGTAGGTGACTTATTCTATCTGATGTTACCTGATAACATTAAATTAATAGTTTTCAAGTATAGATATTTCCCACTTTTCAAAAATAAGGTTTAAACCAATTTGCTTTTACTAAAGACTCTGAATAATTAAGTACCTGTTTTAATGAAAAAAAGAAGTTTGAAGAAGTCTCCCATTTTTATCACAAAAGGTGAAAAGTTTGCATAACACTCAGCTCATAGTAGCTGTTCTAGAAGTCCCAGGCAGTAAGCTTGGCCCCACCATTCTCCTTCCCTGGGACTATCACCTTCAGCTAGTATGTATGTATCCTGTCATCCTGTCTTTCCTATATTTAGTATAAGTGATTTTAGGTTTTATCTGTTATTTGGTATGAGTCGGTTGGTTATTTATGGGTTCTGGGAACACTCCAAAAATTTCCATATAAATTAATGATAATGGCTTCTTCACTTTGTATCATATCAACTTACAAAAGGTTTCAGATAGAAAGATAAACCTACATCTCATTCTAAAGATCTCCAGGAGTTGTACACGGACAGTGAATCTATAGTTTCCTTTTCATTTCTAAACCATTGGGAAGACTTCTGCAAATGTCTGGCATGTTTATTACCAACTATTTCAGAATAGTCTGTGATATGTTAAGGAGTTTAGTGTACATGTTGGTGCTATATCATTGTTGCCCAAGAGTAAAAATCAGTCTGACCACAGGCTCATCCACTGAAGGAGTAGGGAAGATACAGGAACAGGCTGACCCAGAGAAGAGAGAAAGTAACAAATTCTTGCTCTACAAGTGAGTTTTAGTACTACGATAACTTATTATAAGGGATAAGTGTTTACAAGAACCTATTTTTCATATCTTAAATATCACAAGTATATGCATTTCTTCCCACAATTTAATCATCACTCCAATAAAAACCCCTTTGACCTGATTAATTTATCAGAAGACTTCTACTTCTACCAAAGGCAGAAAAGCATATTAGTACATATAGATTTTTTACTATAGCAGTAGATGATTCAATATACAGCAGCAACATACAAGTTTCAGTAACTAACACATTTTATAAACAAAATAATTAAGCTCTAAAATCCAAGCTTTAATCCTATCATTTCTGGTTGAAGTGGATCATTACAAACTCAAACAGATTTGAATTTCATTTATATCTTAAGAGCAATCTACGTGTGTGTTAAGTTAAAAAAATGTATATTTGAATTAATGGGAGAAATCATTTCAACCCAAGAAAAGGAATATTAATACTCTCACTTAACCCCCAGTTGTATAAATACATTCCCACTAAAGTTGTAGAGGCCATTAAGAAAGCAATCTAATTTAAAGCACACAGAATTGCACCAAAAAGTACCTGTCCTCCCCATACCTGCACTAAATATTCATTAGAGCAATAAAATTCAAAATAAAATAATAAAGCAATAAAATACCATTTAGTAATGCTTTTTATTTGGAGATAAAAACAGGAGGAATGAAAATCTTCTTTACCACATTAAATGACAATAACTGACAAATCAAACTTGCATCAATAAGGAAGAATGGCCTTTCCCATCATCTCTGGCCCAAGTCTGGGGCAGCAGGAAGAAGTCGACAGGGAATGTCTGGGCATCGACAGGCCAACAATTTAGGGAGGCCAGCTGTATGCTCCTCCTCTTCTAAATTAAAAGCTATCCTTGGAATAATAGGCAAGTTTGACCTAGAATTCCTTATAGAATGTATATATTTTATATATGGATATAATATTTTATATATAGACATATATAAGTATATAGACATATATAGGTATAGAGACATACATAGGCATGTGTCTATATATAGATATGTATGTATATGTCTATATGTAGATACATAACTCTATATGTAAATACCATGAATTCTCTCTATATATAGAGTGACATATATATATTTATAATTCATTAGAATTGAGAATATAAAATTGACATGGGGAGTAGGGAGAGCCTCTGCATCAGATGGTGAAAATGGAAATATTCAATCTCTAGTAAAGAAATTTAGCCTTGGGCCTCCCTTGGTGGCGCAGTGAGTTGAGTGCCACCCTGTGAAGCATCCACGGCACAGCAGTGAGTGTTCGAACCCCCACCATGGAGCTAACCCACATGGTGCCACAGACCTCTCCTGTCTCCCCTGCTGCTCCCCTCAGCAGTGTACTTCAGTTCATCTGCCTGTTCTGCTCCCCACTCTGTCTCTGGTGAATCCTCTCACTTCCCATGACTCTGGCCCCAGTTCTTGTATGCATGAATAAGCAAATCTTAAAGGAAAAAACAAAGATTATGCTTTACAAACTAAATTAATTTTAAAAAGAAAAAGAAATGTAGCCTGATTGCCTTCAGGTTCACACTTACAAGGAAGCAGGTGTGTGGGCTACAAAATCATCTACTGAACAGAGAATAACTAACAACAGTCATGTCACTATCAATGGCCTCAGCAGGGCTGATCTCTGTGATACTGGAGAAGCATGTATTTAAAATAGCAATGAAAATGGGTTTTAAACACAACAACCTTCTCTTACAGTCAGCATTGTTTCATTGCTGCCCAGATCCATTTTAAATAAATACTATAAAAATTAAAGTTTCCAAGAGATCACAATAATTTTATTTTTTTTTTTAAAGATTTATTCATTCATGCATACAAGCACTGGGGTACAGGCCAGAGGTGTGGGGGGGTGAGAGGATTCACCACAGAGAGCAGGGAGCAGAACAGGCAGATCAACGGAAGTACACTGCTGAGGGGAGCAGCGGGCACAGCAGGAGAGGTCTGCTGCGCCATGTGGGTCCCCCGCCTGGCCGGCAGTAGGGCTCCAACTCACGCTGCAGTGGCTGCGGTTTGTTTCACAGTGTGTTGCTTAACCCACTGCACCACCAGGGAGGCCCGATCACAATAATTTTATAATCTTTTTTTAAAAAAGGTTTTATTTATTAATCCATAAAGAGCTGGAATGCAAGTCAGAGGTGTGGGGTGTGGTGGTGAAAGGATTCACCAGAGACAGAGTGGGGAACAGAACTGGTGGACTGGCTGAAATACACTGCTGAGGAGAGCAGTGGACAAGGCAGGAGATATCTGCTGTGCCATATGTGAGTCAACTCCCTGGCCAGGAATCGAACTTGTCCTGCAGTAGGTGCCGATAGCTTCAGAGTGCTGACTTAACCTCTTGGGCCACCAGAGAGGCCATAATTTTATAATTTTAAGGTGGTTTTCAGAATTTTAGAATGCCCTCATAGGTGTAACTGTGACCAGAATTCCCAGTAAGGGAAGCAAAGATACTCACAGGAGATATTTGTCAATTTGTGTACCCACAGTCGTTGAATTGAGCACTTGTGTGTTCCAAACAGACAAACACACACTGTCTGTCCCTTCTTTCAAAGGCCAAGGGTATGGCCTTGATGCACAGCCTTGTATAAATTTAAGTCAAATAAATAGATATAAATTATATCATCTGCCTTGGGCTTTATGTAACTACTCCCCCTTCAAAAAAAAAGATCATGTATGTATTAGATTCCCTCCATCCTGTTACCAAAGCCTATAATTAAAAAACTATGACCTTGGGAATCCTCCATAAATATTTAGTAGGTGAATAAAAGAAAAAAAGACTTTAGTCAAATGTTGTAACCCAAATCACACAGTGAAATATTTTTGAATCCCATGAAGGGTTTATAATAGAAATTCATCATCGAATCACATTATTAAGCACCCAGGTGTGCAAGGCAGTGTGTCGGGTGCTGAGCAGAGCATAATGAAATCAGTTTGAAATCAGTTCAATGAAAAGAAAAAATTATAATTTTCAGTAACATTTTCAGAAATAAAATTCTACAGTCCACCAGGATAATTCCTTAAAGAAGTAACACACTTCCTGTTGAGAACATAAAAACTTGCACCTTCCAACTAGGTGCATTTAAAATACATAAACCTCTAGATGTGTACCCAGGAGAGCTCGCTTTTATAAGAGTGTTATAAGAGGTTATAAAGGGTTATAAAGAGGTTATAAAGTCAGCTCTAGATTGTGGCAACCATTGCTTTTATTTCCTTATTTAAAGCTCAGTCAGAACCAATGGCAAAACTCTTAGGTAATTTTATTTGCACATGCTCCCTATACCTGCTGGCATCTCTCATCCCTCTCCCAGAATCCATTTGGTTGTACCGCTGTAGTGCAGGGGTGACAGGTACTACATGACTTCAGAGGATGAGTCTAGTTTGTATTCAGTTCAGTTTGCTTTCGTGAGAGGCTGACATTTTAAACCAAGTCTCCAGGCTATGAAGAAGCCCTCGCAGCCCCTAGGTTGGTAGAGGCCTCTACAGACCAGAGCACCGACTCCCACAGCTCAATCATGATCACCCCAGTTGTCCCAGTTTAAAAGCCAGTTTCTGCCATTTAGGAATTGGCTCTTCACCCTCCAGTACCCGCACTCAGCTTTACAGAGCTCTGGTGAAACTGAAGATACACTCGATTGATCGTCACTTTTGTTTAAGAAAAAAACTATGATATACAACCATCTATCCTTATTATTGCTGCTTTGATAGGCAGAAAGAGCCTCTGACAGCAAGTTTATGAAGATAATTCTTTGTGTATATATATTTATATATTGAAACTTCTCTGATGGTTATCTGAGTTGCACTCGTTGTCACATGAACAGCAAAGAACAGTCCACAGAAGGCATAAAAAGGGGGAGACATAAATAATGTGGTAGAGCTCTTCTAGAATTTCATTAATGATTTCCAATTCCTAAATTTCATTTTCTGCTTTTTACTCATAGTGCACTGTTGTCTTTGAAATGTTTTCTAGTATAAGAAAGTTATGTAGATCAAAAGTTTGATTATGGTATAAATTTAAACAGCTCATATAAAGTGAAGGCAGAATAAATGGGCTCAAATTCAGACTGATTTGAACTATAGTTTTCCTTCTTCCATAAGCCAGCTGTGCAAAACTGCAAATGAATTAATTTCACCAAATGTCTTTTCATTCATTTACAAATGGACTGAAAATTTAAATGAAATAGTGCCAGAGACTTAAATCAAACTCATTAAATGGTAATCACATTTATGTTGGGGATATTAGCCACTGTTCTGTATTATATGTGTGCTTTAATTAGCTAATATATTAAGAGACATATTTGGAAATGAAAACAAAAGTAAGTTTACATGAATCTTGTATTAGCAAGAGGGAAGGAAGAACATAACAGTTTAATGTTAAAAAAGTGTCAGCCCTCCACCCATTTTTAGTTAAATACTGGAATAGACAGAGCACTCACATTTCCTACAAGCAATAGTCTCTCCAGTTCTCCTCTGGTACCAACTTCCTCCAGGGCCTTCACAAAATCTCAGGCAGATCCTCAAGATACTTTAAATGCCATCAGAACTTAACTGAGGAGATTTTTGTTCCCAGAAAATTCTCTGTGAACATAAATCAGTAAAAGCAAAGATTTATATAAGCTTAAACTAGGGTAAAATGACATCATTTTTCCTCACAGACAGAGTTTCCTAAACTATCAGTTGAAAAGCATTTGGATGCCTTCAAAAGCAATGACTTGCTGATTTTCAGAAAAAAAGGTAACACAGTATCCTAAGAAAATGCAAAAATATATAACTTAATGTCTACTCAAACAATTGTTTTCTTCTGATTTGGAAATTGTTATCCTCACTTTAAAAGGACATACTGGTTCTGCAGAGGATAAATAATAGATGGATTTAATACAACAAAAAGGAAGGCAAATGCATTACCCCTGTGTCTACATTAGTTTTTGTCCCCACAGAGATCTCTTTCCTTCCATGTTAGCTTGGTCTCTTAATTTTCCTTGTCTTCCTATAAAATAATTTAAATATCTCTATAAACTAGGAAGCCCTTAAAATATTTCATGATCTTTGTGATTATTTTAAGTGTGTGGCTCCTCCTTCTCATGCCAGGTCTGCAGAGCATGTTCAGAGCCTGCCTGGGAGGCTCATTCTCCTGAGCTGGTGCTTCGTTCCTCAGGAGGCAAAGACAGGCCAGTATTAGCTCCTTCACGGTTGCTGCAGCTGACACTGTTAGCTTGGTTGCACTGAATGTTACTTAGCAAGGTGGACTGATTGATGCAACTGTGTGTGAGGGTGAAAGGGTGGGGGATATGGGCAGTGCCAGGCTGAGGAAGGGTAATTAAAGGTAAAAGGGGTAGGGGGAGAAGAGTCGTTGCCTTAGCTTGGATTAGCTTGGCGGGTTGCATTAATATACTTGTAGATGAACAGAGTAGCTGTGTCTTCCCTCTCTGGGAGCATGCTAGATTGGAAGATTAAAATCAGACATAGAACAAATTCTGTTCTTCCTTGTTGTTGGGACATCTCTTTCTTCTGATCGCTTTAATAAGTGCTCATTATAGAAACATTGGAAAATGCATAAGAACAAAATAAAATGAAGTAAAAAGGACATGTACCCACACTCAGCTGGTGTCAGTAGACATTAAGTTATATATTTTTGTATTTTCCTAGGATACTGTGTTACCTTTTTTTTTCCTGAAAATCAGCGAGTCATTGCTTTTTTGTTTTTTTTTTAATGATTTATTTATTCATGCATACAAGAGCTGGGGTACAGGCCAGAGTTGTGGGAGGTGAGAGGATTCACCAGACAGAGTGGGGAGCAGAACAGGCAGATCTATTGAAACACACTGCTGAGGGGAGCAGTGGGCGAGGCAGGAGATGTCTGCTACATCACGGGGGTTCCTCTCTGGCCAGTGGCAGGGATTGAACTCATGATACAGTGGCTGTGGTTTTGCTTCTTAGTGCGTTGCTTAACCCACTGCGCCACCAGGGAGGCCCAGCAAGTCATTGCTTTTGAAGGTATCCAAATGCTTTTCAACTGATAGTTTAAGAAACTCTATCTGTGAGGACAAATGATGTCATTTTACCCTTGTCTCAGATCTCCCATCTGAGATCAGGAGCATGTCTTTTTTTATGTGTTGTGTGAACACAAGGTAGACAAATGAAGCCAAACAACACATTTCACCTTCTCCCTCCTCTTCTACATTTTTTATATAGTTTATACACATTTTCTAGGTAATATCACCATTAAATTAATGTCTTCTATTATTGGCACTTCATTGTCAATAGTTACATATTTTTTTCTTGCAATGCCAGTACCACAATTTATTGTTTGCTTTTTTAAATTGAAGTAATATTCGCTAACATCACTGTAAGATTTTGCTATTATCAAAGTACTGCTAATGATTTTAGATGGTACCATTTCCTGCCTAATGCTTAAGTTTATGATGTCTAAAGTAGGAAGAATGATTTGCTATTGATAAGTTTCCCTAGCAATATCATTCAAAGCAGTAGCTTGGCCCCAACTTTTTTGCTGTAATTCAACCACTGTTTTTACAAGACAGAAAAGAAAAGCAAAATTTTGCTGAAAAAGCTGTTCCTTGCTTGCAAATATTCAGAGCCATGCCTCTCCCTTCTCACTAGCTCAGTTTGAAGTTTTCATGTTTTTTTAGATTTAACCAGTTTTTCACAACTTTCCAATTGAATCTGAATGACAGAATGCATCCACTTGGAACAAATGTAAATGATTGGAACCCACACTTTCCAGCAGACTTGCTCTGCTCTCCCTAAGACCCTCCTAAGAAGCAAAGCAAAATTGGGCAGGTACTACAACCCCTTTTCTTTATCCAGAGGGGAAGTGGATCAGATGCCAAACACAGTGCGACTTCTCATGAGCAAATAGGTTTCCAGTTTACAAACATCATCTCTTTCATTCTTGGGGCAATACGTCAGAATATGGGCTTTGAAAGGGCAAGGGCTATGAGGCATTGATTGCATTGATTGAATGAACTTCAGGATCAAGATGGAGAAGGTTTCATTAGCCTGGCAGAGAAGAGCAATTACATTCAATTAACCACTTAAGGCCAAACTGCCCTTTGAAATTACTTAATTCCTTTATACCTAGGTCTCTCATCAGTAAAGCTATTGTTGCCCACATATTTTGGTGAAAGTGAATAGGATAACATTTATGTGTAGTGCTAAACAGATAAAGCCTACAACTTATTGAGTCTACCATGTATGTTGAATTCTTATTATTTCATAATTATCTCTAGTCATTAACAATGCTTTCCATGCATGACAGGCTTAAGAAGGTAAGTTAATTCAATCAGGGATAGAATATGATTAACTTATCTTAGGAGATAAAAGAACTTGGGGATACTTGCAAGTAATACTGGGGAAGATAATCCTTGGGATGTTTTAAGGAATGTAACATAGCACCTTTGAGAAAAATTTTCCCTGAAGCTGTAGGAAAGAAGGAAATTATTTTCTTTCAGGATATGAGAATAGAGAATTTTCCAAAACATTTCCTAATGCATAAGGAATTGCCATTAGGAATAACTCAAGCCATATCCAAATTAATTAAATGCATTATTTTAACCACATAGGAGAAATATATACATACATATATATCTTCTGGTGGGGAAGAAGGAGAGGGAAGAAAGGGCCCATAGAAAGAGGGAGAAAGGGGCCAGGCAAAATGAGCAAAATCAAAGTATAAATTAAGATAAAGCTGCCAGAGTAAGTCAGCCCCTCAAGTATCTCTACATGTCTCAAATCTATATGTCTCCTTCCATGTCTCCCAAGTCTTTGGGGCAAGTCCAAAGCTGGGACGCAAGCACTCTCTTCTTCACTTGTTTCCTCCTGTGTCTCTCCTTGTGTCTCTTCAAGTCTTCTATATCTTCACCTGATCTCAGTTCTGTCCCTCTTTGGATGGACAGGGAACCTGGTACCTCCCCTTAACAGTAAGTCATTATGATATGTGCATGTTTCCTTGTGAAGTATTCATCTCCCTTCAATTCTGTAATATCTCAATTTCTTCCTTATTTTATTGAAGAAAAATATGACTTAATGATGAGCTCTGTTTTTCAAATGAAAGTTTTCATCCTTTTTCTCTTTTTATCTTCTGCTCTGTTTTCAGAAATTTTCCTATCTTTTTCTTTAAACAATCAGTTTAACATAATCCTTATTATGTTAATGTATTTTGGGCTGGCAATATTTGCTCCTATTCACTAGAAAATAAAGTACTGAGAGTACTGAGACTAGGGACCTCATCTTATTTATATATGAATTCTTTGCATCACCTAAAACTGTGGCAAGTAGCAGAACATCTTGCAAACACTGAAATATTTATTTGTTGTGTAAATGAATAATGCAGCAAGTATATAAAAAGTGAGGGAAATAACATCAAAACTCTTCACAAATGCATTAACCATCAACGAATTTACTATCTCTGTTATCATACATTCTAGAAAATATTATTTAGATAAAGTTTCTTGAAGAAGTTTAGTAAGTTCATCATTTTTTAAAATCTGTTTCTGGCTCATTATTCAATGTAGTTAAGGTAATGGTGACAGTTCCTCATGGGGCCTGCAGTTCCTCACTTGATCTCAGCTGCACATGACAATGAGACATGTCTTGGAAAAAGTCTACTCTGGACTCCTTGGGGAGTCAAGCTTCACCTTGAGCATCAACCATACGTTCAGTCTGGTTTTCTTTATTTTTTTCCCATTGGTCTTTCACTGCAATATGATGTATTTCTTATATCATACTGTCTTTTTAATTTTTTACATCATGTTGTCTTTTTTATTTCTTTCACCCCAGTGAATGGTAAGGTACATAGCAAGTATTTTGTCTGCTTTTGTTCCCACTGAGTGTCTGGAGTCAATTCAAAGTTCTTTAATGAAAAGTTGAATGAATTAATGAAAGAGAAGCAAGAAGCTATGTAGAGTGAGAAAACTTTAAGTGGAATCTTCTCACACTATATCAGAATAAGTTGAAGGTCTAGAATGACCTGTCCAAAGTAAGTATGATCAAAATAGAAAAGAAGTGCTGGTAACCATGTAATCTTGCAATTAACATGTGTGTGCATGTAGCATACAGGCATGGTGCACTCATACATATTTTTAAGAGGACTACACAATGTAAATGCCTGTTAAGAAACATCTGAAAAAAGATACCTCATATGAAGCTGGAGAACATTTTCCTGAGTGTTTTCTAAATAGAACTAAATGAGCAATAAATCAATAAAATTGTGATAAGAGATTAAAATTGTGATAAGACAGTAAGATGTGAGCGAGGGAAATCATTTGCCAAGAAAAATAATTAATAATTCACATTGAGAATCCATAACATACATTTGGAGCAGCAAAGAACAAAAAATACAAATTTGAAAGGAATGAATCAACATAACATTAAAATTATTTTGAATTCATTTGACAGGTCTCCAAAGGATTGTTAACAGCTGGAGGGTAACTTCTGCCTAAAATGACAGATATTTAGAACTTGATATATCCCAATAGAGAACAAATTTCTTCCATGAGAAAATATAATTTTTGCATTTGATCCTTTTCTATTTTTCATATTATCTTGTTGCCAAAGAAACCCAATAAATACCAAGAAGACCCATTTATACACCTGTAAGATAGTTATATTCTTGGATAGTCAATGACAACTTTATTTAAATATATTCTATTTAAATTTGATTCTTCAGATTCATCTTGTAGATGTCAAAGCCTTATTAAAGGAATCTCAGACGCATCCTGTTTATTTATTTATTTTTGGAAGCTAAGTACTTTCAGAATTATTTAAATTTAATTCCTTTGTCAAAACATATCCAACAATGGACTTGAAGGCAATGCTAGTTTTGATGCTTTCTCAACAAATGAGAGTATTGGAATTATTTTCTTAATTTTTCACCACAGCATCTCAAATACTAAAAACAGAGCAGGAACAAATAGGCATTTGATAAATATTTATTAAACACTGCCTAGTAGATGAATGTTTATATGGGATGTTTGTTTCTATTGTCCAAAACAATGGAAGAAAATTTACATAAAATTATTGATGGTTATTTATGGTGGTAGGTATGGGGGAAAGATTGAATTTTCTTTAGATTTGCTGAAAGAGAGACCTGCGTAGTCCCGGGTGGCAGCCTTGGGAAGAGAGCTGCCTCTACTGCTTTGCAAAGGGAGAACGTTGAAGAGAAATACCTGCACAGGCACAGGTGGGCAGAGTGCAGCTGCCCCTTGCCAGATTGCACTGATAAGAGTATTATTTTCCTTTGAAAGTTTTTATCCTTTTTGGGGTTTTAACTTTTATTAACCTTATTAAGTAGGTGAAATCTGAAAGGACCAGAAATTCTCTAATGATCCTCAATCGCCATATTTCTTTTTCTTTAGGAGGAGTTCGTCCCTTTGTGGAGTTGTTAATTTCTGTTAAATTAATTACTTCTAGGGAGATACTAGGCTGATTTGTAAGGCCCTGTAATTCTCTGCACTGGCCCTCAATCTCTATATCCCCATCTCTGGTCTGCACCTCTAGAAACTTTTTCTGTAGCATCTGATACTGGCAGTTGGAGTTGAAGGATTTTTTCATTTCTGTGGCTGGTTTAACAACTATGCTAATAACTTCTACCCCCATTTCCAGTTTTAGGCCTATGTGAGTCAGTTTCTGGTCTTGTGTTTCCTCCTTTCCAAATTTCTGCTCTTGGTCTCCTTCAGCTCCACCTCTGTGGAGGTCCATGGTTGACTACTGGCTACACTCTTGGAAGGTAGCTCAAGATCAAGTGCTCTCAGACACCTGACATTTCTCCCCCTGCCCCATCCCAGGAAATTTCTGTTTTAAGGAATTTGAATCACTTTTCAGAAGCATCCATCTGTAATTAAAATTAATGCTGCTTCTTCCAATTCTCCATCCTTTTATCAGTTGTTAACTTTTTCTCATTTGGAGCTTTACACCAATGCCTTTCAACTTGTGTAGTCTTCCAAAAACTGGCACTTATGGCCATACTGCAAGGAGACATACTCCAGCAGAGAGGACTAAGGCCAACCTGAAACAGTAGTTTGACTTCTATGTCTGTTGATCTTTACAATTGTACTTTTATATCAAGTTTTCAGTGGCTATGTTATGCTACCACAAGATTAAATGCATGTAATTTAGAAATAAATCTATAATAAAGGGAATAAAATATATCACCCCAAAATATACATCTTTGGTGGTGAATTATTTTGAACTAGTTCTTTTTTATGGAACTACAGACAGGAAAAGCTCTGAAAACTGATTACAAATTACCCTTTTGTAAAAGATATTTGCATTTATAAGGAAATCATTTGTGAGGATGTCTTCCTCTCTGTCTTAGGAATTATGAATAAATTTCTGTGAGAAGTCAACAGATTTAAATCTACAAACAACCATACCTTTTTCTGCTCTGCCTTGTTCAGTAACCTCCCAAAGCTGACTCGCCTTGCCCCCAACATCTTTTCTCATTAGTTAATGATGAAATTAAAGGGTAAATTTAAGCCATTTCTGAGACTAACTCAATTTTTCTGGGTCTCTCTCATGTCTGCAGGGAGTGCATATAGCATTAACTTCTGTTTGTTTTTCTCCTATCTGTCTTTTACTACAGGGAGTGACTCGGTAAAGAGTCTAAAAGGTAAGTGGGTAAAAAGGAAATTATTCCATAACCCTTTGAATTCTACTGAGATGCCAAGTAATCTACAAGCATCAGACAGACCAGTAAGAGAAAAAAGTCAGAAGAAGTTTAATAATAATACATATACCTCCTATCTATACAGGAGAGACCCACATAACCAGGTAACTCACCACAGGCTTCTGACACAATCTTAAATAATTTAACTAAGCCGGGAAAGCTGGGGAGAGAAAGGGAACGTTCAGTTAGGAAGCTTAACAAGGAAGACAAAATTGTGCATATTTAAGTTATACCATTTCCACTGAAAAGAGATAAAGAGATTAGATCTTTCTGGGACTGTAGAGAGAAGTTTACATTTAAAAATCTTTCAGGTCCTCCCTGGTGGTGCAGCGTGTTGAGTGCAGCACTGTGAAGCCTCAGCAGCACAGCAGTGTGAGTTGGATCCTTGGCCAGGGAGGGAGACCCACATGGTGCAGCAGACCTCTCCTGCCTCACCTGCTGCTTCCCTCAGCAGTGTATTTGAATCCATCTGCCTATTCTGCTCCCCACTCTGGCTCTGGTGAATCCTCTCACCTCCTGTGACTCTAGCCTGAATCCCAACTCTTGCATGCATAAATAATCTTTTAAAAAGTATATTTATAAAACAATAAATAAAAATCTTTCAAAAGCAACCTCCACTAACCTTCAGAACTCCTCCCATAATGTCAATCTTTTGATAAACACATATTTTGTGTTGATAGATTTTTGCCCCCCTACAAAGTACAGAGAAAGTTTTTTCTCCCCTGTGGCTCAAAGACTATCACATTGAAAATAAAACAGTATTAGTCTCTGTTTTTGCAAACTGCACTTATTAGTTTATGTACACTGTAATATTTCTATGTTGTTACAATATATTTTCACACATAAATCCACATTTGTTTTAGTATTAGACCGAAATTGTATCTAATGCCATGAATTTTTGCATATTGAAAACTTTTCTATATCCTTGAATTTTGACTGGTAATAAAATATTTCTTCAGACCTCTTTGCTCTTTCACTTTTTCTTTTATATATATTTTTTAGTGTCTTTTTTTAAAATTATATTTATTTAATTGTATTTGACATCATTTGTAGTCCCCAGGGAGTTCCCACCACCATTTAACCGGTGCAAAATCACCTCAGTCCCTTGTGAATCTTTCTGCCCTTTTCTCTTTCTTATTGAAAACATCAAATAATCTCTTGATTTGTAGATTTCATTTAAGTTAATAAACTTGAATTTTTTTATTTGTAGCTTATTATTTCTTTTACATATGGCATTAAGGTATTCTTTTAATTTATTGTTAACATCAAATCATTTAATCAGAATATGTCTTACTATGATCTTGAAAGCTCTAGGTCAGTATTTCCAGGTCCATAGCGGCCCCTTAAAAAAAAAAACAAAAACTCAGGTCTTTCAGTTCAATATTTTTATAGAAGAAAATGTTCCTTCTTCTAAGTCCTATTAGCAATGTAATCAATTTTTCCCTGATCCTGAATAGATCTTTTCTGATTTATTTGAAATCATTTAAAAATTTGTACCCCTTTATTGTTTTGTTGTTGTTTGTTTTTTTGGTTTTTGGTATCTTTGTTATATCTTTTTGGCCAATCTAATCCCCCTTTGGTTATTTTGTATTTTAGTCTAAAACTGATTTTTTTTCATTTTCTTCAGTTATTTTCTTAGTTTGTTTAATTACTTTTTTAAAAAAGTTTTTTAAATTCATTTATGCATACAAGAGCTGGGGTACAGGCCAGAGTCATGGGAGGTGAGAGGATTCACCAGAGACAGAGTGTGGAGAACAGGCAGATCTACTGAAACACACTGCTGAGGGGAGCAGCAAGCAAGGCAGGAGAGGTCTGCTGCACCATGTGGGCCCCCTCCCTGGCTGGAGATGGAACCCATACTGCTGTGCAGTGGATGCTTCACAGAGTGGTGTTCAACCCTCTGCGCCACCAGGGAGGCCCAGTTTGTTTAATTCTTATTTAATGTCTTCTTAATTTCTTGTTTGCTTGGTTTGATTTCTGGGTACATTTCTGAATAAGGATTTTATACCTGCAATAGAATTTATAAGGTATTTATTTGAATTCAGAGGGTGTGTTTAATTTTTCTTTTTTGTGATTGTTTTAGTGTGTGAGAGACACACAGGGACCCCAAACTCTTAAGAGGTACACTCTCTAAAAGGTGTCCACCCATGCTCCACACAAAGGCAAAGCAGACTCTTAGTGTGAAAGAACTTTTTTTTTTTTACATTAAGCACAATACAGCAATTTATTTAGATGCTTAAAATGAATACAAAGGGAAATAAAGATCACAAAATTATACATACCACAACAGTGTGTCATATATTAGATGGTATAAATGAATACACCTGGTGGTGTTTTAACTAAAGATAAAACTAAATATCCAAAAATGCAGAGGTCATCAGTTTGCTGCTTCAACACTTCACACTTTTAGTGTGAAAGAACTTTAATAGAATTAGAGTGTGCGGAAAAAGAAGAAAAGAAAGAATAATAGCCTGCAAAATAGACCAGCCCCTTGTTAGCAAATATCCAGCCAACAGGGTTGCTGCAATCTGAGGCTGACAGCTTATCACAAGTGTAAGGTAACTTCTGGTGGGACTTCTGTCAAGGACAGCCTCCCCACATATATCACACCCACATGCTTTTTCAAGTACCTCTTCCAAGAGATTCTACATGTCTCTCCTCTATGGATCTGCTACAAGTCTCTGGGTACAAGTTGAAATGAGAAAAGCAAGAGAGAACCTGAGCGCACATGCATTCAGTAACACACCAAGCATGGGTGTCTAACTCCACCCATAGTTCCCAGCAAACCCATCTGCCCCTGAGAATTGTAGTCCAAGGAGGCTGAATGTAAGTGGAGGCAGGAAATGGCACCTCCCCTTCACAAGGTATATTGGTAACAATTAGTGATTTTGGAGAAATTTTATCATCTATTTTTTTAAATTTCCATGTCTTCTTGTCTTCTTTTTGTGTACCATCTGCAATTTTCTATTCATTTTATAATATTTTATTTCCCTGTATCAGATATGGTGGCTATGTATAGATGACAGTGAAGGTGGGAGGGAGTTATTTTCTATCAAACTATTCATTTTTCCTTGATTGGAAGTGGTTTTTGTGATACAAAATGTTATAGATATTAAAGAGTACAAAAGGTACAAAGCAGACAAGAAATCACATTCACAATGAGTAGTTTCATAAGAAATTCTTGAAAAATATCAGGTGCAAATTCTACACCACACACTTGCAATGTGATTAAATTTGCTTTTTTCCTGTTAATATGTCTGTGTCATTCTAATTATTTGACCAGTCAAAGAACCTGGAAAAATAGAAAGTTTTATTTCTTTATATCTGCCACAGTTTTAATACAGGATTTATGTTGGCAATATTGTCCTAGAGAAACTTACAAACATATAATCTAATATAAATGTGGGCTAAAATTAACTACAAAGAATAAAACCATTAAATATCATTTCACAATATTATCCTGCAACCCTTATAATACTCTACTTTAAGGCAATGTTTAGAAATGGATATAAATATCATTTCGAATTAAAATTAATTTTAATTGAAACTAAACATTCTCATATATGGGTGACTATAACTCTGTCACATTGTCTTAATCTTAAATAAGTAATGTTACTCCTTCCTATCTTCTTTGCTCTTCATGAATCTGATTATCTTGTTTTTCTGCAGTCTTAATTTAATTATTTCTTAATATCTGGTTTCAGCCCAAGAAGGCATATTACAAACATCTCACAAACCCTTGATCTACAAAAGCCAATTCCTTTGTCACTAAACTCTGAAGGTAGGGATTTTTATCTTTTGTGCCTATTGTTGAATCCTGACACTTGCTCCCCTCACCCCCCAGAGAGGTGACAGGAATATAGAAGTTGCTTATTGAAATGTTTTGAATGGTAAGCAGGTGCCTGAATCTAACCACCAAATATATGCTCATAAATGTTTATTTTCTTACTCTATTTAAAAGATTTTGGATCTTGCCTTACATCAATATGCAATATATGAATTAACTCAATAACTGTGTTAGCTCTATTACAAACAGCAAGAAATTTTAACAGTACAATTGTAATTATCATTGGAGTGAAACTGAAGAGACTTTTAATTAGTTAATAATTCTGTAATACCAAAACCTTGAATCTAGGCAAGCTCTCCACCACTAATTAAGAGTTCAGAATGAAAAGTTAGCAGAGGAGTAAATAAGAATCGAGGCAAAGAGATATAAAATTGTACTTCTATTACCTAAAAGTTACACAATAAATAAAAAGCATAAACAGTTTTTTACAAAAGATCTGAGTACAACATTGCAGAAACAAATCTAAAATGCAATCTAAGAGAACATTCCTGAAGGTCCGGCAGATTTGGGATCAAAATCCTTCCAGCTGAAAATCGTTTGATAAGTAAAATGAAATCTGTGACCTTACTGGTATCAGGGGGTGACTGAAAATGTCTTAGGAGCAAGGCACCTGTTATGGGTCTGTCCCCAGAGGGAGCGGGATATAATAGGTCCAATCAAGCTTGCCATGTACTGTGATCTTTGTTATGGCTTTGGATGACTTACACTTGGTGACACAAATCAGTTAGATACATTTAACAGCCAAGAAAAGTGATAGTTCCTGAGAACAACTATCGCAGCCAAGAAATTCATTCTTCTTCCAGAACAAGTTGAAAACACTTTTACACACAGGATCTCAATCTTGTAATGCCCTTTTGTGAATTGTCACATTTAAAAGAGTAGCTTTTGTTATACTGTTAAGCTTCAGTTGCAGAGGGAAGTCATGAAAATCTCTTGCTGGAAGGATGGAGTTTGAATTGATACAAAATTTAATAATAAACTGAAATGTTTAGTATTTTTTAAACTGCTAATAGTCAAGTATTGAAAAAATGCTTTTAAATACTAAATATATATCTTATTTTATACAGTAAATTATCAGGAAATCTAAAGTGACAACAGAAAATCCATAATACATATCTGATTTTATTTTTAGTAGTTTTCTATTTTATCTTTCTTGAGTTCATTTTTCATTAGAAAATTTTCAGGCCAGGTAGTATCCATCTCCTGCCCATTCTCCTCCTCCTTCATGTTCTTTCTTCTTCAATATAGTTGATCCCAGGTCAGGGTGTTGGGGTGTCCAGTCCACCTAACACTGAAAATAGGGGTATAATATTTGACTCCAAAAAAAACTTAGCTACCAATAACCTGCTGCCAATCTGACGCCTTAGGGAGGACACAGTCATTCATGTTTGTTATATGTATTATAGGCTGTATTCTTACAACAACATAAAGTAGACGAAAGAATATGTTATTTAAAAATTGTAAGGGAGATAAAATACACTTGCAATACTTTCAAGTGTGGGGAGTAAATGGTCAACTGAATATTAATTAGGAAACAGTCCATGTATAATTGGATGTTGCAGCTCAAATCCAAGGTCTGTGGTATTCTCCGTCCTCCCCTGCCTGCATTCTATTGAAATTTGCTCCTACTGCCCTTCTCCCCTTCCTCAGAGGATGGACTCATTATCCAGAGAGATGTCTCCTTCTTGGCATTTCTCTCCTGTACACAAAACAGGCAGAAAACAGCCATCTAGGCAGAAGAGGCAGACTAGAGACTGGCCACATCTGCCCTGCATCAGCCCGGAGATCAAGCTTCAACAATGAGAAGGACTGATTTCTTCCGTCAAGCTTCAAATGTTTCATCTAGGTAACAGAAGCGGAAAAAAATCACAAATGTATCGAACGTCTTTAGATCAACTGTAAAGAAAAAATATAAGCATAATAACCCACCGAGTCATATAACATTTCTCAGATGTATTTCCTTTTTTGGCCCCATCCATCCATGTTCCACATCCCTGTGAAAGAGGTAGGGAGCATCATCATCATTTTAATGAGAAGGAAAATAAGTTCTGGGGAGTTAAGTGAATTTTCTCACATTATAGATACTCAGCTCTGACAGCATTATTTTGTCAACTAAAAATAATTTTTCAACCACAAAAGTATTTTCACTAATTACTAATAAATCATATGTATTATATATATGTCTAATATATATACTTGTATTATGAAAATGAAAGCTGATAATTGTATAATAACTTGAGCTGCAAATAATCTTTATTTCTTGTTTGCTATCATAATTAAAATGTTGATATTTATCATTTCTTCTAGGTACAACTTTTTTTTTAAAGATTTATTTATTTATGCATACAAGGACTGGGATATAAACCAGAGGTGTGGGGAGTGAGAGGGTTCACCAAAGACAGAGTGGGGAACAGAACAGGCAAACTGACTGAAATACACTACTGAGGGGAGCAGTGGCCAAGACAGGAGAGGTCTGCTGTGCCATGTGAATCCCCTCCTTAGTCAGGGAGCGGACTCATGTTGCAGTGGCTGTGGATGCTTCATAGTTCGGTGGGTGCTTAACCCCTTGCGCCACCAGGGAGGCCCTTGGAGATACACTTTTATAGAATTTAACTTTTTCACCTGTGGACTACACTGAGGCACATGAAAGTGTTATTTGTGATCACCCTAGACTTATATAAACTGCAACATATATTTCAAACTAGTATGTTATATCAAGATTTTATGGAATATACAAAAAATAGACATTGCTGTTTTAAAAGATGTTATTTAGAAGAAACTGCACAGGTGGAGGATATGGACCAAAAAAGCTAAAGGTTCATCTCTTCTATCTTCCCTACATGTTCACACAACACTGTGCATTATGTGTAGATTAATTCTGAAGTTCATGTATAAAATGCATCCTCAGCATATAATTATTAAAGGTCAAATGTATTCTATTGTAAATTATTCACCAATGGACAATGATGAGGTTCATCATATGCTAATTTACTTTTTTGAAAGTGGTATCTTCGTCCGCTTAGGAAACCCCATGTGACTTTGTTTCTGGACTGATGGGTCCATATCTTCAGGAAAACAGAATACAGTGTAAACTAAATTGTTCTTTTAATTGTTCTGTAGGCAATGCTACAAGTCAAGCTGATGTCATCACTTATGTTCTGTTGGGGGAAGCCAGAGGCTGCAAAAACTGTGAGCAAAGGTCAAGGAGTGAAAGAGGTGCTAGGACAGAGATCCTTGCAGACTTACAAACAAGTCTGCTGACAAAAGCTTCCAAGGCTCTTAGGATCAAGGCATACACTCTTTCACACAGTAAGAAGAGAAGGACAGCAAAGGGTGCTATGCTGAGATCCTTGCAGACTTGCAAACAAGTCTGCTGACAAGAGCTTCCCAGCTTTTGGGATTGAAACCTAGATTCCTCCTGTCTGGAAGAAGATAAATAAAACAAAAGGTTGTTTGATCACAGTAGAGGCTAGTTACATGCAGACCAGTTTGGCACACAACTACTGGACCTTGTACTTCTGGGCTGTGCTTTTTGTAGCAAATGACATAAGCTTGTTACTTGTTCTCCTGCTCAGTAAAAGCTACAGAGAAGTTGGGAGGTTTGCTATTTGCCTAGGAGAGCAATAGCCCTCCATCTCCATACTGACATTTTGTCTGCTGGACTCATCTCTGCGTCACTGAACACACAGCACAACATCAACACAGTCGCCTCCAGAGATTACAGGGACACTTTCATACTAAAATTGGGAAGGTGTTGATATAAGTTTGCCTGGTGTCCACCCTGGGTCTGGCTGTAGGTACACAGCAGGCAGAAGGGAGATTTGGGAAATGTGGCCAATTGTGAAAAACACCTAGGAAGTGCAAGCTCGTGGGCCAACGGAGGAGAAAAATGAGGACCATGGCAAAAGAGTAGAAAAATTAGCAGTGTATTTTCAAAATGCCTCTGAAAATAAGGTGAGATTTGATGGCTTGCCATTGTAAGTACAGACTGCAGACAGCTGAGATACTTGAAGTCAGCAAGATTAGGTTGCACTAGTAACTGAAACAATCACCAAAATTGGGCAGGGTGAATCCAGAAAAACAGCAAATAGTAATGATTGTCATTAGGTTTCCCATTTTCTCCAATTTTTCATTCTCTAAATGCTCCTTGCAGACAATTTTCAACTCGGTAAATGACCTCTATCTAGAAAATAGATAGACTCTCATTCTCAGATTGAGAGCTCACATTTCTTTGCCAATACAGCAGCCCAAAGTAGTCCTGGGGGGAGGAGGTGGGAAAATGTACAGAGCACTGAAGAGCATAAACAGTTTACAAGAGCAGACTGCAGTACTGTCATTCATTGAATTTAAAAGGCCATTTATTTTTACAGAGAAACATTATTTTATGGAGCATAACAAGAAAAACATGACATACTATGACAATGCTTCCTAATTTAGAGTTTTAATTATGTTCTCATCAGAAGAGTTGTTTTAAAATTATTTAAACAAAGATTTTTATCATTTATCTTTCTTATTCATAAATAATAAATTAAAATACAAACCAAATAAATTAAAGGTTGTGTGGCCACGCCCCCCAAAAATGAAAGCAATTGAAGATATTCTTCCTGTAGTGAATATTTGTGTTACTAAAAAATCTGCCTACTGTGCTATTTCTGTGCTGTTTTGTATACATAGTAACTTTTCTTTAGTATCATCTTACAGTGAATTATTCTTTTTTAAATATATCTCAAAAGGCAATTAATCTCACTGAATATACTTTAACTGAAGAGATGACAATATGAACAGCTTGGTCCAAGTTCATTATTGCACATAAGCAATGAGAATAATAAAATAATGACCTCCTATATAAGAACAGTGGTAAATATCATTAATCATAAGAAAAATCCCAAGACCACAGATGTTAAAATGTAGGACAAATCAAATAAATGAAAAACAGGAAGAATAATCATAACTCAAAAGATAAGCACAGAGTATTCAACAACTCAGGAACTTTTTCATTTTTCATACATGTAATAAAACTATTTTTGTTTTCATACCCTCTCTCAAGCAAAAAAGTGCAATTTCACTACACCCAGCAAAGTACCTAAAATGATAACAATGTCAAGTAACAGTGATGACGTAGAACCACATGAAATCTTTCTTGCATGGATTGTAAAGAATATCATTTTACTGGAAAAATAGTTCTCAGGTTTCTAGTCTGATATATAAATAAAGTGAAATACAGCCCTGCTGTATGACCCTTAAAAAAATGAGTGCATTTATTTGCAGAAAAATGTGCACATAAGAGTGTATCTATCTACATAAAGACTTGAGGGGAGTATTAATAACCATTCAAGCACAGACAATGTAATAAAACATATAAGTTGGAATGTCAGAATAGCAGGCCCTGCCTGTGTGCGTACCTATGTGCATGTGTGTATTGAACTTTAATACACAGAAACCCTATTCAAATGAGGTGCAGAGGCTGAACAGCACCCAGGTATGTAGAGATCAGCAAAGTCCAGGACCCAGCATGCCAGGAAGAGATGCTATTTCCTCCACCATGGAGATTGAGGAGGTGGTCCTCTAGCCGGTACATGGTGGGTTGTTAGGCTGGGGCTTGAGAAAGTGTAATTTCTTCCCTATCGCTTCTGCATACACCCATTTTGTTGTTAGAATAACTGATTGCTTTTGTTTGTGGACAGCAGTTGTATACACTAGAAAGTACATGAAGGACTTTTATCTGACCCTGGATATGTTCTATACCTCAGTCTGGTAGTAGGCCTGTGTCTGCGTGTACGTACATATGTAAACTCATCACCCTGTACACGCCAGACCAGCACACTGGATTCCTTCTGCTCCTTGTCTGGTATCCCTCAGCATAAAAATACTAAAGTTAATTTACTCATATGGACTGGCATTTATTTGTGATTCAACAGAATTCCAGAAAATTGACAGTTTCTGGATATATTCAAGGCACTCTCAAAATTTCTCTCCTGATAGATTGAACATAGAAAGTAACTGAGGAGTTGAGATTAACACATTAGCTATCATTTTAAGGTCAATGTACAGGGAAAAATGCATTTGGAGCAAGGAACTAGGTATATAGTCTGTGGGGTACTGGAAGAGAAGTACTGAAGTAGTTAAAATGTTTCTGAATCATGCACTGTGCTGTTAGCCAGGTACCATAATAAAAAACGATATAAGAAGTTATAGTAAAATAAAATGTTTCTACAACTAGCAATGAAAAGTGAGAGATTTCTCTACCTCATACTATTCACTTTTGATAAATGGGGATCTAGAAATGTGAGTACACTCATTTAGATACATTATTTGGAAAGTAAGTTTTTGTGGGCTGATGTGAAAACACAAGCGGTACATAAAATATAGACAATTTGGTTCATTATATTTTATGGAAATAAGTGTTTTGAATTTCATTCCTGTCTTCCAACGACCTTTTTTAAAAGTCATGTATTTCAGAGACAACCTGTACAGTTAAAATTAGTGTTAATATGCACTTCTAATGCTGCTCGCTCTTCTACTTTAGCTCAAAACGCAATGTTTGTGAGTCACAATTTTGAGTTGCTTTTTGTGGAGACTTAGATACTCTCCTCCTCCTGAGACTGATATGTAAAAGGCAAAACCTATCGAGAAGGAATCAAGAGGATGCATAACATTTTGAAATGCAGCAACATCTTCTTTCATAAAGCTAGGTTCAGAATATTTCCTAAGGGCAAGCTCTTTTAAGAGTGATACAACATAATTTTAGAGTAAAAAATTAAACAGCCAGTGTATTTAAGAGCTGGGAGCTGGTCAGGAATATAGGGCTTCCTCTCAGTGGTATGCTTAGGAACCACTGACATTAAAGGACTAAATTGTTCTTTGGTAAAGGAAAATTTAGAAAGGCTAAAGAATTAGAGGATGATTTCACAAGTTATCCACACAGTTATCGAAGTCTGAAAGCTGTTTGTCAAAGGAGAGCAGTAATTGAGTATAATTAACAGTGGAAAACTTTCTAGTAATGTAAATATTGCATAAAGTCACAAAAATCACACATTATAATTACGTTTTCAAAACTGAGGACACATGAATTAAAACTTAAAAATCATATCCTGGTTCAATTATGAAAAGCATATCTTATCAATAGCCCCCAACTTACCAGTGAATAATTAGCAGTGAAAATGAAGTTGAGTTGCCATTTTCCCAGTTTTTTTTTTTATGAAAGGGTCTAATTTTTGCATAAAATGATAGAGCAATATTTAAAGTGTTATGTAAAAATGTATTAGTTGTGTGAACAGTCACACCTTACATAATTCTGTTTCTCAAAGAATTCTATATTTAATTAGTGACCTTGGGGAAATATCAATAGAAATGAAAAGTGATTTTATAATTGGGCACATTAATTGAGAAATTAATAACTCTATAATAGAGGTGTCCATCACTCTATCTTTTGAGTACATATTTCAAATCACCACATAAATCGGTTACTTAAGGGTTACATATCTTATTTTCAGACACCCATCTGGGATACTCAGTATGCCCCAAATATTTATTCTCTATTTCTTTTTATATTGCAATGCTGGCTATTTAATTAAAGGAAGTGACTGTCTGCCTGAAATTGAGAAAGATACATTTACATGTCTCATGTTAGAAAAATAATTACTCTGCACTAAAAGGGAAGGAAAATTTTAAGTGATACTATCAATTGCCCAATATTTTAGCCACTGAGTCCCCAACTGCAAGGGTTAGCTATTCAGTTTTATTTGTCACAGCCTCTGATCTCAAGAACACTCAGCCTTATAGGAAGTCAAGCATTTTGAAGAAACATATTTTAAGACAAAGAGAAGAATGCAATGGAACCCTTGGGAAAAGTTGCTAGAAATGCTGAAGTTAGATGAATGAGTCAGAGAAATAAATTTACTAAGGACATTTCAAACTGCTTAAAATTCATAATCATAATGATCCAAACAA
Source organism: Galemys pyrenaicus (assembly GCA_019455555.1). Taxonomy (NCBI): domain Eukaryota; kingdom Metazoa; phylum Chordata; class Mammalia; order Eulipotyphla; family Talpidae; genus Galemys; species Galemys pyrenaicus. The sequence goes on along the minus strand of JAGFMF010011791.1, from coordinate 208,238 downwards.
AAATAAGATATCACTTTTGTTTATAAAAGCAAATTTAAACAGAAAAAAATTACCTAAATGTAGTCTCATACAAGTGGGGTATGGGGTTCAGAGTAAGTACAAGCTAAACCTAAATAATTTAATCACGTCAACAAACTAGCAAAGGAAGTAGAGAGGGGATTGGAATGATTAGGATGAAATGACTGGCTGCAAAGTGGACATAAGCATTGAACAAATACATGCAAATCTACACCCAGGCACAGTTTGAGTATTCACCTGAAATTCCTGCTCAGTTGGTTTTTCTTTTTAATGTTTAGGAGGGCCTGGGGAGTTACCCCACTGATCTATGCTGCTCCATTTGATATTGCCTCAGGAACTAAGATTGCTTTTAACCATTGTCAGATAATAAATAAGATAGAAAATTGAGACTAATGGCAGCAGAATTAATATCAATAATATAACTATCCTCCATTATAGGAACAGACTTGCTTCCTCTGTTGGCTGTAAAAGGTGGTCATCTACCTGGTTGTCTTCATTTACCAGATGGGGCCTATCTTTCTGTCTTCTGTTTTACATCCCTGATAGCTTCTCTTCTCTGCTATATCTGCTTTGCTCTCTTTTCCTATCAATTCATTGCTTCATTCATTCAGTTATTCATGTCTGGTTTCGCCTTATTTATTGAACCTCTATCTGACCCGTAGGCTTCCACTCTTGATTTCTCTCCTTTTAGAGTCACTTGCTAGCTGCCCACCACAAAACTATGCCATTCCTACCCCCTTCCCTGACCAGTGCCAGAGCTTAGGCTGAGACAAGCTAATGTTGCACAGATTTTTTTTCTGCCAGGTAGATAATATGTTCATACATCTTTTTTTTATGCAGACCCTTGGGTGTTTTCAGGTCCAAAGGGGTTAGAGCAGGAGGAAGGAGGCCTGGAGCTTGACATGGAGCTACTTTCTACGGGTCCCTGCATTTTCCCCACGATCAAGGGGTGTAGAGAACAAGGTTCCCTCTCAGGAGTCTGAAGAGGTTTGAAACTAGAGCTCATGTGGATCCACAGTGTAGCAAGATTTGTAGTCTTGGGTGAGTGATGGGATTCTGTGGACCCTCATTCCCTCCTGTGTGAAATGGGGCAATTGCCGTGCATCTCTCAGCTATTATGAGGATCACATAAATCAGTTCATGTAAATCATTTTGTATACTGTAAGTGCTCAATAAATGTACTTATTTTGTTCTGCAAAAAAAAAAAAATCAACAGCATACTGTAATTCATAAATGTGATTAAGGAGAAAATTTCTATCATTACTTGAATACATATATTAAAAGTATTTGAAGAAAAAAGAATAATAATATACCTATCCTCTTGTTACATCCTTTTTGTTGGTTTGACATTGATGGAAATATTCTGGTGTATGTGGGAAAATGGTGTAACACTGTAAGCCTAAGAAAGAATATTCTTTTCTAAAAATGAAGAGACTAAAGTCAACTGAGGTATAAATGTAACCGGACACAGGAAGGTAGTTAATTATAAATGAATATAGATCTCACAAAGTCTATCACATAAAAAGATCCATGGAAGCACAGTTTAAAAATTATTAGTAAAGGTATCCTATGCCCTAATGTTTGATATAAGATATAATGCAAGTAAAACAAAAGCCAAGATTGAATTGTTCAGTTTTTAAGATTTCCATAGATATAATGCCCAGAATGGAAAATCTAAAAGCATATCAAATACCTAGAATTCTTTGCATCACTTGCTTCACTGCAAATTTTGACATTTCACAAACCAACACATATATTTTAAATTTGAATTTCCTTTTAGAAACAGCAGTTCTTACAAGGCATCTCAGTCAAAGCACAGACGGACACTCAGCTAAGTACATTCATATTCAAATATTAAAATTTTGTAATAAATCAATTTGACTTCTCTCTTAATACCCCAGGATATGAATCATTTGTCTTTTCTTCAGTCTAAACTACACATATTAACACTTTGGTGCATCTATTCTCTGAAATTCATTCACTGCCTTCCAATTCCTTAATTTCTACCTAAACCTAAGTGATAGTGAAAATGGTTAAAACTGTTAGGGATAGAAAGGGGACACTTTAAGATCCTCAGGGGAGTATAGCCATAGTCATGCATTCCACAATTGGCTGGTGCCATCACTGTGTTTCTAGGACCAGATGTGAAGATTCAACTGCAGATAATCCAGTGCCAAAGTCACATTTGCTGTGAGTAGTAGGGGCCAATTCTTTGAGGATTGCTAGACCGGAGACCTCACTTACTCACTGATCATTGACTGGAAACTGCCTTCTGCTCCAAGTCATGTGGCTTCGCCAAACAAGTAGCACATTTAAACAAAGCCAGTGAGAGAGAGAGTGAGCGAGCAAAACAAAAATTATAATTTTGGTAACTAATCATAAAAATTACATCAGGCAAGAGTTGTCACACTCTGTTGATTAGAAAGAAGTTCTTTAGAGCTCGGGAACGATTCAAGGGCATGGATTCTGGAAGGCAAGAGTCATGGGAGTCTTTTAAGAGGCTAACTATCCCCCAATCACCTTGATTTTAGCCCTCCTACTCATTCAGAAGCACTGTCTACTGATTTTAATTTTCATTTCCATGAAGAATAATGAGAGCTTATTATTTGTATATCTGGTTTTCAGTTCTAATATTTTATTTGATTTTAAGAAATTTGGTTTCTTTTCTTGAGTTGTATATATAATTATTTATATTCTTGGATATAAATGCTTTGTCAAATATATTCATAACAAATATTATATCCAGTTCTGTGACTTTGTTATTTATTAACTATATCTCTCCAAAAACAGAGCTTCTTAATTGAGAGGTATGGTCCAAGAAATCTTTACTTACCCCAGATTTGCAGATATAGTGTTCTATGTGCTTTTAGAAGCTTTATGTTTATACATGTTATATGTATATCTATGATCCATCATAAACTAATGTTTTGTATATGACATCAAGCAAGGATAAAGATTCATTTTTTTCCAAAAAGATATCCAACTGTTTCCATATTTATTGAAAATATTATTATCTTTCTCCATTGAATTATCTTAGCAAATTTGTCAAATAGCCATACATACACAAGTTCAATCCCTGGCCAGGGAGGTGACCCACAGAGCTCAGCAGACCTCTCCTGCTCCCCTCAGCAGCTTGTTTCAGTTGATCTGCCTGTTCTGCTCCCAACTTTGTCTCTGGTAGATCCTTCCACCGCCCACACCTCTGGCTTCTACCCTAGTGCTTGTATGCATAAATAAACAAATTTTTTAAAAAAAATTTTGGGTAGTAGTTTCTTTCTATATTATGATCTTAAAATTTATTTTTCTTAAGTTTTAAATGTTTAGTAGGATACACAAAAAATGCTGTTGGAAGTGGGAAATGGAATAAATGGGAATTTTTAAACCTATGTATCTTCCTATTTTTTATGATTTCATAAGAAAAATGTGATCATATCTAAAAATATACCAAATAAATATAAAAGCTTAAAATAAAGGTTGAACAGAGATTTTTCAAATGCCAAATGCTCTCACTTTAACTTCTCTCCATCACTAGAATTTGCTTTCTCTTACAGAAGAGGATCTCTCTAAACTTCAGGATAACAGAATTATGGAATATTTGCCATACTCAAATTTTTATCTCTACTTCACAGCACCTAACATATGTTTTAAAATATTTGTAGAAGTAATTCAGAAATAAATCATTAATTAATTATACAAGCTTACTACCTAATAAATGGAACATGAAAGAGCCTGGTATTAGTAATGTGACCTTGAAGCACAAAAAAGGTAGAAGAGTTTATGATTTCTGGTTACAGAGTACTTCTGCACTTAGAGAAATGCATTATTTGTAAGATTCTCTCCTACACTAAAATACTCTCATTAAAATACTTATACATTATTATAACATGTTTAATAATAGTGTGCCGTTAAGCTTACAATCATACTAAGTAAACAGCTTTATTTTTCATAAAAGTTTTTGGTATGTTTGAAATACAGATTCTCTTTTCTATAGCATTAAAATTAAATTAAATTGTGTATTCTTTAAACTGTGGTGTATAACTAATAGTCAAAGATTGAAAAACAAAGATAGCTTTTAAAAATGTATATTACAAGTCCAATTATTTAAATGAGAAACTGTAATTTTTCTACTGCTTAGTAATTGAGTAGAGAATGAAAGGTTGCCTTGACAACAGAAGATAGCAAAATAAAATGTTAATGAACAGTAATTGTTCTAACCATTATATAAGGTACTGACTTTATAATATGTAGGACAAATATTTATTGAATTGTTAAATCATATAACTACTAAACACAAAACATTCCTTTAATACATATTTTTAAGTATTAATTTTTATAATGAACTCATTATTTCTTGTGAACCAAATTAATGTGACTTATGGAGATGGAGTTCAAAGTTAAGTCTGCAATCTTACATTCCTCTCTCAGTGATGGATGGCCTATAGAGACAAAAAAATTTGGAACATTAGAAGGGAAATTGATGATATCCCTCTTTCCCCACATCTTAATATTTGAACCAAATGAAAACTGAAGAGAGAAAATGACAAATGGACACAATATTTGTATTATTACTCGTGAGGCTTATAGAGAAGAGCATAGGTTGGTTGCAAATTAGAACTGGACTACAAATATTCCACTGGATTATCTATGCTTAGGTACAGGTAGGTAATAAAGTGCTCATAATACTGGGATCTGCTCTTTGCGGAGCACATTTCATGGGAGAGCAAACCACAAGGGTGATGGTGAGCTAAAAATGGGGATAGCAAGGAACTGGTCTCAAGCTGCGAGTTTCTTCTACTGAACATGCTGGATGACTTATCTCTCCTGTACAGTATAAAAAGCCAGCAGTTAACAGTTTGATAAACCCTATGCATAGAAATACAAGGTTCAAGGACTGCCTCCATTACACAGTTACCAATGTTCATTTTGTTTGTTTCAGATGTTTATATTTAATATTATTTTACAAGGTATCATTGGTCTACAACAGTGTATATGATTTAGGGATAGAAGTTCATACCTCTTCAGATATATGTCAACACACCATCCCCCTCTACAGTCCTCTCCCACAGTTCATTGCCTTTCTCCTGGTTCTACACTCTGCTTCCTCTCCAGTATCCTCAATTCTACAATTCATTTTCTGTTTGCAGCGTGGATGACTGAAGAGGGTTATATGATGCAAAATAAGTCAGAGAGAGACAGATACCAGTTGATTTCACTCATCTGTGGAATATAAAGGAACACAACAAAGGAACAGAGAAAACTAAATCTGCTCATTCTTATTTCATTCTTCTGTATATAATGTCATTAACGTTCTCTAACAGCTTTCAAAATTTTATTTTTCCCTCTTTTCAGTAGCTTGGTCACATCAAGCTACTGAAGTTTAGAATCATGTTTTGATTTTTTTTTAAATCAGAAACTTTTATAAACATTTGATGATATTTGGGAATTTCTCAGTGATCTCTTTCAATATTTATTACAACCTATCCTTTCATTTATCATCCTGGCATTTCAAATGCATGTCTATTATACCATCTAAACATTAACCTAGAGCTCTTAGTGTATTCTGTTTACTCTTAAACTATTTATCTCTGTATTTCAATTTAACACTATAATGTTATTTCTTCAATTTCACAGATTCTTTACTCACCAGCATAATTAGGTCAGGTTTTCAGATGAGTCTATCAAAGTGATTTCTCACATATTATTTCTAGCACTTTTCTTTATCACTTTGTTACTTCCATGTCTGCACTGAAATTTCCCATCTGTTCATGCCTGTTGTCAACCTTTTCTAGTAGGTCTTTAGCATATAATTTGTACATATTTTAATTTCTGTCTGACAACTGAAACAAGCAAGTCTGGTTCTGCTGATCACTGTAGCTCTTGAAAATGCTTTTCTACTGCATTTTTTCTTTGTGTTTTGTGCCTTATATGCACATATATACTCACACACTTGTATACACACACAAACACTCACCCTAAATTTAAGCAATAAAAGAGAGATAACATATCACCTATTTTCACGTAGGAAGTAGAAGAATGAGTATGAAACAGGAAATTACAGGAAAAAATGTCCTTTAGTAGTGTGATGGTTAATTTTATGTCAGTTTAACATGGCCATGAGATGCCTAAACATTGATCAAAAATTATTCTCAGTGTTTCTGTGGAGGTATTTTTGGATGAGTTTAACATTTAAATTTTAAAACTGAGTAAGAAAGGTGTCCTTTCTAACATGAATGAACCTTCCTCAATCAGTTTTGGAGGTTTGAAGAACCTCCAGCCTCAAGTAAAAGTAAATTTTAAAACTGAGTAAGAAAGGTGTCCTTTCTAACATGTCCTTTCTAACATGAATGAACCTTCTCCAATAAGTTGGAAGTTTGAGGAACCTCCATCCTCAAGTAAAAGTAAAAGGGATGGTCTCAAGTAAAAGGCCATCCTCAAGTAAAAGGGACTTCCACTAACATGGCTTCCCTCAAAAACCACTGGTTTAGGGTAGGTGTATTCTGGTTGCCTCCAAAATACATATTCCTTGTCAGATGTCCAGTCCAAGCCAGGCAGCTTTGCCTATTCCTCTTTACAGTTGATCAGAAATGAACACGTGATCAGATTTTTGCTGTTGAGATCTGAGGGGAGGTCTGATGGTGGCACACAAGGGAAAGCATGTCCTAATCCTAAGAAAGAGACATAAGGAGAAAGTCTTTCTCTCCCATCTCTTAAGTTCTCAAAATGCTATTGCTACTTTGCTATAAGTTTGAGCATGGGAAATACTAGAACAGCAGAAAAAACCTCATTCCACCAACCCTGAATTTCTTTGGATGTGAGTTAATGAGCATCCCTATCGTTCAAGTTATTTTGATTTGGGGCTTATGTTACTTGAAATTTTAAAATATTATTTAATGATTATGATGTTTATTTTTACCTGTTGATTTGACTAGACTTAGGTGCTAAGATATTTTCTCCCTTATCTAAATGTTGCTGTTAGGATATTTTTTAGATGTGATGAACATTTATAATCATTTGACTTTAAGCAATATAGTTCACCCTCCGTGATATCACTGGGTCCTCAACCAGTCAACTGACTGCCTTCAGACCAAAGACAGGTTTTTCAAAGAAGGAATTCTGACTTCCAGAAATTCTTCAAAACTTTCCAGCTGTCCAATTTAAGACTGAAACATCATCTCTTAACTAATAGCCAATCTGCTGGTTTGACCTACAGATTTTGATCTTGACAGCCCAAACAACCATGTCAAGCCAGTTCCTTAAATCTCTTTATATGTGTCTACTGGTTCAACATTCTGAAGAAATCTGACTTATACACTGACACAATAGTTCTATTTTGCAATTAGGGATATTATTTTAAAATAATAGGTAATAAATGTTAATTGATAATCAAAACAATTACATAAAATCAGTTGCCTGATTCTTTCTTTTATAAAAGAACATATATTGGCACTATTGGAGAACTAACAAATTAATTAATCTTAATCCAACTTACTGAATACTTCATCTTAAACCACTTATTGTTTTGAAAAATACTGTCTTTATGATTACTTGCAACTTAAATTGAACAAGGCTATTTTTGTTTAACCCCTTTCTTTTGTGTTCTCTGCATCTGAGTTTTAACATTTGTTCTTTTATAAAAGCAGGATTATTTTACCAACCTTTGTTAAGTACAAAAGAATTTTCTCATAGTAACATTAAAACAATGAGACTATGCATTGAATTCTGAGATAATATAATTTCAAACTCAGAAATAAATTTTTACTATCTCTTGTTGTCAAGGAAACCACTTAGCATGCCCTTGTGTTGAATTACTAAAATGGTTGGGTTTTATACATGCAAATGTTAATTCCTACTTCACTTTGTATGCTGCATTAAATTAATCATTGTAATTTATATTTGATGAAGTTTTTTAAAGTGTTTGCCAACAAAATACATTCAAAATAGACACAAATAAGTTATTGTCATGAGATAGACATCATTATCAGAAAAATCTACTACTTGTCAATTAAAAAAGTATATGAAAATAATTATACATGCATTTTACAAAAAAATACTATATTTTTGAGTGAATATTGATATATGGTATTGTAATATGCTATATGAGTTTGTCTCAAAGAGGCATAATTATAACTTATCATAAAAAGTGATGGTATATAAATATTTGACAATAACTAAATTGTTTAAGCAATTTTACTTATGTAGTCCAAAGAATAATTAGGATATCATAAATTCCACATAGAATCAGATATATCTTCCATTTGTTTGATTGCAGTCAACTTGTAATAGCTTCAATTATATTGAATAGGATTAATAACCAAAAGCTTTAAAAAAGTGAAAGCTACAGTTCAGGTAATTTAAGCATTCTTCAATAACTTTTCATAAAGTTGTCACTTAAATAAAAACATTGAACAAATTATAGTTTTTAAATGAAAACATGCAAGTTTGATGCAAGTACAAATTTAAACAATGTCAAGGAAGAAAAGCCACAAAAATCTTTTAGTCTTCAATTTTTTACCATTTTAGAATTTTGGAAGTATATTTATTGTTAAATATATGTTCAAAGCTGAGCAGTCTAGTAAATAGCAAAAAATATCAAAAGGGTGCCTGACTTCCTATGTAGTGGAGAGATGAACTAGGATAAGTGGAGATTAGGACTGAATTAGACACACAGATGCAACTTTGTACAAAAATAAAATGGAAATTGGGATATGGATTTGGTAAAAGAGGACAAGAATCTTGGAGGTTAGAAACACTGTGGGTACTGATCTGTGTCACTGCAGAGAAATATTAACACACATGCACACTACACACACATACCTACTCATTTTTCCTTTTGATTCTCCTTTGATTAATTTGCAGCATTAATACTTGGTGGAAACAAACTCTAAGCCTCTTTCTGGTGGGAAATTTTGTGAGTGAGCTGGATGGAAAAAGGGATTATCAGAACATGATGTGTGAAATTGAGAAAAAAGAAAGAGTTGTAGTTATAATGATAAAATTTTGGGTCTCTCTTATGAATCAGTGTGGTTCCAGGAAGGCACAGAGCACATTCTCCATGATTCTGGCAGATGGGTCAAGAAGGAGTTCTGGAGCCCTTGGTGGCTTTTTCAGGATTTTATTGCATCATTACATCAGAGGTGACCAAGTGCATGGTAGGCACAGGGGCCGTGGGACCAGGAGGCTGGCAGGCCTCCTAACCCCTGGCGCATCTTGACTCTCACTCTCTTTTCTGCTGCTTCTCTGCTTGCTCTCCTTCTCTGCTGCTTTCGTGCTCTTCTCTTTCTTCTCTACTGCTGGCATCCTCGTGACGCTGCCCTTATATGCCCCATGTCTCCACCCAGGCACACACACCTGCATGTGCCCACTTAGGCATGCATGCAGGACCTCAGGTGTCCATCATCACACCAATGGTGGGAGGGCAGAAAGGCCTGATAGCTTTTCCATTTCCTACAATCAGTAACCAGGAAAGTGTACAAATAGCAGTCATCCAAGAAAATAGAAATTTTGGAAAGTTCGTCTGTCCACAGATGGAAACTACCAAGAATTAAGTCAAAAGTTTGCAAAACAGAGTAAGAAAATAACACCTTCATGAAATAAATTGATCTAAATATTTAAACAGGTATTAACATATAACTGGCCCCTGTGGGTAGTTGAATATTACAGTTCAATGACACAAGATTCAACACTGAGAATGAAGTTTAAGGAAAAGGGAGAAAAATGATAATGCAGAAACAGCAGAAGAGGGAGAGAAAGCCTCTCCCTCTGATTTGAGGGGACTGCAGAGGAAGCAATGGAGCTGGTCAGGAGTTGATTTTACTAAATCAAGAACTCCAAGAAGAGCAGCTGAGAACAAAGGATATTTTGTTGCTGATAAACAGTTCCAGATGCAAAGTTTTAGGATTTAGGGAAGAAAAGAATCAGGACAGTGAGACAGAGGGGTAGAGGCCAAGGGGATCTGGAATACTGCAGGTATGGGCCAACCTGGAGTTCCAGTTTTCCATCATAACATCCATGTGACAGATTGTAGGGGCAGGAGGGCACAGGGCAGTTTCTCTATGATTCAGACAGATGGGTCAAGGAGGAGTCCTGGAGCTCTTGGTGGCTTTTTCAGGCTTTTATTAATCTTTCTGCATCAGATGCGACTAGGTACATGGCAGGCAGACGGTATGACAGGGGGCCAGGAGGCTGCAGACCTCCTTTCTGGGTTTTCACTCCCTGGGCTGCTGCTACTTCTTCTACCACTAGTCCTTCTGCTGTCTCTCCTGTGCCTACTCCACCCTACTCACCCTACTCCAGGTGCCCACCATCAGGCATGCATGCAGGACAGCAGGGGTCTATTATTGATCTCAGGAGTGCGGGAAAACCTAATAACTTTCATTTATCCTACACAGATGGTCTTAGGTCCGGTGGCAGAGGAGATGTGAGGTTATGATTGTTGAAGCGAAGTGTGCAGTAGAGTTTTCAGGAGCATTCAGAGGCCCAAAGTCTCCTTTCCTGGCTGCCAATCACAGTGGTAATGCTGGGGTTACTGCTCATTTAAGCCTCAGGATTGAGAGGTTCCTGCCAAGGTGGTGTCCAACCAACAGCATCAATTGAGACGCTAAAACACATTAGAAATGTAAATTCCAGTGCTACAGCAAGACTGACTAAATAAGAAGTCCGGGTTGGGGTCCAGGCCTCTGTTTTAAACGTATCCCAGTTGATCCTGATGCCACAGTTGTTTGAACATGGTTGACCTTCACTTGTGGGTCCTGGGCACTCTCCTACTTGTTCATCTCCCTGGTGATCTGGAAGGCAGGTATCAAGGCAGAACTGTCTGATTCTAGAACTGTCCTCCCAGCCAATACGCTGTTTTTCCTCATGACAGCTTAGTTTGCTATATAATCTTTAAAAATTTCCAGTGATTTTGTCAAAAGAACAGTGAAACAAGACTCAGGAATAATTAGTATAAATAATCACAAGTCTTACAGAAGATTAAAAATTAAAACTATTGGTTTATAATTATCAATGCTATTGAATTTAAGTTTTCTAAATAAAATGTCAGTATATTTATTGAAACAATTATATGCATTCTTCGAACCTTGCAGAGATTCAAAACTGAAAATTAACCCATATTACTAGAATATTAAAAATATTAATGTCATCTTATAAAGCCAGAAGAACTGGAAATATCAAAATGAAGTCATATTCTTTTCATAACATTCTAGAAAAAGTTTTTAAAAAACTTATCTATTTATGCATACAAGAGCTGAGGTACAGGCCAGAGGCGTGGGGGGTGAGAGGATTCACCGGAAACAGGGCAGGGACCAGAACAGGTAGATCTACTGAAGTATACTGCTGATGGAAGCAGCAGGTGAGGTACGAGAGGTCTGCTGCACCACATGCATCCTCTCCCTGATCAAGGATCAAACTCACGCTGTCGAGGAAGCCCCACAGCGCAGTGCTCAACCCCTTGCTCCATCAGAGAGGCCCACATTCTAGGAAATTTGATAAAAATGTGTTAATAATACAAAACTACCTTCTTGAAAATTTACATTTAATTTGGAATAATATCTACATGGTCACACTATACATTAATACAATAAAATAGCTAAATACAGATGTTTGAGCCATCTGTTATAACAGAAAAAAATCCTTTCAAAACTGTGATTGAAAAGATAATTAATAAATGAATAAAATGGAAATGGAGTCATTACTATTAATTTATGTTTAACTCCACATGAAAAATTGGCAGATTTCAGATTTCATTAGTATTATTGAGATTGTTAAAACAGAAAAAAAATTATCAGTTTCTGAAGCAGTTTTAGAAGACAGGCTCACTCAACAAAGAAGCAAGCTAACTTAATTCATTTATTCAAGAAATTCATTCACCAACTGGGTTTGCAGTGTGAGTCTTGCCTCATACATAGCTGCTGGTATTTCTGACACTGAACAACATGCTTTACATCAATTCATAGGAAAAAGCCCACTTTTCTTAGTGTGCACTCTTCACATCAGCACATCTATTTTTACGTGCATGGTCTTTCAATATTTCCAGTCACTAAGTTTGCCTATTTTGTACCTATTAATAAGTTAAGGTATTAAATCAAGCTCTTCATTCGATTAGTGCTCGGTAGTTCAGTCAAGTCAACTGAATCTGTAGGGTGGGTATCCCTAGAAAACTATAGTGGGCATTGTAGTACCTCAGAGAAACTCAGTTGGAAGGGAAATTATATATTTGAAGATTGTTTCTTTATCCGCACCTGTATTATCCCATTTGTATATTGCTTTGCATAAGATAGCCATGTTAGCAATGCTAATTCTTCCAATCCATTAGCATTCAATAAGTTTGCATTTTGTGTGTCTTCTATTTCTTTTTAGCAATATTTCATAATTTTCATTGTGGGGGTCTTTCTCCACATGTTAAATTTATTCTTAGATAGTTAATTCTTTTTATGAGATTATGAATGTGATTGTTTTCTTGATTCCTTTTTCTTGTAACTTCTTGTTGCATATAGAAATGCAACTGATTTCTATAAATTAACTTTGTACCCTATACTTTACTGTATTGGTTTATTATTTCAGTTAGTTTTATTGTGTGGTCTAAGAGTTTCTACACATATTAACATGTGATCTGCAAATAATGATACTTCTGCATTTCTTTTTCTAGGGTGGATTACTTTCATAGCTTTCTCTCACCTAAATGCTCTAGCTAGGTGCTATTCAACTACTATTTAATAGTACTGCTGAAAATTCATGTTCTTTTTTTGTCTTAGAGGGAAAACTCAGTCTTTCACAACTGAGCATGATGTTGGCTAAGAGCTTGTCATTCATGGCTTTCATTATATTGAGGTCTGCTCCATCTATGCCAATTTTTTGAGGGCTTTGCTTTCTCTGCATCTACTGATATGATCATATGATGTTTCTCTTTCCTTACATTGATGTGGTAAATTACATAACATTTTCAGATGTTAAACAACTCCTATGCCCCTGAAATAAATTACACTTGGTCATATATATGTGATCCTTTTGATATATTATTGATTTCAATTTGCTAAGATTTTGTTGAGGATTTTTGCATCTATGTTCATCAAGCATAGAGGTCTGTAATTTTTGCTCTTTTTTTCCTCTTGTGGTACTTGTTCAAGTTTTGATATCAGAATGATATTGACCTTATAGAAAATAAACATATTTTTCCCCTTTTTCTCAATCAATTTAACAAAGCTATCCATGTCATAATTAACAGAGATTCATGTGTCAACCCTTTCAGGAATTGCACCAACTGCAGAGAGATGTCTCATCATAGTTGAAGACTCTTCTCAAGGTGACTTTCTGAAGCATGACTATGAAGATCTGGCTATCTGTCCTGACAACATAATTTTAAAAGACCATTGTAGCACAGCTCTTCCCAACAAGGACAGGAAAACCTGTGTCATAGTTCCATTTCCACCCCCTGCCACAAACGACTGCCATTTTCCACTACCATCAACAGGTGTGACTACTAATAGGCACAAATACATTGAGTAAAATGTGTTGCTGAGAAACAGGATAATCAGCCTCAGTGCATCATCCTGTATATTACTGCTAAGAGGAAGTGCTATTTTAACAATGAAGAAAGCCAAATGAATCAACTTAGTATTACTAACAACAGTAAAAATTTCATCCTGTGAATCTAATCATGAGGGAACAGACAAGAACAGGTGGCCAGCTGCTGTGATGCCCACAAAGAACTAGGTTCTTCCAAATTATCAATTCTATGAAAGAAAAAAACCTAGATAATTATTGTAGATTAAAGGAGCTTAAAGAAATATAAAGACTAAATACCAAATCTACTCTTCAATTAGATTTTATATAAAAAGTCTAAAATTTATTATTAGGAATCTGAGCAAATATGAATGTTATTAACATGAAATTACTTGGATGTTATTATTATATTGGGGTTATATCAGAGAATTTTCTTTTTCTTGGATAAATCATGATAAAGTGTTTAGGAGAAAGTGTCACTTTGTTTACAACTTATCCTCAAATGGTTTATAGAGAAAAAATTTATTATGTTCACTTGTAAGGTAAATTAAGGTTATCAGGTTTTTCCACCCTCCCACCGGTAGTATTAATGATAGACCCCTGTGGTCCTGCACACGTGGCTGATGGTCAGCACCTGAGGTAGGGTGTGAACATGCATAGACGGGCACACCTGGGCTGAGACACAGGGATGCCAGGGGCGGAAGCAGAGGCAGAAGAAGCAGAAGTGGCAGAAGCAGCAGTAGAGAGCCCAGAGTGAGTGAAGATTAGCCAGGAGGATAAGAGGCCTGCCAGCCTCCTTGCCCAACAACCCCCCCCAAAACACACACCCACCTGCTGTGTACCTGGTAGCCTCTGATGCAGAAAGATTAATAAAAGCCTGAAAAAGCCATAGAGGGCTCCAGGACTCCTCCTTGACTCATCTGCCCAGATCATAGAGAACCTGCCTGATGTCTTCCTGCCACTACAATACTTATCTAGAAATATATTAAAATACAGCAAGATGTAACTAATTATGGTAATAATAGATCCCCATTAAATAATTCATCAACTTTCTCTATATGTTTGAAATTTTTATCATGTTATATGAAAAATATATACACTTAAGTTCTTATAAGGAATATAGATATATTTCTTTAGACAATATTACCAGGTTGCCTAATATTTTAAATCCACTGGAAATGAGAATAAACCATATATGTCACTAAATTTTCCAAAATAATAATTTTGACACTTGATTGGTAAGAAAGAAAAAAATACTAAAAGAATTAAATTACAAACTCATTGAATGACCCTTAAATATAATGAATTTAGTTTTGATTTTGCTCTTAAGATCTCACAATAGTTAAGTGGACATAGATGCAATTATCACTATTTATTTTAATAAGTTATCTGAAAACATAGGTTTTCATCAAAAAAAGAGTTTCTCTAGCAAAGAAAACCACCTTTTACTAGTTTGAAAGCAATGCACTTCAGATCATTGCTTAACTGAAATGTCGAGGGGATTAGGAAGTTCTTGGAACTCTGTTTCCTCTCTTGCCAGTATCATCACCATGACAACCTCCATTACCTGTACTCATCTGTTAATTGATACACCATGGGGTTTTAACATTTTATTCCATGTTCTTGTCCTAGAGCATCACAAATTACTTTTGTTCTTAAGAGTACTGCACAGGAAGGTTGAAACTCTGCTCAGACTCCTGCTAAGGGTCCACTCACCACTTTGCTCAGCTCTTCCAGTCCCAATGGCTTATCCACCAAACCCTGCCTCAATCTTTGGTACATTTGTGTTAAATGAGGAATAAAGAAGATGCTACCAGAAAAAGTTATCAAAATCTATCGAATGCATTCACTTAATTGTATCTGTTTAAACACCCTCTCTCTTTCAATTTTAATCAGAGAAAATTGCAAAAATCACCACTGGAGTGTCATTTCCATTTTGCTGTTGATCATATGTAGAGGGAGGAAGGCACGAGGTAGGTTCTCTATGATTTGGGAAGATGGGTAAAGGAGGAGTCCTGGAGCCCTCAGTGGCTTTTCTTAATCTTTCTGCATCATTCATAGTGAGGTGACCAGGTACATGGCAGGCAGGGCAGGCGGGGGTGGGAGGGGTGAGGGGTGGAGACCAGGAGGATGGAGGCCTCCTAGCACCCAGCAAATCTTCACATTCTCTGGACTCTGTACTGCTACTGCTACCACTGCTACTTCTGCTGAACATCTCTTCTGCTGCTATTGCTGCCTCTGGCATCCCCATAACACCACCCTTATTTGCCTAGTCTCTGGGCTTAGGTGGCCCACCTACACATGCCCACACCCTACTCCAGGTGCCCACCATCAAGCATGCATGAAGGACCACAAGGAACTTTCATTAATGTTAATGGAAGGAGGGCAGAAAAACCTGATAATTTTCATTTACCCAACACGATATATTTCTACATAATTTTTGTAGGACAACCTTCTGAATTGCTTCCGATTTCTTAATTATTACTATTTTTCAGTTGGATTAATATTATATATAGTCATTATGTATTTACTAGTTTTCCTTTGTTAAAATATTAATAACTAAGTGTTTTTTACCAGGCACTTCCTATAAATTGTTTTTTGTCCTAAATCACTTTGGCAGGATTCATTAAAATTCCTACTAAACTCTAAAAATCAGGAAGTCAAGGGCTTATCTTTCTTAGCAACTATTGAAAGTTCAGCTGATAACACAATTCAGGGCTGCCAGTTATGGAAGTCTAGGTGACAGCACCTCCAAAAATACTTATGTCCTTGTTTCCAGAACTTGTGAATTCATTACATTACATGGCAAAAGAATATCTGTAGATCTGATTAAGTTAAGGACCTGGAAACGGGAAAATTATCCTAGATTAACCCATTGAGTTCTATGACCACAAATGTACTGTTAAGTGGACATCAAGAGTACTGTTAAGAGTGGACATCAAGGCTGGAGATCTGAGGATGTTACTGACTTTGAAGATGGAGACAGGGTAGGAAGGAATGCAGCGCCCTCTGGAGGTGAAAAGAGCAGGAACTACATTCTCACCTAGAACCTCTAGAAGAAACTGGTCTTACTGATTCCTTGACTGGTATTGTGTACAGTGAAATTGACTAAAAATCATTGACCTTCAAAAAAATAAAATAATCAGGCGTGTGTCATTTTAAGCTATTCTATGTGTGGTAATTTGTTATAGAGAAAAAGGAATGCATTAGTAACTAATCTTCAGATTTTACTCATTAAGGTAATTCTTCTTAAATCATATCTAAATAGTAGGTATGCAAAATGAGATTTTTCTGAGAGTAAATCCTATGAGATTTTTATTAGATTTACTAAATTACAACAGTCACTCTCATGAGACAATTACATGAAGACTGACCATATGTTTAACACTGAAATATTTTTTGCATTATTTTACTCAGTATAAGTAACTTAGGAGACACAAGTAAACACATTCATATGTTTCTGTGACTAACATCATCTGTGCAGGAAAATAAAAATGTTACCTATCTAACACTGGTAGCACTTTTGCAGTTTACTTGCTAATTCATGCAGAATGTTTATTTTCAGATAATCACAAATTATGGCATTAACAAGACTGTCTTCATATATTAAGTACCCACTTTTAATGTTTTAGAACATCTCATTTATAACTTAGTAAAATTCAGCTGCTCCCCGGTTTCCCTGATGCAGCATGTCAAATGTTGTTTAATATTATAACAAAGTTGTATATTATTTCAGCTTCTGCATCTTAAAATATTCTGCGTTAAGGCAAATGTGTGTGGCTGAGGATTCACTATTCATGATGAAAACGGAAAGAATTTATGTATTAGCAAAAGGTTCCTGTGTGTTGTCACAGAAAACTATTCCACCCCCAATCCCTGGCAATCATTGATCATCTTACTTTCACCCAAGTTATGACTTTTATAAAATTTAATATAAATTGTATGAGGCCTTTTGTACCTGGCTCATTCCACTTAGCAAAACTCTTAAGAAATTCCTCCATACTTTTGTGTTTCGGTAGCTCATTATTTCTGAATGATTGTCTCTTGAAACCACAAGTTCTGATCTCTTTTGCCCTGAGTTTGGGCTTTTGTTTTTGTAAATTTCACATACAAGTGAGATCATATTTGTCTTTCTCTGACTTATTTCACGTCACATAATGCCTCAAGTTCCATTCAAGTTATTGTATATGGTAGAATTTCCTCATTTTTCAAAGATTTATTTAATTATATTTGACATCATTTGTAGTACCCAGGGAGTTCCCACCACCATTTCACCTGTGCACCATCACCTCAGTCCCTGTGCTCTTTCTGCCCTCATCCCAGTCTCTTCCGCACCCTCCCCCAATGATCCCTTTGGTTTATCTTTGACCTTTTGTTCTTGTGTTTTTGGCTTGTTTGTCTGTTTGCTTGTCTGTTTGTCTGTTTGTTTGTTTGGTTTTGGTTATAATTGCTCATTTCCTAGAGCTCTCTCTTATTATTATTATTAGTATTATTATTAGTATTATTAGTATTGATTTTCCTTTACATTCCTCCTAAAAGTGAAGCCATCCTATATTTTTCTCTCGCCTTCTGACTCGTTTCACTGGAATTTCCTGAGTAACGTTCCGTTGTGTGCAAGTGTGCCTGTATGAATGACAACTTCTTTATCCATCCATCAGTGGACACAGGTTGTTTCTGTTTTGGCTATTATAAACAATGCTGCTATGACTATGGGGTGCAGATATATTTTGAAGATAGTATTTTCATTTCATTTGGCAATATTCCCAGAAGTGTGATTAATAAATCATAGGTGGTTCTATTTTTAATTTCTTGAGGATATTCCATTCTGTTTTCCAAAGTGATTGTATGGAGATTCTAATATTCCTTCTCTTGCTGACAGAGGGATCATATTTTTAATTGTGCTGGTTATTTACTTCTTTAATTTTGTCAGTTGTTTCTTATGTATTTTGATGCAACATTAGATATTAGTTACTAGATATTATGTTTGGATATTAGATACACAGATAATTATAATTGTAAGTTCCTCCTGAAATATATTTTTATCAGTATCAGAGTTCCTTCATCCCTAGGATAGCCTCAGTGACATCTATTTAATCTTAATGTGGCCACTCCAGCTACCTTTGTCCATTGCTTCCAAAGTTCACCTTTATCTACCTGTTCTACTTTTGAACTGTGTCTTTATATTAAAGTTTGTCTCATTAATCTATTCTGATAGTTTCCCTTTCATTAGAGATTTTAGTCCATAAATATTTAGAAAAACTATCAATGTTTCACTTGGATTGACTGACAGTTTGCTTATGCAATGTGTAAGTGTGACCTTTTCTGTGTTCTACTTGTGTTCATCAGGAATCGTGAATTCATAATGACATATTTTATCAAATGTGGAAAATTTGGAGGCTTTATGTCTTCAAAAATTTTTCTCTTTTCTGAAAATCTTGGACATACGGTTTCATGTTAGACCCTTATATATTATCGAATATGTTCCTGAGTCTACACATTTTCATTTTCAGTTCCATTTCTATTGTTCAACCTGGTCCATTTCTTGATAAGTAAATAGAACAAAGGCTTATACCTGCATTTATATATAAGTGAGGCTCATAGTTTATTTTTGAAAAGTATCTTTGACAGTGTCCTAGGCATTTCGATGTTAAGATGTGAAAATCTAATGGTATTTTTCTCCACAAATAATGTTTATTAAATAATTAACATGATAATTAGAATTTTTAAAATAATATTTCTGATAGTTCAGATAGTTTGTCTCTTTCTGTGTTTGTCTGAGTCTGCTCCACTCAGGCATGGTTCAAGGGTCAGCCAAAAGCCAAACAGAAGTCTGGTTCCTTCTCTGTCCTTTTCAGAGAAGAAGAAAGAAATTGAAATAGGTATTTGACCCTTTCTTCAATGGGAATGAATTACACTGACTCCTAAATGAGATTCTTTAGATCAGAAATATGGTGATTTCCACTATTCGTCAGTCCCTAGCTGAGACTATTCATCATTCTGAGAGAAGTGAGAATGGAGATGAACATCCAGCTTCCCCCTGAATCAACATCCCATAGCTGCTGCATCTCCTCATTCCCCAAGCCACTGCAGGCCCCTGATTATTGTGTTATACCCAGAGTTTGCCATTGCTCCCGAGGCAACACCAGTCCCTTGGACCTTACTCAGTACAATCTGTGTATACTGATATTTGGATCCGGTTGGGTTTAATAGACAAATGGACACTCTCTTAATAATAGATCAATGGGTCTATTATGATTCACATCATTGGAATACATGCATGTATGATTAGAACATAAATATTTTCTGTGGAATATATTTCCCCACATTCTATATACAGTTGAATATTTGATGAGAATTTAATCTTTCACATGGTATAAAATTAAGTCTTTCCTATGTTTCTTTGAATTGGCAGTAGTTGTAAAATGTAAGATCTCAGTCAATAAAGGGTAAAATTGGAACTTTTGTTTTGAGGCTACAGTCCATTATTTCTGAGAGAGAAAAAAAGAGAGGGAGAAAGTCGGTGATAACAGTGATTAAGAATGGTTACAAATGAAAGTCCCAATATAAAAATAGAATCGAATTTTCATGAGCTGCTCATCAGTCTTCATGTGCTTTGGTTATTACCCTTTTCAAAAGGCTCATCTTCACCTGTGACTACATCTTATATTGCCCTTTCCTGTAATGGCTTTGTAGTCATCCCCCTTGGTGTTGCGCTCATAACTCTCATACTTCTTATTTCCATGATGTAACAAAACACAGTCTGTTGCTATGGTGAT
Source organism: Galemys pyrenaicus (assembly GCA_019455555.1). Lineage (NCBI taxonomy): Eukaryota > Metazoa > Chordata > Mammalia > Eulipotyphla > Talpidae > Galemys > Galemys pyrenaicus. The sequence goes on along the minus strand of JAGFMF010011791.1, from coordinate 187,944 downwards.
GATCAGCATCTTGCAGCTTGAGCCACTGTGATTACAAGACTCTGGTGCTACACTCTTCTTTCAATCAATTTTCAGAGATCGCTTTTGTTCTTCCATACACTCCAAATTCAGCACTTAATGTGCTTTGATTAATGTTTCAAAGTTTAACTGGTGTAGTGGTGTGTTAAGTGGTGATGCTTTAGCTGCATTTTCGATAACTACATTGCTCAGCATGAATATTTCACTGAATCACAGTAAACAAGGTGTACCTGAAATTTTAAAAATACATATATCAGTGTTGTGATAGCAAATACATGTATTTTGCAATTTGTTTACATGAGAGTGAGGTAGTAGGACTTAAATCTCAAAAACAAAAACTGAATTGTAAGGGAAAATTTATTTAATGGTGTTTTGATTATTAAATACAGGTCACGCCCTGAATTATTGGAGTATAAGGAAACTATTCCTACCACAGAGAGTCACACAAAGCATGACACTATCCAAATCTTATCTTGAATTTATCAGACAAATTTCAGAGTTCATTTGCAAGGTGAAAAGTGTATTTAAAATAGAAGGCACAAATTCTGTCTAAATTTTGACCTTCAGTGCTAAGTATATCAATAAGAGAAAGGCACCTATTTTAGGTATGTTTCTATATTTTAAATAGGTAAAAATCATTTTATAGTTGTTCAGTTCTAGTTTAGCCCACAACTAAACATCCAGAAGGCAGTGAATTCTGATTTCATAAAAGTAATGAAAACATATGTCAGAGTAGAAATTTGCATATAGCGAACACACCATGAATTTCCTAATTAGTAAAATCTGCTTTTAAAGTTTTCAGTTTTAAAGTTTTTATTATTTCATTAAAGTAATATTTAAATGAGTATTTTTAAAACAGGACAAATTATCCATGAAATGCAAAGTTGTTAATATTTCATCTATATAAATACATCAATTAATTTATATCATTATGTATATACAATTAATTAATAGCCACTGATATGAAACATCACCCAAGAACCCATAACTCTCTTACCTCCAATTCAATATGAAGTCCAATTAAATATCACCTACTAATTTGATCTGGCATTAAAAACTTGGACTTTATTAACTGAATCAAATTCTTTTCTTCCCCAGAACAAAGATACCCAAGCTTAAAGCGCTATTTAAAATTCACTAGATAAGAAAACCAATTTTGTGAACTGCTATCTAGCATTATCACCTAAATTTTCTTTTACAATTACTAATTTATGGGCTAAGTAACTTATATTGTTTAAAAAATCATGGACATTTAGATTCATCTATGCCCATTTATCAACCCCTAAATTTGCTCAGTATCAAGTAAATCTAAAAGACTGAACTCTATTCAGAAAGGAAGAAGATAAATTTCACAAAAAATGGAAACATTTTCATCTATGGTACTGTGCTACAAAGCAACACAATTTTTAAAATGAAAGTTTGGATTACTTAAAAGTTTACATGTTTATAATAAAAACATGTATCATCCAATACTATAATTCCACACACCAAGTGAAACTTGTTCTTCAAGTTGCCTTGTTTTCAGTCTTGAAACAAATTTTCTCAAACAATTTTAATCCCCCCTTGTTTAATTAGTAACATTAATGAATGCTCTTTGTATTTTATTAGAAAAAGTTATTCTTACTTAACAGTGAAGAATTTCTGATAGTGTTGATCTCCCCTGGGCAACTTAGTAGAGGTATGTCAAGGTCATAACTCCCATGTTTACACTGGAGAACAACGTCTACCTCCATTAAGGCTTACACCAGCATCAGAATTCTGCATAGCAGGAGAGCAATAATAATTGTGTTATATAATGATGTTTGTTACTAGATCTCAGAGGACCTCAATCCATCAATCAAAGATGACATTGTGTCCCTTATGATTCTAACAGTTAATGCAAATACTTATGAAAACATGTCCCAGAGCAAGGCAGTATACATTTCAGTGTCAGAAGTACTGACAGTAATTTTGAGTTGAGCAAGAGTTTTAAACAATATGGATAAGGCCTAAAGGGAAACATAGACCTTCAATTGGAACTTTAAAATGAGAAAACTTTAGATGAATAAAAATATATTAATATAGAAAAAAAATAACCTACAAAGATAGTTGACATGAGGCATAACTTGAAGTTAAGGACTGTGAAAAAAGGTGAATCATCTTATGCTATGTGTCAACAACTGTATTGCAGGAGACAAATCGAAACTATTAAGTTTAGTGGCCTTTTTCTTATATATCAGAACTAGTCTATAATTTAGATGTGCTTCCATAGAAATCACTTCAGCATTTTTAATAACTACTTTACCTTTTACATAAGAAAAAAGTGCTGCATTAAAAGTGTTTGCCAAATTAAATAAAAATTATATTTAATTTATATCAGATTTCTATTTTTCAAACTTTAAATGTCATTAATCAAAATCTGAAGTAAATATTTAGTTTCTACAGCTGGATCTTACCTCCTTTTTAAGTGACTGAATTTATGTGAACACCAAATATTATTTTGTGCTTACTGGAAACACATCAACAATGTCTAGTCACCTATTTTTAAGATTTTCTTAAGTTGTTCTCATGGATGTTTTTGAATTATTATTCGTAAGGCAATGAGTAAAAATAGGCTTAAATTAGTTTGAACTGATTACACTTCATTCTACACTACCTTGAATGAAAATTATTCATTATGCATTTTTTATTTTTCATATATCAGTTTGATTTATTTGAGCAGTTATTACATGCCTGCTATACAGATTCCTAAAACTGGGTAATAAAACCCTGTGGTATGTTGAGGAAAAGAAAGTATTAAAATATGTTTATGACTATCTCTTCCCTTTTCATCATGTATTTAATTTAGATATGTGAATGTGTGTTATTTAAACTATGTATGACTAGAATAGCATACACACATAAAGAAATTATGAATACACAAAAAATCTGAAACTGATGCAAGGGTTTTACCAAGTGCTAGACCATCTCAAAGTAGATTTAAGAATAGAATTACCGGCCTTATATTTTATCATGTAATCTTTTCAATTTTTAGCAATTTGTCCATGCAGTAGACTTAATGTTAGATATAATTAGAGTAAATTTGGACATACAGTTAGGGAAAAGTCACTAAATCACTTCTTTTAAAACTGAATAAATGAGTCATCAAACACAAACTTGAGGACACAACAGATGACATACATACAGTTTGTTTCAAATAAAGGGATCAGCCAATACACAGACTATAAAGTGGAAATTCAAGTTCACAAGAGTATCTGCTTGGAAGTGTCTCTGATGTCAAATACCATTTGGTTGGCAGAGAGCATTACTTAAAGAGGAAATTGCATAAACATGAAAATTTGTGATTCATGCAGTACCTAATCTAATAACATCTAAAAAAGATTACAACATGTTTTCAGAAAGGCTTAATTTATCTAATCAGGATTTGTTATTGCTTTTGATTAGAGCTTATATTCACTATATTAATACAAAACAACATGCCAACCGAGAGAAGTTATCTACTGGATAGAAAGAGTTATAAATTCTCTTCCCTCAACTTTATATATTCGTCCTTTAAATGCTGATACTTTTTCACTTTGGTAATTATAAGTACCCTCTTTAAACCACATGTTTCTAAACATATCACCAGAGCAACCATATGGAATCATCGTAATTGACCACAAAAAGAAATAGGGTTCCCACACTCATGGAGTGTCAGGATAGGGCAGCTGTCATCTTCCTTGATTTGATCAAAATTACTAATCCAAACATCTACAAATCTGTTTGTAAATTGAAAAGTCTCTTATAGTTTTTTTTCCCTCTGGAACACTATGCCATAGTCACAAAGCAAGTTATGGGTCTAGGGGCCTCCCTGGCAGCACTAGGGTTAAGTCAAAGCACTATAAACTATCCACTGCCACTGCAGCACAAGTTCAATCCCGGATCAGGGTGGTGATCCACATGGCACAGCAGATCTCTCTCTCCTGTCCAGCCTGCTTCTCCCCTCAGCAGTGTATTTCAATGTATCCACCTTTTCTGTTCCCCCTCTGTCTCTGGTGATTCCTATCACCCCCAATGCACCTCTGGTCTGTACTCCAGTTCTTGTATGCATAAGTCAATGAATCTTTAAAAAAAAAGAAAGTTATGGATCTGTTTTACATAGGGTTGGAAATAGGATTTTTCAGCATCACAGCTCACCTATCATGTAGATAAAATCTAGCATTGCTGATATAAATTATAAAGTCAAATGTAGTAATGCCTTTTATTCAGTTCATCATTTTATTTATTTAATGTAACTTTTAATAACATGAAAGAGCATGCTTTTTTGCAATGTTTAAGCTTTGTTTTCTTGAATGGTGCAATAGATCAAGGATCTAATGATACTAGGAACTGAGCCATTTATTATGTACAACAGTGTGTCAGGGAGACTCTAAGACAACCCCAGTGGCCCCCATGTCTTGATGTCCATGTCATGTATACTCCCTCCCCTTGACTGTGGACAGGGCAGGATCTGTGATTTAATAATACAGCGATGTAATAACGTGTTAGGACCTGGTCTTCATCCAACAGCCCAAAAGGAAATGAAACCAGGCAGTAGTAGGTGAACCAAAAACAAATTATGCCCAAATTGAGTCTTCAAATGCTACGCCCAACCTCACCTTAGCTGTAGCCTCATAAGAGACCCAAAATAGTGGATGAAGCTAAGCAATGCCTGGACTTTGACCCAGAAATGTGGTAACCTTAAGTCACTAAGTTTACAGAGATTTGTTATGTAACAATTGGTAACTAATGCAAACAGTAAGTTCATTTTATGCTAATGACTAAACTATGTCACTTCAATAGCTGAAGGATTAAGAGACCCATTAGGGGATTAAGAGACCCATTAGGAGACTTCCTAAAAACAAAACTTCCTGATACAAATCAAAACCAGCACTTTGGTGTAATTTCCTGCTCACCAAGCTATATAAAATTACCTGAAGGACCCACTGTTTGATGTGAAGTAAATTATTAATATTGAGTAGGAGCAGGCAAAAGGCTGTTGAGGTATTATTGGTTCTGTGTCAACACATGGTATAGAAGAAAACACAGATTCTAATTATACTATCTGATATTGTATTTGTAAAAATCAACTCCATGACTATGTTTATGCTATCATTTCATTGATATTTCTATGAAATAACTAACAATAGAATACTTCTCAGCATACCGTTGCAATTTGAAGAGTGCATTGAGATATATAAAGTGAAAAATACACTTGCATTCAATCTGAGAATACTTTTATGTGGTATGCCTAGTTAGATTCCCAATGGTATATGTAAAATTTAGAAGTCAATTTCACTTCCCTTTTGCTATTCCCTAATTTTCATGTTTGCATAATGAAAATGAACAGTACTGGGGCCTCCCTGGTGGCGCAATGGGTTAAGCAGCGCACTATGAAGCAAACCACAGCCACTGCAGCACAAGTTCGATCTCTGCCACTGGCCAGGGAGGGGACCTACATGGTGCAGCAGACCTCTCCTGCCTTGCCCACTGCTCCCCTCAGTAGTGTGTTTGAATCAGTCTGCCAGTTCTGCTCCACACTCTGTCTCTGGTGAATCCTCTCACTTCCCTGGACTCTGGCCTGTACCCCAGCTCTTGTATGCATAAATAAATAAAACTTTAAAAAAATAAAAGAAAATGAACACTACTGTTTTTTCTACCTTTAATAAAAATTTTATTAAATCTATATACTATTGATTTGATAGGAATATTATTACCCTGATTATTTTGAACTATGGAGTACCTTTTCAAGGATTTCTATTTCATTTTGGAAATAACATATCTAAAAATAAGTCATTCTTTCTCCCAAGAAATAATCTTTATCAACTGGTTGAATTCAATAATAAAAAAAAGAACAAAATTATTCTGTTTTTCTGATTCAAGCCAATAGCAAGCTTAATGGACCAAAAAGGAAAAAAAAAAAAAAAAAACAGTATTTTTGGAAAATAAAAGTTGAAAGTGAAGTAAGCAAGTGGAGACGTTTTTATGAGGAATAAATATGCATATGATAGCTCAAAAAGGTGAAAATGAAAATGCAATCATTTCTCTAATGAATTAATCGGTACAGCCGGGATGCTCATGTAACTTTATGTGAAGTTGCTAATGAGCAGAAGAGCAGTAGCCAAAAACAGGCAGTCAGCACATTCCAGAAACTTACTTGCCTTTTTAAAGGCATTATAAATAGCACATTGCTGTTTTTTCCAAATGAACATATTTTCCTTGCTTTCTACATACAGAAGAAATTGATAGGTTTTTTCTATCTAAAGAAATAATGAGAACACAGAAACCCTTAAAGCTACACGTTTTATATTTTGAACTTTTTTGCTGTTGTTATTGTTTTGCTATTCTTAATTTGTATTGCACTTGCAGTCGTAAAAACTAGTTTCTCTTGGAGAGTTCTTTTGTCCATCCCTGGAAAACGACATTTCTAAGAAACATGTCACTATCACATGTCAGTCACATTCATGTTGGCCGATTTTTTCAGGAATCCAACGTGAGAGACTGGAGTTCATCAGTAGGCACACATGAACTTGGGCATACCACCCAAGGGCAAATCTTGGTGTTGGTCATTTATGGACATGGGGGAAAAAACCTCAAGATTGCTTGATGATTAAGATTTTAAAATGTTTCCAGCTATTTGCTTGGAACAATCCAAATTTTAAATGCCAACCCCTAAGTCAAACACTTTAAAATACTGGAAAAGGTTAGTAAAATGTCTACTTGCAGTAAAATGTCTACTGAATTAGGTAAAAGAAGTACTTCCCCCATGACACATTCTCAGCTAACACCCTAATCACCAACTGGGCAACTCCTAAGTGAAAATCAAGACAGAACTAAACCAACCACATTTGCTGCTGGGGATCTGAAATATGGTGAGCAACACAGGGAAACCCAGTTTTCTGGGAAGTTTATCCTATGAGGCAAGTAAAACACTAAGATGTTTCAAAAACCTAGGTGGGGAGGAGTAAAGCTAGGTAGGATTACTCCTCCAATTTTTAAGCAACTCCAGAAATTCTTATAAATACCTGTAGTAGCAGGAGGTTATGAGACAGCTTCTCTGTGATTCAGGCAGGTGGGTAAAGGAGGAGTCCTGGAGTCCTCAGTGGCCTTTTAAGAGTTTTATTAATCTTTCTGCATCGGAGGTGACACAGAAGGCAGGGGTGGGGGTTGGGGGTGGAGGATTTCCAGGGAGCCAGGAGGCTGGTGGCCTCCTAGCCCTGGGGCAGACCATTACTCTCTGGCCCACTGGGGCTTCTCCTAATGCTTACTGCTCAATCTCTACTGTTGCTCAAGCTGCTTATGCTGCTCATCTGCTGGTGCCCCCATAAAACCACCCTTATATGCCCAGTCTCTCAGCCCAGGTGTGCTCTCCTACGCATACCTAAACCCTACTCCACGTGCCCCTTCAGGTATGCATACAGAACCACAGGTGTCTATCACAGATGCTAATGGCAGGAGGGTGGAAAAACCTGATAATTTTCATTTCCCCTACAATACCTTTTCTTTATCTCTCCCCCACCCCCCTTTCCCCTCCCCACTTCAGTTTGCCAGAATGGAACTTGCTTCAGTGGGAAAATAAAACCGAATCTTTAATAAGACATAATCAACCACCAACAAAAAGAGATCTTTAAGGGGGAATCAGTATTTTCCTATCTAACTCCTTTTCTATATTCAAGTAATTTTCTTTTTTTTTATTTAAGTATATTAGACATCATTTGTATTCCCCAGGGAGTTCCCACCACCATTCCACCCGTGCACTATCACCTCAGTCTCTTGTGCTCTTTCTGCCCTCATCCCATTCTTTGCCCTCCCTTTCTTTCCCCCCACCCCCATGGTCCCTTTGTTTTATCTTTGACCTTTTGGTCTTGTTGAGGTTTTTTTTTTTTTCCTTTGCTTGCTTTCGGTTGTAATTGACCTTTTCCTTGAGCACCTTCTCCTCCTCCTTCTTCTTCTCCTTCTCCTCCTTTTCCTTCTCCTTCTCCTTCTTTTTCTTCTTCTTTTGTTGTTGTTGTTGTAACTGTTGCTCTTTCACATTCCTCCTAGTAATGAAACCAACTGATACTTTTCTCCTGCCTTCTGACTTGTTTCACTAAGTATAATTCTTTCTAACTCCATCCATGTTTCTATAAATTGCCCTAGTTTTTCATTTTTGATTGCTGAATAGTATTCCATTGTGTGTATGTACCACATCATCTTGATCCAGTCATCTATTTTTGGGCATTTGGGTTGTTTCCAGGTCTTACCAATTACAAATAGTGCTGCAATAAACATAGGAGTACAGGTGCTCTTTTGGATCGCTGTTTTTGTGTCCTTTGGGTAGATTCCTAGGAGAGGGATTGCCGGATCATATGGTAGTTCCATTTCTAGTAGACTGAGGAACTGCCATACGGCCTTCAATAATGGTTGGGTTAGCTTGTATTCCCACCAGCAGTGTACATGGGTTCCTTTTTCTCCACATCCTTGCCAGCATTTGTTGTTGTTGGTTTTTTTTGATGTGTGCCATTCTTACTGGTGTAAGGTGATACCTCATTGTGGTCTTAATTTGCATTTCCCTAATTATGAGGGATGTTGTCTATACTCAAGTAATTTTCAACCAGAAGAAATACTGGTCTCCTAGGGAGTTTTGAATGGGTGAGAGCAAGAATTTCAATTGTCAATGTAATTATGTGATGTATAGTTTATTTCTCAACTATTTTCCAACTCTTCCAGGTTGGAATCCTCTACCTTTTCTCTCTAACATCATCACTAAACAGAACCAAAATGCCCTCACTTCTAACCACCATTTGGTTTTAGATGGGCCACTAATAAAAAAATCAAAGATTTCCTCTAAATGACTTCCATTTTTTATTAAGTAGTTATTATTTAACCATCTTTACTGCTATGATAGCTTAAGTCCACTAGATAAAGTACTTAACACATGCACTTATAGAAATTAGTAGGTATCTTCTTTATAGTTCAGAATTCTTCAGCAGCCATGGGGAGTGTGTGAAGGTTGTGGGCAGTGAGCTGTAGGTTTTTGGTAGTTTGCATTGTGTGAACTCATCCAAGCTGAGTAAAGTGGGAAATCGGTTTCCCTTAGCCTTGTTTAGTTTTCCTCTTTTATTCAAATGAAGTTACTTTTTTCAAATCTACCACCCCCTCCTTGTCCCTTTGTCCTCCATTGCAGGCCTGGGGAAGTCTGTCAATGGACCTGCTATTGTCAGGAAACCCCTCATTGGAAAAGCCTTGGGACCTCTAATAAGTAAGTGATAACAGTCACAACCCACCAATGAGGGAACTGGGTTTAAAGTGGATGGAAAAGAATATTCTAGATAAGCAAAGTTAATGTCATTGAATAGTTGTTAATGTCTTCTATTCTTTGTTACAACTGTAATACTTGCTTATTTACAAAACCACAGTTTCACTGGAGTGTGAACTGCGTAGAGCAGCGAGTATCTCCAAGTTAGGCAACTTGCCTGGCACCTGGAATGTTTATGAATAAACATGGGAATACTTCTAAAGTACTGCTTTAATCAGGTTTCCTTGGCAATTGTATTTTCCACTAAAGAGTGAAGTAAAAGTGAGAGAAAGAGAGACAAAGAGAAAGAGAGAATTGACTTTTAATTATTTATTTAGCTCAGTGATTAATATCGCATTCCTTAGCTAGCAAAATCCAGAGCCACAGTTAAACTGTGGTGAATTCACCGAAGGAAAATAATTTCTTAAAGAGAGGATGATTTGCTGCTAAACTTGGTGTAAAATTCTAAAAAAAAAAAAAAATGAAAATTTCGGTGGAAACCTGAGTCAATGTTGAGTCAAAGAATTGTGTGAACACATCAATGTGAGATGCTTACACTTCTAAGGAGAATAAGAAATATGATGTGCCGGCTTGGAGCAGGATTCACGGGTCACTACTGGGGGAAAATCCAGCAGAAGGCAAAGGACAGATGGGAGAGTAGTAGGTAGTTCGGATAGAGATAACACTAGACTATGTCCTATCACCTATTGTAACCCACAGGAAATCTTCACATTCCAAGCTCCAGCTTATTCATTTTTAATATGCTAATGATTAGAATGTCTATCTTAAGAAATTTTAATCTAAAGGGACTGAAAGTAACTTTGCCAAGTACCTGACATGCAAAATATCCTCAAACACATCCATTTGCTACCCCACTAAAATCAGGACAACCCCATCCATGCAGATCCCTGTTATAATTCAGCAAGCATTGGTAGAGGACAGTCTAATAAGATACACAGGGAAGAAACAGGTAATGGTTCTGGCCTTCTGGAACCTGAACAATTTGAGGTGAGAATCAATCACATTATCTGTAACTCAGGGGTGAGTCACAGTCAGTGCTACAGTGAAGTTCAAACACGGCAGTGCAGTTATCTGGTGGATAGTGGGATGAATCTGAACAAGATGAATCCCCTAAAGATGCTTTGAGAATGTGTAGGGCTTACATAGCCTAAAGCTTTGCATCATATATTAAGCCTTCTCTGGCCAGTGCAATCACCAGGGAAATCTCTTCTAACTTTATGGTTATAGATGTGGTATTCTCCTCTCATTTATTGGATTAAAAAAATCTTGAATTTCTTGGCTTGCATCACAGGGAGGAAGATAATGCTGAGATACATTCACATGTAATAAGTGGGACAAAAATTGGTTTAGAATGAAAAGACCAGAGGTATATTTCCTTGATCATTCCAAGGTGTTTTTGTCTAGAAAATATAGTCATACCTTTAATTCCAAGAGTTGGTGTGATAATTTAACAAGGTGGTATCTATAGAGCTGTAAAATTCTATAGAAATAGAAGTTGTTTTTATTAGAAATGGAGCTAAACTAGTAACTGTTGATTGAATAAAACATGCAGTTATATGGCTTAGTAAAGGATTTTTCCATTCTCCAAATGAATCATTGAGACACTTAATTGAGGGCATCTAAATGAATTTCTAGCTTTCTGTTTAAAATCAGCCAACCATACAAGTGCTATATCCAGACCATTCCTTGAATGTATTAAATCTATTAACAGTTTTACTATTAACATTGATAATAGCTCAACTTTTGCTATAGTAAATAATGCTAAGTTGTCAAAGAACAAGAATAATGACATTTTAAGCTCCATAGAAAAAAACTAAGCTGAAAAGTTTGAAAATGATTCTTACCTCAGATTGTTCAGGTTCCAGAAGGCCAGAACCATTACCTGTTTCTTCCCTGTGTATCTTATTAGACTGTCCTCTACCAATGCTTGCTGAATTATAACAGGGATCTGCATGGATGGGGTTGTCCTGATTTTAGTGGGGTAGCAAATGGATGTGTTTGAGGATATTTTGCATGTCAGGTACTTGGCAAAGTTACTTTCAGTCCCTTTAGATTAAAATTTCTTAAGATAGACATTCTAATCATTAGCATATTAAAAATGAATAAGCTGGAGATTGGAATGTGAAGATTTCCTGTGGGTTACAATAGGTGAAAGGACATAGTCAAATTAAACTGTAATTCCAGTTTTAGGGCAAATAACCTTACAAATAAATCAAATTACCACCCACTCTCTTAGAGAAAGGTCCTGTCCTTTTGAATATGAACTAAATGATCTCTATGCTTTGACAGAGCTCAAAAACTTATTTATTCAATTAATGGAGAAAAAATGATAATAAGGAGATGAGCCTTTATAATACAAATATAAACAAAATATAATTCAGTAGCAATAAATCCCAAGAATTCAAAATAAATAATATAAATGCATTCACTTTTAAGGTGTCCAACTTTATATAAATAATAAAGAATTTAGTATCACTAATAGTCACTTGAAAATGGAATTGTCCTTCTTTTTGAAATACTTTAAGCAGGATCTAGATTGAAGGACTGAGATTCACTTAATCTTTGTGTATCTAAATTTTTCACATCTTTCAAGACACAGTGTCTCACTCCCCAAATCCAATGGTTTCCACTATACTTTTCATCACTTAACAATTCATATCATGCTTTCTTGCATTGGTCTCACTGTATTCCTTAAAGATTTTGATGAGAGTGGAAAGCACTGAGATAATGATAAACTTGAAGTTTAAATTATGTACATTGTTCAAAGTAAATAAGAGAAATTATTTAGTGGGGAATGACAACATGCTAGCTCTCATAAGGATGCTTTTTAAAAGTGCAAATATATGCAGCTGTATATGGGATTCCGGTCTGGATGTTATTAAATACAGGATATAAAAAACAACACAATAAATGCTACTGAAAAACCATACTGCACAGACTGTGCTCTGGGAAGTCTTCTCACATATTATAAATTTTTGTTTTTACATTCCTAAAGTTTTGTTTGTCAAAAGAGCTGTATTTCTGAGTGGTTTTCCCACTTATTTAAATTATACCAATAAAAATGTCAAAGAAAATAAGTTTGTTTTAAAAACCAGAAAGCAATATTAACAAAAAAGAAAAACCTTATCTTGAACCCCAGTAACAGAAGAGATAGAAGTCATAAATGAATCTTTTATTAATATTAATTTTTGCACTTGTAAAATAATTTTTGTACCAATATCATTTACTTCAAGTTATTGCAAGGTGTTTAAAGATTTTTTAATAAAATCAGATCAATAGATCTTATTGAGGGTAATTTGTGTGTCTTCAAATGAAATACTGTGTTTATCAAGCACCTGTTCTGTGCTCAGTTCAACTGCACCCACTGCCCACAGGTCCTAATTGTACCCCTCTCCTGCTCTCCTCGTGTCACTCGCTCCTCTTCGTATATATGTGCAAAACAGTGAGTGTCACAAAACCCAAAATGAATCCCTCAAATTCTTTGCTTACCCTACTTTATGGCTTCCTAATAGCTTCAAGATAAAATAATGTGTCCCAGACATATCCTGCAAATACTTTTTCCCCCTTAACTGACCCATTAGTTTACATGGAAACTCTAAGTACCTATTATTTCCAAACACAAATTCCTTCTCATCTTTGGCCTCTGTACATGTACTTTGTATTAAGCAAATATCTATAATTTCCTATATTACTAAGCTAAGCTATGCTACTTTTTATTTTCATCACACATCCTCGTGTGTTCCATCTCCTGTCTTTTCTGCATCAGTGGAGATAATCCAGTGTTTTTACTCTTTAGATATCTCAAATCAGTGGATTAAACTTTGGGGTTTCCTAATGTTGAAACGACCCTTGTATTCACAGACTAAGTTCCACTTATTCATGATGTTTTGTCCTTAAAATGAGGGCCTCCCCTGGTGGCGCAGTGGGTTAAGCAACGCACTACGAAGCAAATCGCAGCCACTGCAGCCACTGCAGCACGAGTTCGATCCCTGCTGCCGGCCAGGGGGGGGACCCACATGGTGTGGCAGACCTCTCCTGCTGTGCCCGCTGCTCCCCTCAGCAGTGTGCTTCTGTTGATCTGCCTGTTCTGCTCCCCTCTCTCTGTGGTGAATCCTCTCACCCCCCTACACCTCTGGCCTGTACCCCAGTGCTTGTATGAATAAATATATAAATCTTTAAAAAAATACTATTAAAATGAGCTGTTGTATTATATTTTGCTAGGTCTGCTTATGAAGGATTTCTGCATGCATGTTTTAGTCAACCTCATACTTTTGTTTAGTGCTACCCTTGCTGAGTTTAAAGAGCCTAGTTATTCTAGTTTGGTAAATCAGATGAGGATAGTTTCCTCCTTGATATAAACTCTTAGACAAGTTGCTTTGCATTACCATCCCTTGATCTTCACTAACCTTCCTCCATAGATTTGTCTGGGTCTGGAATTTTTTATGGATGATCTTTGTGACTTCTTCCTGTCTTTTATCAAAGTAGTTGGCTTCTTTCAGGAGTTTAAAGTTTTAAGTTCCTTTACTTACCTGTCCTTTGACTTATTTTGCTGATTTCTCCACTAGCTTATGTGTTTATTAGTTCTACCACCTTTTCTCTCTTTTTTTAAGATCTCTTTATTTTATGCATACAAGAACTGGGGTACAGACTGCAGGTGCGGAGGGTGAGAGGAGTCACCAGAGACAGAGTGGGGAACAGAAGAGGCAGATGAACTGAAATACACTGGTGAGGGGAGCAGTCAGCCATACTGAAGAGGTCTGCTGCACCATGTGGGTTACCTCCCTGGCTAGGGATCAAACTCACGCTGCAGTGACTGCAGATAGCATCATAGTGCTGTGTCTTAACCTCTTGGCCACGAGGGAGGCCCACTTTTTCTCTTTTTTCCAATGAAAGTGATTGAAATTTGCTAAGAGAGTAGAACTTATATCACCCTCCTTCCCCCACCACCCCCAGTGGTGAATTTGACAACTAACTCAATGAAAAGAGAAGCTTTGTACAATTTGTATGTGGAACAACTCATTATATTATACACTGCAAATATCTTACAATTGTTGTTTGTCATTATATCCTATTAGATATAAAAAAATTGAATTTTTATTGGTTCCTTTTGACTACTTTCTTTTGGTTTACTTCAGTGTTTGTTTTCTACCATTTGAATTGAAAGTGTTATTTTCATGCTTAATTTTTTTTAAATTAATATATCTTCTACTACTACAACTCTTGTCTGGGAAAGTTCAAAGAGCTACCACCAGTGAACAGTATAGAAAAAGAAGACATTATCTACCACTCAACTTACTCTATGGCAACTGGAACTTTTGATAGGATCATATCAATTTCATTAAAAACCAGCTCTGTTTATTTCAAAATGCACAGCTTCTTAGATGTCCTGTGTTATTTGGACCTTCAGAAAGTTCTTGATATTTGTGATGTATCAGATTACAATATGACTTACAGAAATGTGTTTTCTGAATTCTATGGTATGTTAACATAGTCCAAATAACAGGCAAAGGAAAAGTAGTTAATTTTGCTTTATCATTTTCTTAATTATGACAATATTTTCAAGTGGGAAAGCACAAATGTTAACATGTGATAAATATTTACATGTTCTCATCCTATCTCACAGTGTATTATTTTTTTTTTAAAGATTTACTTATTTATGCATACAAGCACTGGGGCACAGACCAGAGGTGTGGGGGGGTGAGAGGATTCACCACAGAGAGAGGGGAGCAGAACAGGCAGATCAACAGAAGCACACTGCTGAGGGGAGCAGCGGGCACAGCAGGAGAGGTCTGCC
>JAGFMF010011791.1:132217-172823 GCA_019455555.1 Galemys pyrenaicus | reverse complement strand
CCCCCCCCTGGCCGGCAGCAGGGATTGAACTCGTGCTGCAGTGGCTGCGATTTGCTTCGTAGTGCGTTGCTTAACCCACTGCGCCACCAGGGGAGGCCCTCACAGTGTATTATTTTAAGATATTTTGTGTACAATGAAAGATGAGCATTTAGGTCAATATTTAATGCTGAAGTAGCACAATTCATTTCAGTAATTATCTAATGAGCAAATAATGTTTATAAAATATCTATTTTGCTTATGAATAAATTAGCTCAGTCATGAACACTAAAAAGTATTGGTAAATAGCTCTTCTGCTATCTGCTAAATAACAAATTTAATTTGCAATTATAATAATAAAACTACAGTTAAGGTAAGTTAAAATCTTGAAGGAATAGAATAATAAAATGGAAAAAAAAACCTAGTTTTCAGGACAATTCTAGTAAATGTGCATCCTATGTCACTAAGATCATTTAAATTCTGGACCTTGCTGCTGCAATTTTTGAGCTACTGAGTTATATGTGAAGCCTGCATATGATCTTAAAAATTTGACCACATATAGGTTTCTTAACATTAAGAAGTAAAAAGGAGATTAACTCAATGTAAGGCATTATGATGCTAAGATCAGTGCTTCTTCTGGCAAATAAATTTTTATTGGAACACATCCCATCCCTACCCATTCATGGTTCCCTGTGATGGTTTCTACACTCCAGTGGCAGATCTAATAGAGGCTGTATGGCTGGAAAGCCCAAAGTATTTACTAAATGGCCCATAAAGGAAAAACTCTACTGACCCCTATTCTGATAGAAAAACATTAAGCCAGTAGTAGCTATAGTAGGGTCGATTGAGAAAGTTTGAGAAAAACACATCCTCTGCTATTTATAATCTATTAATTTTTCTTGCCTGAAGGCCAATGATATTTCTGTGTATACTGACATTTATTTTGTGTATGAGTCAAATTTTAAATTTTAGTATCAACTGCTGATATTTAATGTCAGGCCTCCCTGGTGTTACAAGAGGTTGAGTGCAGCACTGTGAGGCTTCCACAGATACTGAAGCGAGAGTTCGATCCTCAGCCAGAGAGCTAACCCACATGGTGCAGTAGACCTCTCCTGCCTTGCCTGCTGCTCCCCTCAGCAGTGTATTTCAGTCCATCTGCCTGTTCTGCTCCCCACTCTGTCTCTGGTGAATTCTCACACCCCCCACCACTCTGACCTTTACCACAGCTATTGCATACATAAATAAAATTTAAAAATATATATTTAATATCAACTGTTTAATAGCAACCATCATGTCTATCAGTAAACTGTCATCTAGATGTATTCATTAGCTACCTGGAGACTCAGGGAATGAAACCACAAGCAGCATCGTTGCATGCAAGCCTGGAAGTCAGGGGACCCTTGGCTGATTGGACTAATAAACCTGTATGTCCCTGAGAGCTGCATGAGGGTTCCCACATATGCCCTTGCAGATGACAGGTCAGCTGTGGGAAGGATGGGCAAGGATGACCTGCCCTGAGCGAGGATCCTCCTAAGTGTGGTCAAGATCTGAAAAAGTAGAACCAGGAAGAGTCATTTGGTATTTTGGCTCACAGTGGAGCTGAATGTGAGAACTTTTGCAAGCAGTTTACCTGGACACTAACAATTACCGCTGAAAGATGTTTTGGTAACAAATTTTGGGGTTGGAGGGAGGGGAACATGGTACAAAGCATATGAATAGATAGTGTTGGAGGATTTGGGCCTTTATGTCTCCACCCAGCACAGTGTCATAAATTACACCTGAATAACTATCACTTTTTTCTTGGAGTTTTTTTTTTTTTTTCCTTTTCTTCATGACTCTTTTCTCTTGAAAATCTATGATTTTTGGAGATTTTAAAACAGAATGCTTAGGTTTTTAATCATTGCTTTTAATTCATGGCTTGTTCTTGTCTTCTGTGATTTGAAGGGAAGGTATTATACCACAGGTGTTTAATTGGCAGATAAACAATGTCAAAGACAGTTATCTAGACCTTAGAACACAACATATGTGTTCAGCTTCTGGAGAGTCAGATGGTTTGGTTCCCATCGTGGAGACAAGAGATGTCTCCACATCCTTGCATCCTTCTGCGCAGAATCTCTTTCTTCAGCTTTGTTGGTATTCTGTGTTCATGCCCGTGGGGTTTGGACTGCCCTATAATGTACTGCTTCCAGATTCCTGGTGGGTAGGTGGGATTTAAAGAAATTTAAAATCATAAATCAATGCAAGCACAAACTATCTTTACCTGATGAATAAACTTACTGAGCACAACTTGAGCAGAATTAAAACTTACTTTAAAGAAAAATTCAGTATGTACTACCAATCCTGATCAAATCAGTGTGCTGTGGCTGTGAACCTCCATGGTGTTGATTTCAGAAGGAGCTTTACTGAGGAGTCATCGGGCCCCATGTGGTGCTTTGAAAAGCCAGCCCAGAGAACTGAGGGAGGTCTGGAGCTTTGGGTATTGCCTTGGGGTCACTGTCTCCTTTGCTGATCTTCTCACTGGGTGAGCAAGCCCTTAGGCCAGGGTTGATGCTCCTCTCCCTCTTGCTGGCTCATGTAAGTGCATCTGGGGATCTCATCAGGTGCCAATACAGACATAGGGGGCTGGTCTCTGGAAGGATGTGGGAGTCGCAGCCCAGGTCCCTAGTTCTTCACCTTGATGACCCTGCTGCCTTCTTCAAGGTCTGGTGTTAACGTGTGTGGCCCATGTTGATGGGTCCCTGGCAAAAGAGGACCAAAGTGTGTTTTTGGTTTTGGGTTGTTAACTGAAGTACGTGGGCAAAGAAGCAGCAAAGAAATTCTGGCGGAGATACAAGCAGTATATCTATCCATTGTCTACCCACTGAGTCAGCTCCAGGGATGGGGAAAGCAAATAAGCTGTGATCTTAAGAATTTGTAAAAGGAAGTTGTTCATATTTGTTTGATTGTAAAAGACCTAGCAGTGTGAGATACACTTTAGGAAACCCAGGGTTTTAAAATGAATGAAAATTAATTGAGGCAAATCATTCATGACAAGGTGTTTCTCAAACTTCCTAAAATCAACCAGATAGAATTCTTGATACAAGGTTTTGGATGCTGATCTGCCTTGAGCCACTGGGTCCTTGTTTGCTAATGTGCCCAGAAAAGTAAAAATACCACCCACAACACGATCATCATTATTTTATATATAATTGTAGCAGCAGGAAAGGTGGTACACGAGCAAGTTCTGGACAGACAGGTCAAGGAAGGGCAGTCTTAGAGCCCTTGGTGGCTTTTCATGCTTTTATTAGTAGAGGTGGCCAGGTACATGGCAGGCATGGATGTCAGGGGGCCGGGAAGCTGGCAGGCCTCCCAGCCCCCGGGGCATCTCACCCTCTTGGCTGCTGCTTCTCTCTCTCTCTCTCTCTACTGCTGCTGCTCACGTTGGTGCTCTCGCTGTTGGTCGATCAGTACTGTCGGTCCTGTTGGTTGGTCCTGTTGGTCCTGGCGTCCTCATGACGCCACCCATTTAAGCCCTGTGTGGAACTCAGGTGTGTCCACTTGCGCATGCCCACCCTGGAATGCTCGCAGCACTGCAGGTGTCCATCATCACAGTGGTGGCAGGGTGGAAAGACCTGATTGTTCTCTGAGCCTACAATAATTCAATGCACTTGAATCTCCAGAAGATTCTAATGTAAATCCAGATCTAAGCAACATTAACATTCTGTACCCTCAAAGCTAGTTTTTTTTTTTTATATTCTTCATCTTACTTGTACGTTTCATCCAAACATTTTAGTTTCTCTAAATAAAACAGGATATTTAACATGATATAAAAATAAAATCAGGAAATTTTACTTTACAAGGTGTGTCTTACAGATTATAGAATAACACAATGTCATACATTCAATTAAAAAGCTTTTAATTGAAAAGCTTTTCAGTTAAAAAGAAACTCTACATTTTGTACCAAAGAAAATATGAATGTTTCAGCTAATCAAGCAGTGACTTCCAGAACTAACTTCACATTAGATTCACCTGTATCATTACTAAACACCTCCCCCAAAATAATTTATCTCAGGTGACTCTGCTCCTTCCCTATGATAAAGTAAGCTGTTTTTGTTTTCCTTGTTTTGACACTAGGAAGTTAACAGCTGAGTCTTGAAGTGTTAATTAGCATTGTTCTAAGTTCAAAGGCCCAGTGCTACAGTACCTGATAGCTAGGAGGCATCTAATACCTGCCATCCCAGCTAGACCATGAGCTCATCTCATTCTCCTCACCTTTCCCACTTCTGTGCCAACTGGATATTCTGTTCAAACTACCCTTTCCTTCTCTGCTTGTTGGGGGTGTTACATATTTTATTTATTTATATTTACTCCACTGACTTAATGCACCTATTTTAAAATCTTAAATCAAATTTTGATTATCCATCATATTTCTTACTTTTATGCAATCAATATTTGCTTCACTGACATTTTCACAAGTACCTCTGTTCACCCTTCTTTCTTTTGTTGATTATCCTTTTTCCCTCCTGTCTGGGAGGGTTGTTAGTAGCATACCCTATTTTTATCTCAAAATGTTCTTAGTAGCCCTCTTTCCTAAAAAATAATTTGTCAGGATGGGATTTCTAGGTTAACAGGTATATTTTTTCCCTAATTTCATACAAATGCTATTTTTGTTACTATACTACCTTTGTTACTATTGAGAGGCTGTTAATTTCTGCTCACTCTGAAGATAACCACTTTTCCAAACAAATTCACCACTTTTAGAATTTTCTCATTTTGTTCTGTTTCTCTATAATGAGTCTGGTAAGACTGGATAACTCAGCTTCATTCTCTTGATTATGTAGCTCATTCTGGATCTACAGGGATGGGGAGCTCCTTGCTGGATAGCAGGGGCTAACTCTTATTCATCCACTTAGCTTTATCACATTAAGGAAATCCTAAATATCAGTCCCTGTAATAAATCATGCAACTAGCCATTAATACCAAAACTTGTGGTTTCAAGAATGCTGATATAACCTGAGGAAGGTCAATTCTTGGCCTCTCTTTTCTCCGAGGATTCTACATTCACTGTATTTTGAAGATTTGAAAATTCCTTATATTCATTTTCATTCATCGATACAGTCTCCTAGTTTAAACGTATATTATATAACATATTACATGTTTCAGTTTGCAGGCTCACGTCAAATATCTATTTAACAATGCACAGAAAATTGAGAAACAGAAATCCCAACTTGTTATAAAGAAGACTGGAAGACAGGAGGAATATATAGGCCCTTTGTCTATGACTGCAGAGCTGGCATTGTGTTATTTATTAGGAAGATGACAAAAATATTTCAATGCTATATTAATAAGTAAGTAAATAAATAAATAGGTTCATTAATTAACAGATTAAATGGTTAATGTGTGTGCTTCTATACCATTTAATCTGTTAATGGAAATAGAAAGGGAGATCTTGAATTTCATTGTATTTTGTTTATATTTTTTTCTCTTACCCTTCTTACAAGGTAGAATTGAAAAGTTCTTTTCCAATGTCAGCCAATATCAGGCATTTTGCCAGACGGCAAAGAAGTGGAGGTAATATCATAAAGGGTAATGACTAAATTTATTTTAGAGCCTTTGCTTCTATAGCTTTGGAAAGAAAGTGATTCATAGCTGAGAAATCAGGATAATGCAATCAAAAATCCCTGTGGTACCATTCTTGACCTTTAAAGCCAACACACATTTGCAGAATGGAAAATTGAGCAGGAAGTCTGCTCTCAAACACTTACCTAGTGCTGCGTGGTGGTTCACCAGCTAGACAGTGCTCCTTATCAATATTTCAGAATCTGATGAAACAGGTGCCCTTTGTAACCAAAGGTCACACTAAGTGATGGAAAATAGAGCAGCTTGAAGGAAGTCATATCTGGGAGTACTACTCCTAGCTACAAAAGAATATAGAAGAAAATTAGAATGATATGTTTTTGGATAACATTTCAGAAAAGCTATTTCTAATGTTGGACTTAACTAAGAAACTTCAAAAGTGACAATGTGATTGCTGTTACTTCGTTGAAAGAAAAGAAAGACTTCATGCTAATAAACAGGAGTTTATTTTGTTAATGCATATGAATGGTCCTGTGAACATTTATGGAACTAGAAAATATGTACATCCAAGGTACATGAGTCTGAAATTGGGAAGCTAGAAACCAAAGTTCTTTCCATTTGTGCCTCTCACTCTATTATCTAATGTGCTCTACTACTTCAAATGTAAATTTGCTTATGAATTATGCTTTTTCTGATCCCATTGACTTTTGCATGCCATATATCCCTTCTGGCTTTATTTCCAAATGGGCTATTGATTTTGTCAACACCTAGTATAATCTAGTGAGCCTATATTCTATAGTTTCTAAGTCAAAGTCTTATATAATCAAGACTTATATGACTTATTCACCATAACATGTAGATGAGGTCCCTTGAGTCAAAACTAGTCCCCCCAACTTTTTGACTTCACCTTTTGCCCTCTGCACATACATTCCTCACAGCTCCTTCTGCTTTTATGAGATGAAGTCCTGCTCATCTCTTCAAGGGGATATTAATGCTCCCCATCTATGAAAACATTCCCTAACTCCCATCAAGCTAGGTGTTTAATCACCCGTGATTTCCATGTGGTATTGCATGACATTTAGAAATCCACGGTGTTTTAAAATAATTATTTTGTTACATCATCTTCCATACCAGTGGCTTCTGTCTTTTAAAAAAATCCCTCCTCCATTCCTAATCAATTTGTAATCAATTAAATAAAGTATACAAAATATATTGTATGGATGTCAAAAACATGGTCTCTATTCTTCAGCTATTCCAGTGTCCTCTACTCTTTAAAGCATGGCTTAGAATTCTTCCCTTTGGATCTTAACTGACTCCGTGACTTGCATTGGATCTCAAATGTTCACTTGTACTTTTCTCTTGGAGCTCTGCCCACAATGGGAAACAGCCAGGGCTAACCTCTGACCATGAGGGACATATGGAGCTGAGCGGAGACAGGTAGCCCCTATCTAGTCTTCCCAAGTCAGCCTGCTCCCTGAAACCCAACCACAGACACATGGCAAATCACCCCAGTTGTAGAACCATCATGACATAACTCCCTGTAGTTTGAAGCCACTAAGTTTCAGGCTGTTTACTATGTTAACAATAATTAACTGTCACAAAAAAAGAATTTTAAAACAAGAAAACTATCCCCTTAGTTAGAAAGACACAAGACAAATGAGGGAAAGAACAAAATTGAAAATATTGTACATAGAATAAGAGATAAAAGACTCAGTACAATCTAGAATCAAAACTAGGTTAAAATCACATTAGATAATTATTCTATTTCATGGAGATGTTTCTGTCAGGTTTTATTTTTATTTTTTTTTGAAAAACAGTTATCAGTGCCTCAGGGTTTTATAGTCATATAAAAATAATTAAGTGTCATGAAAAAAGGACTTTACTCATAAGAGCATAAACACATATCAATATCTTATTTTTTATATTGCTATCTGGCATCTAATTTTCTTGGAAAGTTATATTTAGCCTCACAAAAGTGATTGAAAATGTATCTCCTCATTTGAGTGCCTGGCATTGCCATCACTAAAAGTGAAAAACGAAAACATTAGTTTTGTCCCACTACTTCATTTTCTATTTTCTTTTTAATCTCTTGGATGAGTGAGTTATTCAGATCAATATCCATGATTTATAAAACTATTTTATTATCTGTAGTATTAAACTATTTGAAGATTAATAATCCTTCTATTAAAATGCTTCTGTCTATAAATAAAGGTGTGGAAAATCTATTTTTCTCAGACATAAATAACACAATATATATTAGTAACTAAAAAGAACTGACATGGTTTCACAAAGACTTTAAAAAAAGCATTTATCTTGTACTGTATGGGGACTTTAATATTAATTTGATAAATTCCCTGTGTCTTTTTGGTTTTTAAAATGAGCCATGATGCACTTTTTTATTTTTACTAGAATCAGGACAAAGATTTAGGAGTCTTAGAAAAACTTTTAAGATGAAAATAAAGTATGAGGACTTCACACTAGAAATTTCTTAATAATAATAATATATGTGTAGTAGACAGAATTTGGAAAATTTAGAACCACATATAAAAGAAAAAATGTATTATTAGAAAATGTTACACTGCATTTAATTTATTCCTAAACCTTCACTCCCAAGCTCAGAGAACATGTAACTAAAACTGGAACAATGTCTCCCAATATGGAATCTAAGCAAACCAAACTCATTGAAACAAAAATGGTAGTTACCAGTGGCCAGACTTGGGGAGTTGGACAGATGTTTAAAATTAAAACCTGCAACTAATACATAAATAAGTTTTAGAGTTCTAATGCCCAACATCGTGATTATAAACAATACTGTATGATACACTTCAAAATTAATGAAACTGGAGTTTAAGATTAGATTTTAGTCACCACAAAAAAAATGATTGTTATTTCATGTGATAAAGGGGGTAGGTAACTAATCTGATGGTAGTTATCATATTGCACTTGCATTATAAATGCTGCGAGAGGTATCAAGTCAACATAGATGAAGCATTTTGTCCAAACAGGGCATTCCCTCCACTGAGATCTCTGTTTTAAGACCTGCCATGTTTATCTCAAAATATTTCTCAAACTTGTCTGCTTCACAATTCATTAATCTAATGTAATCTAAAGTAATCCCACACCAGAATTCAAGCAACAACAATCTAAATGACCCAGTGTGCTATTATAACCCAGTATGAATCCAGTTATTTCCAGACCAGCCCTGAAAGTTCAAGACCTACTTAACTCTTTAACTCTCTAGATGAGGCATAATAAGCTACGTGTGAGTTTCATATTCTGTCTAGAATGGGGACCTTGAAAATTCAATTTCCTCTTACTATCATTCCTTCTTTCCTTAGATAAATCCTACTTGTCTTCAGACATCATTTTTTCCAGGATGTCTCACTTAGTTCACAAGATCAGGCAATGATCCTCTTATTTTCCCCATTTACTGAGTTTATCTTACATTCCACACAATATGCTTCCTCTCCTATTCTTCCAATTAAACTGTAAGGTCTTGGAAACTATAGCCTCTTCCCCTCAAGTTGAGTAATAGCTTAGTAATAATAGGTAATGCCCACGATAGATCTTGTTTCGAAATGAAAAAAGCTATTTGTTGAATGAATCAAATATTTAATAAAATTATAATGACTATAAATGGTTAACCCTGTTTTCTCTGTTGGTTATTTATTTCCCATGTGGATTTGTTAAGTTGAATATATTTCTTGATAAACTTTACAAGACTAAGAATATTGAGTGAACCAAGCAGGCAGATGGTTAGAGTAGAAAGAACACTGAACCTCGTCAGAAGAGAGGCGGACAGGTTCTGAAATATATTTACAACTATGAAAACATCATTACAACCGAAGTAGTGAACAGACCCAAAATTAATCAATCAAATACTTTAAATATGTTTAGGTTAGTGTATCCATTTACAATAAAGCTGTGTTTTCAAGAGTAATATTAGTCAAGAAAAAAATCATGAAAATATGATAGCTTTAAACATAAAACATTTATAATATGTGCATTCATTTAGAGAGGTTAGCTTTTACTATAAGGTGGAAGAAAGAGACTTGAGTGACAGCAGCTTAGCAGGATTGAATGATCACCAAGACATGACATCTCCACACCACCTGGCCTTGTCTCCAAACTCTTCTTTACAACATCATGTGAACATAGAAAGAAAATTTTCCACTTTCTTTGATATCAAAGAATATATTGTAAACCTCTCCACATGGCCACTTACATTTTCTATTAAAGTTGATTTCAAATAATAAAACTCTATGTTACAGTTTTGGAACTGGAAAGAACTTTACAAACAATTTAGCTGATGCTCCTAATTTCACAGTGGAGCAATCTGGGATGCAGGAAATTGCCTGAGCTCTAGAAGACCATAGAGTGGACAGCTGAAATACATTCAGAGTATCCATTTAAGAATTCCCCTGTAGAACACACTGAAGAAATCATTTTTTGATTAGTATTTTTTATTGAAAACAATTTATAATTTAATTAAATTCTGTATCTGTCATCTTCCCTCATCCCGCCAAAAAAGAATACAAATAAGGAATTAGGTCCATGTAGATAAAAATTAGGTTTGCTCCTCACAACATTCATCCATTTCACTATTGCCTTACAGTTTCTATCAGTAAGTATAATTACTCCCTTAAACTTCACTAATAGAATTAATCTATTAAACTTCCATTCTTCTCTAAATCCTTATATTAAAATGGTAGGCAACTAGACACCATAAGTCAAATCATGAAATTTTGGATTAGGAAAAGACCTTCTGAGAAATCTGTTTTATAAAGCTTTCAGAGGAAAGCTGTCACTGAGGGTAATCTCGTATTAGATTTTTCTCTCAGCACTCTGAAAGCTTACTTATGGCCAACTACTCATTTTAGGCTTGGGCACTGAGATGATAATTCAGCTAAAGATTAAAAGTTTACAATGGTTTATCGTAAAATTACCACATATAAGCCTGCTGTCACCAGGCAACTTCCATCTATGGAAACAGAGCAAGTAACTAAGGATAAAAAAAATCTGCTTTTTTGAGTCTTTCCCTTTTCTGGGTGTGAGCCACATCAAAGCAGCCAGCAGGTTGTCAGCTCCAAGGAGTGTAGACAAGCGGTATGTTTTACCTATGGGGATGCAAATCATAGTTCTCCCACAGGTCATGCAAGTTTGTACAAAAAGAAGTTGCAAATGTGAGAAAGCCCAAAGTCCTAGAGGTGTTCATTTGAGGAAGCCCAGCCCATTATGCAATCAAGGGGCAGGCCGTGGTACCCCAGTCCTGCCTGCTGCACAAACCCGGAGTCAGAGTCAGTGAGAACCCCAATATGCAGCAGCCAGTGTGGGGTCGGTAGTTAAATTTTCAGCATTTGAAATTCCAGTTTTAAGGTGAAATTTTCAGCACTTGGTCTAAGATTCCCTCATTTTCCCTGACTTGAGATACCCTTGGCCTTGGACCTGTAGTTCTGCTGAAGCTCATCTCAGAAAATTTGACAGCATGTTGGAGGAAGGCAAACCTAATACAACATTGTTCAACAGGTTTTTTTTCCTCCCTCTTTATAAAATTAGAAGGTTGAGTAGGATCAGCTCTTACGCATCTTCTAGTTCTGCAATTCTCTATGATTTTCATCTTCCTGTCATTTTCTCATATAATCTCTTTAGGGGTTAAGACTTCTTAAGGTCATCCCAACCATATGATTCTGGAAATTCAGACTCATTGAGATAGCAGAATTAATCTAGCCATAAAAATAGACAGAGTTCAGCACTGAGGTTGAGGCCGAAAGGGAAAAGTAAGGAGGCTTTGATGAGAAAATTACACCTGATCTCACCTTTCTATTTCCTTTGGTTTTGATTTTTATTGGGTGCTATATTTCTGGGAACCATTCACATTTGCTGCAGGTAAAGACTGTGTCCTGAATTTACTGAAACAGATAGCAGAAGGTCAAGGTACAGGCCAAGGGTAACTAAAGCAGGGAAAAGCAGGCATGCGTACAATGTGCATGAGCACAAACTTCGTGGATTAGAGATGTGGGAGGGTTAAGCATTTACAGAAAAATATAGTATATCTATTCTCAAATAGCTAGAACAAAGGGCAGCAGTGGGTGTGTTCACATTTCCAGTTCCTCTGTTCCTAAGGTTGTTTTTTGTTCCTACAAATCATGCTGTAGAAAGGTTTTTAAAAATGATAATTTACTGCATGCAGAGATTTTGTTTTGGTCTTATATTTCACTAATTTTTTGAAACTAATTTTATTGTATTCACCATCCACTTACAAAACTTTGTAATTTTTGGAGTACAGCTTCATACCCACCACTGAGGTATTAATACCATCACAACATGACCCCTGTATCTGTGAGACCACTGTGATGGGGGTATGCCATTCCCAAACACACTTTCTATTACTCAGGAGTCTAGTTCAAAGTCATAAGCAAAAACAAGCTAGACAGTGAGTAGATACTGTGTCTAATCACATGAGTACAGATCAACCAGTTTTCATAAACTTCCCCCTTTGGTCTCCACCATATTTTTCAATCTAAGAAATATTATTGAATTAAGTAGTTTCTAAAGTCTCTGAACTGGATTCTTAAGAATCAGGTGGGTAGCTGATTCATCCAGATGATGCCATCTCCCCTACCCCCCAATTAAAATGGTCAATGATGTCTTTAATTTGGTAAGCATTCTTATGAGTTTAACTGAGTACAGATGTTCTCATGAAAAATAAACAAAAAAGAGAAAATAAATGGTCCTAAGCTAAACCTATTTTATACAACTTCCTTTTGGACAGATACAATGTGCTAGCTCAGATCAAATACCTTAGCAGTGCTTTCTTTCTTAATAATTACATTAAAAGCACTAACTAACGGGCCTCCCTGGTGGCGCAGTGGGTTAAGCAACGCACTGGGAAGCAAACGCAGCCACTGCAGCAAGAGTTTGATCCCTGCCGCCCGCTAGGGAGGAGACCCACATGGCGCACCTCTCCTGCTTCACCCACTGCTCCCCTCAGCAGTGTGTTTCAGTCAGTCTGCCTGTTCTGCTCCCCGCTCTGTCTCTGGTGAATCCTCTCACCTCCCTGGACTCTGGCCTGTACCCCAACTCTTGTATGCATAAATAAATAAATCTTTAAAAAAAAGCACTAACTAACAATGTTCTTTGGAATCCATTTTATCTTACATAGAATATGTAACTATTTCAATTAGATTCCAGGTTGTTGACTACACATAAGTCTGGCTTTTTTTAGAAGTTTCCTATGTTTTAAATAGAAGTTTATAATTTAAATAATATGTTCTTACACATGTACAAAAAGCATTTAACCCGGTTATCCACCTGCCAAAAGAATATTCAATGTATATATGCTTGTAAATGGAGAGATCACTGCAGAAGAAAATTTGTCCTCTCATTCAAATATTTTATTTTTAAGTAATTGTAGATTCATATGCAGTTTTGTCAATACAGAGAACCTATTGTCTATACCAGCTTCCTCCAGCGTTAACAACTTGCAGAATATTAATATTGTATCTCAAGTGTTACACTGACATCGATACAATTCACAGACCTTATTCATATTTTACTCGTGTGTGTGTGTGTGTGTGTGTGTGTGTGTGTTGTGGGGAAGGGGTGTCTGTTCCATTTTATCACATGTAGGTTTCCATGTCCACCACCACAGTCAACATAAAAGTCTCAGCATCCTAAGGATTTTTCATGTTTTTTCATAAATACAGATCATTTTAATCTCCCAAAAGAGAGGATATCAAACTGAAAATAAAATAAAAATTTTTTGAATAAATTGAAAAAGGTGATAAATTGTGAAACAACACTAAGGAAGGCAATGGGGAGGAAACAGAAAATAAGTGTTTTCATCTGCTTTTCCCCAAAAAGGCTGGGCTGGGTCAAAGGTTTGATATTTTGAGAAGCTGGTGTTCGTTGAGTGACGTCAGAGATGCACGCCCCTGCCGTGACCGGGACAGTGCCTGTCTTGAAGCAGTGGTGCCCTGCCCTGGCGAATCCGCTGAGCACTGGGCTTTCAGGACTTCGCTGTGTTCTGTATTCCAGGCACCAATGACAACTGCCCTCAACTCTCCTCCTGTGCCAGTCTACAAGAGAGTAGTGTCACAGATCTCCCCATTGTGATGTGGGAGATTGGTCAGAGCATTGATTCATGGGAAAACCAAAGCCCTTGAGAACAGCATCAGGCCAGGAACGAGCTTAGCACCCACCCGTGACCAATAGGCTCTTCTCCCTCCTAGACTCTTACTTTTCTCAGAGGGGGTGGTTTTCAGGATTTGGAGATTTTCACCTTCCCCAATCATGATGGTCATCGTGCTGGCATTCAGGATTGTGTCTTTTGGATTATGATGGACACCAGGACACACACACTAGTATATACAATGTGTATACCTATTCAAGTGTGTGTTGTGTGTACATGTATAGATACAGCCTGGATTCAGGATTCCCAAAATAATCTCTTAAATAGGAATATGTCTTCATGTCTTCAGCTACTTCCTAGCCCCCTCACTCCTCAAGTCCTGGAATGCCTAAAGCCAGAACTGCTTAGATACACCATAAACCATTTTTCTTTCTTCTGAAAATATGTTTATGGAGATAATGTTGATTTACAACATTGTATATGATTTAGGGGTATAAGCTCATATCTTTACAAATGTATGTTCTACACCATACCCAATATGAAAGCACCCATAGTCCTCCACCATCATTCATTGGGCCCTGCCCCACTTTGCTTCCCACCCTCAATCTCCCCACTCCAGTAGCTTCAGTTCTGCAGTCAGATTTCAATTGTTTTGTTTTGGTTTAGTTTGTTCTTTTGCTTGGTATATTTCATCTATGAGTGAAATACTCTTGTATTTTTATTCCCCTTCTCACTTATTTACCATAATCCTTTCTAGTTCTACCCACATTGTCACAAGTGGCAAGATTTTTTTTTTTTTTTTCAGCTGAGTAGTATTGCATTGTATGTATTGACCACTTCTTTATCCACACACTTGTCTCTGGGCTCTGAGGTCATTTCCATAGCTTAGCTATTGAAGTTTCAGTGAACATAGTTTCAGTGAACATAGGAAACTATATATATAGTAATAATGACCTGTCACACAGACCAGAAATGGGAAGTGTTGGTGAAGATGTAGAGATAAAGGAGCCCTCGTACACTGTTGGTGGGAATGTATAGCAACAAGTTCAGCCCCTTTGGAAAACAGTGTGGAAGTTCTCAAAATAGGAAAAATAGATATACCAAATAGATCTACCAGCCATTCCACTCCAACTTATTTACCCAGACAATACAAAATACTAGTTCAAAGGAATAATTGTAATCCTTTGTTCATAAACTATTTTCTTTAGAGTCTTTCTACTTGTCCAGCTTCTACATGGGAGAGATTATGTGTTTCCTTCTGTTCTTGGATTCTGCAAACATGTCAGACATTTACTGCCTCCTACCACCAAACCCGAGCTTGAACTCTCATTATGGCAGGGTTAGATCTCAGGGTATCTTTCAAAATTTACAAATGTCTACCTAATCTCTGCCTTGTGAACGGGGGCTCATTTTCCTGATTCAGGAGCAGGCAGATTTCATTGAGTATTCTCTAAGACATATTATCCAAGCCTAGAAACTTTTTGCAAATTTCTTTCTCTTTTGACATCAAGAATTCTAAAGCAAAGGCCAGTATTAAATGGTTCTATATTCTGCTAAGTCATATTTTCCATGAGTTGATAAAGGTTGAAACCCCACCTACCTGAATGAAGCAAAGGACTAGAAACTCAAGACCATAATGAAGGAGAAACCGCAATCAATATTTCAGTGTAACCCAAATACTCTGAATTTCCTAAATTAAAAAGATCTGACCAATCTCAGATGAAACACTTTCCTTTGAATTTTAGTACCAATGTCCATTTACACAAGTACATGTCCATTTATACATATACTTCTTAAAGGTGTACAATTATCTACTGAATATATAATTTACACATGCTTTCTTAAATATGAAACAGTGAAATTATGTTTATTTGCCACCAAAAAAGTGTCAATTTCATGAATAACAGTGCAATTATTTGATATTCTTTTATATTTGCATACTATTACAATATTCTTCACTGGCTGTAGACATTACTCACATCCCAGTGTCTGAGAAATAATTATAAAAACTGCAATCAAATGTTAGTGTTGCACCTTGGAGTTTACTAAGAACACCTTGGTATATTGCTGCATCCAAATTTTATGGGGAAAAAATGACTTGGGACATTAAGTGAACCAATGTTACAGCAATACATCATTTTATTTTTTCCAAAAATAAAGGATGTACATGGGAGTAAGATAGGTTGCCCCAGTGCTCATTGCAGAAGTAACTTTATAGCAACTGAACTGTTAACAGTAACTTCCAAAGCTAAAGAGATTTGATCCTTCACCTTGCAAGACTTCTCTCTCAGTTTTAGTCTTGAAGTAACTGGCTATGTTTCAAGCTGTGAACTATGCTCTTAGGGTGATTATGCACATTATCTGGAGGATCTGTTTATTGCATACAAAGTGCTCATTTCTAGCAGTTTTCCACTCTGATTTGTTCTTCAAATAATTACTTCTATTCAAGTCAAAGATTTCATATCTTTTCTTTCTATATCCTTTTTGTAAGATGGCTACATCATGACTTACTTTGTATTCCAAGAAGACATACAGTTATCCTAAGGGTTTCTACATTTCTTACTACTTATACTGCTATCATATACAGAACTTAAACAATTCATCAAGACTGACACCTTGCCAGTCTCAGGAAAGACTGCTGTGTTTAACACAAATAAGTTTAAAGAGAAGGAAAGAAAGAAAAGAAACAAGGGAGAGAAAGAGGAAGAGGAGGGACAGAGAGAGGGAGGAAGTAGGGGAAGGCTTAACCTCTCTATGGATTTGTTGTACATCTATGTTTTCTAAATGCAACTTCTTTTAGTCACTCCAGAATTACAGGTTGTGTAAGAAACCCCTTAATCTAATAATTACAGTGATGACTTTTGAACAAAATGGATTTGCAATTCATATAGGAAGCATTTTAAGTTCTAATGTCAATTAATTTTGTAGTCATGGCCATGAAATATGGCAATTCAAAAGGTGTATTTGTAGCATAATTATTCTCTAAAATTAAAAAGTTACCTTAGTTCATTACATTTAATGAAAATTGTAATGGATAGTTCCACAAGATTATAATGGAGAACACAAAAAGAGGGTTGAAGGAAGAAAGACATTTTATTTTCTTCCACGCTTACTTTTCTTTCTGTACCCCATCTTCCTTCATTTTTGTATTATTTCCTTTTTTATGGTGTTCACTATAATGCTAGATTTTCACTAAAGTTCCTTGTGGTTCTCTTACTCTCATTCTTTTGTATTGCATACCAGTATGTGTGTGTCAGGTGTGTGTGGCCCCCATTCTCTTGAGAGAGGGAGGAGATGAAATGACAGAGAGAGGGAGAGAGACAAAGAGACAGAGAACAGAGAGAATCTGACCTAAATATTGAATGCTGTGATCAAAGAATGGGGTCAGTTCATGAAAATATCCTTAATGTCTCATGATTTCAGAGCAAACTGAAAGAGACAGAAGTGCAAGGAAGTTTTAAGCTACAGAAAAAAATCACTGTTTTCATTCATTAACTTAAAATACCTTATTACCTATCATAATTTTACTCGATCTCTTTCAGTAACCTAGATTATAGATCATAAACATTGGTTTGGGGCACACCAGATCCACAAAACACTTAATTTGGTGAGGGAAGTTTATGGACAAAGTAACTGTATTACCAAGAGCTTGACTTTGTGCATAAAAGTGAAAGATGATATAATTCTTGCAATACTAGTGGAAGCAGTGATGCTGCTAGAAAGGAGTCAGCCTGGGCAAGGGACAGGGTTTGTGAGTTGAGGACTCATTTGGTGTCAGGCTTGTTCCATTTATTTTTTGCCAGATGGCTAAGTAAGAATATTAGACAGACTAATACATACATAGGAATGTGAATCAGGAAAAAGGCTCCACTAGGAAGCCAATGTGTAAGTCTTAGAAGAAATAAAAGCATATGATCTCATTTAAGTATTGATATCCATGGAGCTAGTGTTGGAGTAATTCATTTCAGTGTCTCAACACATTTTAAATATAAGACTTGTTTTCTCATTTTAATGTCTTCAAAATTGTCATAAACTTTGTACATAAACATTTATTTATATCTATATATATAGTATATGTTATTTTAAATCACTATAAAATCAAGGAAATATTTTTTCTTTCTGCTTAATATAACTTGTAAATCCCCATTAAAAGACACATAACATAGCATATTTGGGAACACATTTTAACTTGATGAGAGTCTTCCCATGACTCATGACTTAGGATGTATAGGATTCAAATATTGCAAGTCAACATTAGAAATAATGTACAGAGAGAGACTTGGTTGAGGTCCATATCCTTTCCCTTTAGAGACTCAAAGCTCTGATGAGAGCCCCTGACTGAAATAATTCTAAGCAAGAGGAATAGACTGGGAATTCATTCCAAGTGGTTTTGCAGGAGTTGGGAGGCTGGAGGAGAAAGGAAACATTTTTCATATCACTCAAATATCTAGCTTTGGGAACTGACTAAATGATGCCATTAAATGAAATGGAAAATATGAGCCAGTTGAGAAATTTGAAAGGTGAGGTAATTCAACTTAAAATTTTGAACTCAAATAGAAAGTGAAGTTTAGTAGTTCTAGGAAGCTGTTGAGATTTAGATCAAGAATTTAACAGATATGTTGATAATTCATTTTCTTTGGGGAAATGTGCAACACCTCAGAAATATATTTTGAGAACATTATATAAATTTTTTGCATATAACCTTTAACTGTAGAGCTGGAATAGATTTTTATCAATGCAATTATGTCCAAATCAAAATCTAGCCTCACCATTACCTTCAAATTTTTTGTTCTTTACATTCTAGCTGTGTGCCTCCAACCTGATAAGGCTCTCCTTTTAATTACAAGACTTGGTCTATTGGTATTTAACTATTGGATATGAATGGTCTTCTCTTTCCCTTAAATCCTGCAGTCTCTTTTCTCTTCTACCCTTTGTCTGACCTCTCTTGTATTGATATTTTCTCTCCTAGAAACTCAATATATTAACACAATTTTACAAGATTCTTTTACAATGCTTTTTGGTGAATACCCAAAAATTATAATAGGTATGCTTGATTTCTAAAATTTTAACACTTCTTACACTTACTGTAGCAAACCAATGATCTTTAATCACTTGGTCTCATTTGTCTTAACTTATTCTGTCTTGGTCATGTGATTTAATTCTCTCTCACATAGATTTTAACCACTGATTTCCATTTGTACTTATTGACGTATTTGCCATTTCCTGGCTCTTCTTTCAAACTTGCATTTTCAACCTTGAGTCTGGCATTATGGTCCTTCTCCACAAGAAACATTGTTCTTTGATAAAGTTCAGTTAGTGACAAATGCTTTTCAAATTTGGTTTCCTTAGAGTGTCATTTTCCCCCATCTTCTCTTTTCAAATAGTATTTTGATGTGTTTCAGATTGCATGTTGGCAGCTATCTGCTTCCTTCCTTTTGAAGATGCTGCTTTGTTGGTTTTTGGTTCCCAAGCTTCTGTGGGGAAGACAGCTTGGTCTTCCTGTTCTTTGAAAATGCTGTGCCTTTTTTCTCTGATTTATTTTAAGATTTCTTAAGTCAAACACTTTTTACAATGGTGAATGCATGCTTACCAGTTGGTAGTTAGTTTGAGGGAAACTATAAGAAAGATTTTTAGTTAATTCTTGAAAAGAATCAGTCCTGCTTTTGATAAATCCTGATCAGCCTAGACACAGGGCGCCCTGATATCTTTCAGTCACTCTGACCCACCAGGCTAATTTCTAACAGCACTTTCATTCCCTATTTTCTCTCAGTACTGGGCCATATATATTTCCTAGTCATCTTTATGTCATTTATAAAAATATTTCAGCATAACCTTGTTCTACTCATATCAGTAATTACTATCCCTGGTGAAGGTTTCTCTCTAATAAAATGTGCTGATTATGTACTCAAGTAAAATCAATTAAAATGTATACTTTGTTTTTTCAGCATGTCTCTTACACATTCTGGTCACTTTTGATAATTAAATGACTATTAATTAAATATGTGATATCCAAGCATGCCTTCTAGGTAATTATAACTAAAGCTTCTGATTACAAAACAATAAAAATGTAAAATATTCAGGTTACTGAAGGGAGTTTGTCAGCACCCACATGACAAAGAAAGAAGGGCTTTTGATGGAGTCTGTCTGACTTGTCTCGTACACTCAGCACACTTGCACGTGATGGAGCGCTCACAAGCATGTGCTAGTATGTTAGTTTCTTTGACATTGTTCAGTTTTCCTGAGAATCTCCCTATAACCTATTGCCCTCTCCCCTATAGAAAGGACATGTACGAACCAGTTACACTATCAGTGTACATGTAGTCACTTAAACATGTGTTTGTCCTAAACATGGAAATAAAATTTTTATTAAACACAACTTGTTAATACATTTAAATAATGTGTTTTTGCCTGTCAAATAGAAATAAAACAGAAGTAGATGTACAAAAGTAAAGGAGAGTCGACTAAAATGCAGTTTTTAAGATCCACCATTTTCTACACCTATATGCCATGCAAGATGCCTGATAAGTAAATATAAAATAGTGTACTATAACAATATCATTATACACTTAATACCTACATCTGAAAAATTACTTTTCCTCATTTTTTTAGATCCTAAATCTGATAGTCTCTGACTCTTAATGGCTCCCATTCCGAGTCTTATAATATTTCCCAGAACAGCCCTAGAAATGATTCTTTTCTAGCCACTGTTTCATTACAGCAACTAGAATGATCATATTTGGTACACCAACCTCCAGGTAAGAGCTGTTCACACTGCTATTTGTGTATCTTTGCCATATTAAGTGACTATCTCTTATACCATTTCCTTTAATTTTTATTTATTTATGCATACAAGAGCTGGTGTACAGGCCAGAGTGGCGGGAGTGAGAGGATTCACCAGAGACAGAGTGGGGAGCAGAACAGACAGATGGAGGGCCTCCCTGGTGGCTCAGTGGGTTGAGCGCAGCACTGTGAAGCATCAACCACACAGCCTCGCAAGTTCAATCCCTGGCCAGGGAGGAGACCCGCATGGCGCAGTAGACCTCTCCTGCCTCACCCACTGCTCCCCTCAGCAGTGTACTTTGGTCGATCTGCCTGTTCTGCTCCCCACTCTGTCTCTGGTGAATCCTCTCACCTCCCTGGACTCTGGCCTGTACCCTAGCTCTTGTATGCAAAAATAAATAAGTAAATAAATATTTTTTAAAAAAAACAGACAGATTGACTGAACACTGCTGAGGGGAACAGCAGAAGAGGTAGGGAACAGCGGAAGAAGTATGAGAGGTCTGCTGCGCCATGTGTGTCACCTCTCTCGCTGGGAATTGAACTCATGCTGTAGAGGATGTGGAAGCCCCACAGTGCGGCGCCCAACCACTTGCACCACCTGGAAGGCCCTCTGTACCATTTCTGTCACTTAGGTTACAGAGTCTAAATTGAGATGGCTTATATAGCTTTTCCAACCTATTCATCTAGGTTAATCACATACCACTGTAGCTTTTTCAAGAACTATCAACTCATTGTTTGAATTAAAGCAAAGTTTCACCAAAATTGAAGGGTGGGATGCTTGGCAGAGTAAATACTTAAACCTCAGAGAATAGGAAGACGCTATAGAAAGGGAACAAGTACTGTATGCCTTAAGTATTCCTTTTAGGTAACCATGAAAATGTAACCCTCATTTCCCAAAATTGTCTCCCCAATAATAGGCATTTTTAATCAAATGTAGAAAATTAAAACATTTACATTTGATTTATTCATTATTTTTAAGTATCATTTTTTCCTATTTATGATCAGTTTTTAGATCTTATGTACCTAATTCAATGAAATATTTGAATGTATTCACTGCAACATTTTGGGGGAGGACTGGGCATCACTTTGGTAGCATGAACTACCTGCTGTGATTGAGGTTTTTCCTAGGGATTTCTGACATTATTACAGAGAAACAGATTACTGCCTTGCACATTTTCAAAGAAATGAGCTGTTATCATTAGTTAATATTAAACTCAGAGGAATGTCAGCACTTCAATTATGTAAAAAGTAATCCATCGGGAAACGATGAATCAGAGTCAAAAACCCAAGCATGGGCACAGTGATCATTAAGTGCTTGTAGAAAATCTTATCTAAATGTTAAGGACTTTTTGTATAATAATTGCAAATTCAGAAAGGTTACCAGTGAACTCTAGGACCTAAAGAAAAGTTCTATCAAGAAGAATAATGACTCACAAAGTTCATAGCTACATCCAACTGGGATTTTGTTAAATTAAGGAGACAGGATCACTGTCAGCCTCTACCCCATAGATGCCAGCATGCCCCAATTTTAACAAAAATGTTTCTAGCCATTTACATTCTAGACATCTCAAATGTCTCCTGGGAAGCAATATCACCCCAGTTTGAGAAATACTGGTTATAGATAAAAGTCTAGAAAAGTTGCCTAACGTCCTACCATGTCCTCAAATCTCATTTAATTTACCTAATATTAAGATATTTGAAAAATCTGCATTTTGAGTAAATTCATCTACCACAATGAGTTTCTAACTGTAAAATAATTTATTTAATTCACAGTGAAAATACTCTCCTTGATAGTGTGATGGTGAATACATGTATTCACACATTTGTTGAAAACTTTAGGATGTACAACACCAGAAAAACTATAATGGGATGATGGGCTTTGGGTGGTTACAATGAACTACAACAGATGTGAGCTGTGATGAGCCTAAAATTTTGTGAGGAAACTGGCTATGGGAGGGAGAGGCTATGTATTGGGGGGAGGGGAACAGGGAAAAATGGGAAATCTCTATAATTTCCTACAGTTTTGCTTTGAACCTAAAACTACTCTATAAAAACTATTCTCAGATTCCATGTGTGGAAGTTATATTTTCCAGAAGTTTTATGGCTTTATATCTATTTGATGGTGTTTAATCCTGATATTTGGTTCTTTTCTTCTCATATTCCGATTATTTTCTGACAGTTAAATAGCATACATTAAACATCACAGAGGAAATGTGACCCTTTATGACCAGCCCACAGAGGATTTTCATTTGCTATTTAAATCAATCTGGGACTGAAATAATTTAGCCCTGAACATCAGAGTGGGTGAGTGTTTGTCTAGCCCTGGTCCACACTCCCAGTTGGAGTAGGACACGTCAATATACTACCCACCGCAACAGCCTACAATGTGTACAAAGCCACCTCCATTTTACTAAATATGAACTCTAACTTCAGCTAATCCCAGTTTCAACAATTATAATCTACTAGTGCCTCAACAGGAAAAGTAATGTCCAAATTCCATGCTCACCGCTTTAGGCTCCCATTCTTGAGAATAGATTACTCTTAGTTATCTTTGTAACTACTGTTGACTTTCAAATAGCTTTGCCCTGATTTTCGATCTGTGAGTTTTGTTGACAGTTTAGCCTACCACTGTGTGAAGTGGGATTGCTGATGTCTTATCTCTGTGATCTTAGTAATTTATGTGTTGTGGATTTATCACCATATGTTCCATTCTCCCTTGTGGTCCATTGCTTTATATTCATTTGTTTTGGGTTTGTGAAAGTTCTGATGCAGAAAAACCACTGGCGACAGATCTTTATTTGTTGAACTAAGAGATAGTTTCGTAAGTATTTTTTACTAAGTCGTTGCATTTTCATCAACCATGTATGAAAGGGCACCATTCCTTTCCATCAACCAGCCGCGTTTGTTATTTTTCAATTATTAATCTAATGGGTATAAATTTATGTGTTATTATTAATACAATGTGTATTTTCATTAATATCAGAGTAACTCTTCAAATATTTATTGTCTATTTGGATTCACTTTTCTCTGAACTATGTATTCTTATCTTTTGTCCATCTTTTGCAATTTACTTTTTAATTTTTTACTTAAACTCTACAACTTCTTTATATATTCTTGCCCTTCAACTTGTTACCAAAAAGCTCTTCAAAAATATCCTCTTTTGCTCAAATATACCTTTTTTATGAAATATTTTAACCATAATTTTTAAAATTAAAATTCCACATTATTTCACCTTATAAACTGTTTCCTTTTGTGTTTAAGAAGTTTCAATAATCCTTAGTCTACAATATAAAAATATACATAGTTTTTACTTTTCAGCAAAGGTTTGATATATTATTGCTACCTCTAAATCTCTAATTGAGACTTTGTTTGCTATGAGCTAGAAATACAATTCATCTCAATGGTGAGGCTTCTGTGTTAGCAATCTTTATTGAATAAAGCATTTTGTCCCACTGAACTGAATTAATTTATAGGACAGTTATTAAATTTATGTATAATGCAGTACATACACATGCAGGCTATTGCATACATTAAAAAAGCTTGATTTATATATTAAATTCATCTATTATGAAAGAAAATCACTTAGATCTTACAGTTATATACACATAAATAGTAATTCAAGTGTGAGACTAAAACAAACATTCTCAGGAATGCAAGAACTAAAAATGTGTTACCCTTACATTATCTCTGTAAGAATTTCTGTGGGTTGTAACCCCAGTAAAAAGCAAATAAAAGGCATTGATGAACTTGTGCTTAACAAGCAAAGATTTTCAATTAATTAAAAAACTTTGTCAAATTGCATCAAGCTTATTTGTGAGAGTAGCAATCTATTTAGAATTAAAATTATTATAAAATTTTAGCAGCTTTAAATGCATAATCAAATTTAATTTTCACAATATTATAAAGTAGAAAATATTATTATCCCCATATAATGTAATAATAATATTACTAAGGGCATACTTAGATTTAATTTTTGCACTATTATTATAAAATAGAAAATAGTATTATCCCAAATAATGATGTAGAAGTATAATGATAAGTTCCAATACCAACATCATTATTATGTTATGAAACTGAAGTTTATTTTTAAGAATTTTTCCTACACTATTGTCTATTTTTGTAACAATATGTGGAAACAAACTCAGCACACCAGAATTTCACAATTTTTTCTATCCTGGTTATTATTAAGATGCACAATCTTTATTGAATATGTGAAATAATTATTACTAAGGGGGGGTTTGTTAGACGGGAAGAGCAGGAGATGGGAGCAAATGGAGGAGGGGTCCAACTCTCTAGAAACAATATTTAGTTTCTCCCCTCAGATGTGTTCCTGTTGTTCTCCCACCACTACAGCCCCCATGACCATGTCCACTGTCCCTTATGCTCTTTCCTCCCCCGTTTTGACCCCTATCATTCTCCCTTCCCTGCTGGGGATCCTCAGCTCTGTGGTTTACCTGCAAGTTTTGTCTTTTTCTTGACCCTTTGTTTGGTGAAACTGAAGCTAGAGAGGGCAACAGTCAACTCAGAACTGCTCAGAGGCTGGGTTTGCAAACTGGAGCTGGGAAGCCCATGCTTTTACCCACAAAACAGTTTATAATCACCTTGATCTCCATAGCATACCCTTTGTTCAGGACCTGAAGGGTGATTCCAAATTAGTAGGTCAAGAACATTCCATTCTGCCATGTTTTCCTGATTGAGATGAAGTGGGAGGTGATGAGATTCTGCTAATTACAAGGGAGCTGTATTTGTGGCATAAATTTTCACAAAATGATTCTTGAACATCTGTATCTCCACAACTCCATTAGTTTTTACCCACCAAGCCAGTTCCCTTTCCCAATGTCCATCTTCTATTTGTGTTTATTTTTTCTACCTTTGTTTTTGAGAATAGGATTCTGCTTTATTTTTAAAATGCATGATTTTTATTGAGGTGACATTCATTTATAACACTGCATATGATTTAGGGGGACAAGTTCACATCTCACACCCACTACCAAAAGTGCCCATAATCCTTGCTAGAGAGTTGGACCCCTCCTCCATTTGCTCCCATCTCCTGCTCTTCCCGTCTAACAAGCCCCCCCCTTAGTAATAATTATTTCACATATTCAATAAAGATTATGCATCTTAATAATAACCAGGATAGAAAAAATTGTGAAATTCTGGTGTGCTGAGTTTGTTTCCACATATTTTTAGAAGATGTGCCTTATTTCAAAACAATTCCATTGAGTAGTTCTGATTATTCATATCATGCAGTTATGGGAAAGGAAGAAAAGATGTTAAACAAATTGCCCAAGATCATATTGCCATAAGTTACAAAGTCTCTATTCCAAATAATGCAGTCTGTCACCGTAATTCTGCTCTTAACTTTGAGAGAATTCAATGAGGTGCCTTAAAATAATACTGGGACATGGATAGCCATTCAGTTTATTTCATTTGGCAAGAAGGGACATAATAGCAACAAACCATTAGAGAATAATGATGAGCTTATCATGGAATGAATCAATGTATAGGTGCATTTTCCTGAGCTGATGATGATGGAGCAATTTTACTTTCAAATGCTACATAATTACTCAGTTAAATTGAGCAAACTTTTCTACATATTGTAGAACTTTTCTACATATTGATTTTCTAGTTTACTCTAAAATAAACAATTTCCACTCCTTGCAAAGCTTGCATTATAATAGATCTTCCATTTGCATATATCCTGCAATTAAAAATCAATATTCAGTACTTTGAGTAAT
This sequence comes from Galemys pyrenaicus, assembly GCA_019455555.1. NCBI lineage: Eukaryota > Metazoa > Chordata > Mammalia > Eulipotyphla > Talpidae > Galemys > Galemys pyrenaicus. The sequence goes on along the minus strand of JAGFMF010011791.1, from coordinate 146,642 downwards.
CTGTTAGAGTTGAATCGTATCTTCCTAAAAGATATGTTAGAACTTTAAACCCTGGTACCTCAGAATGTGTAATGTTTGGGAAAAGATTTCTTGAACATCTAGCCAAGTGAAGTTGCGCTTATAATGAAATAGACCATCAGGTTGAATTTGACTGGTATGTGAACTAGAGGGAACTCTGGGCGCACACACACACACACACAAATGCATGCATACACACAAACAGACACACACTATGTGTACACACACATCATGTATACATGGAAGCAGAGAGTAGTTATACTATTACCTTACAAGGCATTCTAGGGACTCCAGAAATTACCAGATGTCAGGAGAGACCATCCCTGGAGGCTGCAGAGGGTGCAGGGCCCCACCAGGGTACTAAGTAGAACTTGTAGCCTCTGGACTATGAAAAAATACACTTTTCTTGTTTTAAACCCCTCAGTTGTGATATTCTATGACAGCACAAATAAATGAATGTACCATTTCAAGTAGTTCACCACTGACCTCATATTTGGAATAACTCTTTTAAAATTCAGTTTTCAGAATAATATTGCAGACCATAAATTCTTGTCTGAATCAGACAATTGTAACATGATACAGAAGTTTCCTTTGTTTAATGGAATGTACACATAGATTCCAATATTTAACGCTTAATTGTGGGTAAAATGTATCCATGATCCCTTCCAGGTAAGCTCATAAAGATAGTCAAGGATGAAATCATGCATTTATTCTCCAGGAATAGTAAATGCAGATGGTGTTCTAGTTTTTCTGATTCCTCCAGAGATCAAGGTCATTTGCTAAGATCATATGAATGTCAATGACACAAACAATTAATAAGGAATAGCAAAAACTTATGCCTCTTGAGCCCCTTTCCACTGTGCTAGGAATAATGTGTGTACGTGGAAGAATTAATCAAAGAACATGAAGTAATTTGGTGTGTGTTTTGACTGCCACAATGGTGATATTTATGAGAAAAATTATTATTTGTCCCATTGGTACAATTAAAAATATCAGAGATGTCAGCTCTTCCCCCTTGGAAAAATGTAGAGATAGGAAATATAGTAACTCAAGTTCTGTATCCAAAAGTTTACTATAAAACCCAAAGTTTACTATATAGTTTACTATATTATAGAGATCATTCTTAAGCCTCAACCAAAATATTTCAAACTTAGATCTCAAAGTAGTGGCTTTGGCATCTCAACCCACAGCATCTCTTAAATAACACACTGGTAAAGTTCTTCAACAGTTGGACCAATAACCTTTAATAGCTCAGCAATCACCTGTCATGATTGCTACATATAAAAATTCTATATTTTTGTGTTATATGCACAAAAGTATTAGCTACTCGAGTAGCAATATATTTACTGGAACATGCAAAAGGGCATCCTTGTCTTTTTAAAGCATTTAAAAAGCACTCTAAATATACACAAAATATATTGTCTAAAACAAAATACCTTTGCAAAAAGCAGCTGTTCAAATACCCTCATCCAAACTAACTGAAAAACACAATCTAACCTTGCATTTTTGAGAATTCACTAAAGGGGCTCATGATCACAGTCTTATAGGTAGTAAAATGCTATTTGACCAAAGGTTTTACCCACTATAATCATGTGAATGGATAAAAAGCACATTGTAATTTTAGATAATGATTTGAGAGAAAAAATATCAGTCAAATGGAATTTTTTAATAGATGACTATTACAATATCATTTTATAACATTCAATTGTAGGAATGTATTTGATGTTTATATTCCAATATAGATAATATTAGACTTTAATTTATTGCAATTCAATGGCTCACAATAAAAAACAAGAACTAGAAGTAAGATCATCAGAATTTTTAGTGCTTGTGTTTAATTTTATAGATGAGAATATCAGTTTAAATAAAGAAATATTCCATCAAAGTACAGACTTTGTGATAATAATTTATTGCATTGTAGAAATAATGTTAAATTTTGAACAAGAGGATTAATTAAGCTGAAGCTTAGAAAACCAAACTATTTTCAAGGCCTGTTGGGAAATAAATGTGTATGCATATAAGAAGGACAGAATTATATACTACCTGTTCACTTTAACAATTACTCAACTACATAATTAGTGTGCATTTTCCTCTAAAAGTGATTGGCTTAGTTAATGGGTAGTTGATAATGCAATGTACTCAGGAAATATTTAGTGTGGACTGGGAGATTAGCTAGGAACAAGAATGGTGACTTAGACAAGGCTATTGGTGGAGATGTCAGTGAGAAAAAGTGAAATTTATTTGGAGGAAGAATCTAGAGAATGATTATCAATGAAAAAGAGAGAAGGGCCAAGAATGACAAGTAGATTTCTGGCAGGCAGGACAAGGTAGACAGTGAGGTCATTCCCTGAAATAAAGAGCACCATAAACTTGATTCACCACCCATATGTATATACTTCTTGACCTTCATTTACAAGAAAAGCAACACAAATTAACTGGGATGTGAGTTCTATCATCACTATCAACATCAAACAAAACACTTGTTGCAGAAAAGTATTAAGTGATAAAACCTCCTGAGCAAGTAATTTGACACTTAGTAAGTTGAAGATGCAAACACCTGGAGTATAAAGAAATCTGGTAGTGTGTCCCAAGAAATGCCCACACATCTGCCTGGAGAAGCATGTCCAGGCATTTTCACTGCACCTCTTTGTTATGGTAAAGCAGGGAAGACACATAATTCCATCTCAGGAAGTATAACCACTTTAATAGCTTTCAAACAATGGAATTTTCTATTGTAACAAAAATAGCAAATGGGACATATAGGTACTAACATATGTAATGTAATGTTTAAAAGTTGCAAAAGGATATGTACAATGTCATACTATGCATATGAGTTTCAAAAGCATAAAACACTATATACTGTTAATGTAAATTATAAAGTGAAATCTAGGAATGATAAACACCAATGATATAGTGGTAATTATCACTTAGGAAGAAAGACATGAAGGAACTTCATGCATGCAATACAAAATATATACCAAAGAATGCTCATTATCATGTAACAGGGAAATGCAAATTAAAATGACAATGAAATGCTATCTCACACTTGTGTGAATCCCCATACCAAAAAGACTAGAAACCACCAGAAAATATTGGCAAAGATGTAGAGAAAATGAAACCTTCAAACACTGTTGGTGGGACTGGTTTGACCCCATGGAAAACAGAATGGAGGTTTCTCAAAATATTAAAAATAGACCTACCATATGATCCTGAAATTCCACTCCCACCTATCTACCCAAAGAATACAAAAGCACTAATTTGAAAAGATACCTGTACCCTTGTATTCACTGCAAGACTATTTACAATAGCCAATTTGTGGAAACAACTTAAGTGTCATAATACAGAAAACTAGATTAAAACGGTATACTATAGTCTACACAGCTACGAAAAAGGTGAACTGCCATTTGTGATGACATGGAAGCATCTTAAGGGGATAATACTAAGCAAAATCAGCCAGAAGGACAATGACAAGGGCCAAGTGATTTCACTCATATGAAGGATACAGAGAAACAAAGGAATGGTCAGACAAAACCAAACCAAAGCATTCCTTCCAAATCTAACTGTACTATTGAGGCTACCAGAGGTGGAAGGGGAGGAGAAAGGTCAAAGTGGAGAGAGGGCTCAGAGGTCTAGGGAAAAGGACTATGGTGCTATGTTGGTGGAAGTGGTTTGGGAATATAGATCTGAAGAGATGTGTTCCTATACCCAAAGATCATAAATAGTGCTATAAACCAATGCTACCTTGAGAAAGATAAAAAGTACAAAATAAAATAATAATTTCTGTTTGGTGACATTAGGAATGAATTTTATTTCCTTCATTATATTCTTCTGTACTTTTGCATGTTAACGATAATATTAATAATTAATAAAAGTGTTCATTAAAATTTTATTTAAAATATTTTATTAGACCATAACTACTGTCATCCCTTACTGTACTCAAAATATTTAAATATAGCATTTTAAAAGATGAGGCATAAATTATTTTGAGAAGCACGCTTCCCTTGGCACCAACACACACAGCACTGCCACCCTTGTGTTCCCCCTGGCTTCAGTGGCAGACTGAGCCGGGAGCTCCTGTTACCATAGTCTCCTGTGCTTTCTTTGCCTCCACCAGCTCTTCAGAAATTACCCTGAAGAGTAGTACTCTTTGCATAGGCCAAATCTGAGATCCAAAGCTGCCATGGAAATCTGTCTTAGAACCTCAAAGGCAAGAAGTTGTCAAAATAAAAAGCCAGCTTTTGTAAATCTGTGCATTTAGAAGAGTGCAGGGAGTGGGTGGGGGATAGGATGGGGGACACAACCCAGGTGCTGGTTCTGGCTCTGACTCTGACGCTCAATTCCTGCAAGACATTGCAAAAATTTGTTACTTTAGGCAAAGTGCAATTTCTTCAGCTGAGACACTGAAAAAACTCGGGGATGGGGTGGGTCTTCAGGCTATTTCTAATTTTTTCCAAGATTCTTTTTTCTTAAATTTCTTAATGGAAGTAACACCGGTATTATAACTTTATATACCTTTCATGTGCATTATGAACAGTAGTATTTGTACACACTGTAGTAAGTTCACTAATATTTCACTTCTATCCTTCATGAGGCAACTGAGGCCCTTTACCTGAAGTCCCCTCTCACACTCCCCTTGTGGTAACCACTGAAATGACATTGGGGACTCCTCTATGCTCTGTGCACTGCCTGGACTTTTCACAGACCTCATTTAATTTCTAAGCAAGGTTGAGTGGACACATTATCATCAGTATTTGATGCTCAGGGAAACACTTTCATCAGCCTAATATCCCCAAATTGCTCAGCGACAGCCGACAATTCTGACCCACACCTAAAGGCATAGCATTTAGTCATCTAACTGCAATGGCATATGTAATTTTTGTGTAAAGAAAAGAAGTTTCCAAAACTGAGAACTTTAAACAACATTATGAGCTCCTCTGTATTAACAAGTTGCTAAATCAGACACAACCTACTGAAAGTCAAATAAACTCAGCCAAATCACAGCAGAGCAGAGAGGTGGCAGCTGGGTGGGGGTCATCACTCACTTCCACAGGGACTCTTGAAAGAAAAACTGTTCTCATGTCAGGGTTATTTATGTTGTATCATTTAATTTGTCTGACTAAATTCCTTCTCATTTTCCCCTCACTTTAGTTTCTCACCCCACTCCTCTACTCTCATAAATGTTTCTTTGGAGAAGTGGCTGGTGGAGGAATTATAAGGAAATAAAATATTTTTATTCACTATAAACTCCCTCACTCTATAATAAGATAAAATTTGATGTGGGTTACACTTACAAATAAAAAAGAGCAGAGAGATTGAAGGAGGTGTGAGGATTCAGGTTAAGGTCAAATAGTCCCGGCATGGGACTATGTTGAACAGCTAACACCAGAAAACCCAGATGAAAAGTATGTTATATTTTTTAATGACTCAATCCCAGCTTAAGGTTTTCCTTGTAGAAATACATGCTCTTGTAAAATCATCTACTTTCCAAAATTACCATAATGCATTTCATGGATGTATTTTGAGACTATTTTACCTGTATTTTGAATCTTTGAATTTCTTTAAAATGAGATCCGTTCTCTGTGGAACGGATCTTCATAATTTATGGTTTTTTGAGAATTTCTAAGCAAATACATTCTGCTCTAGGGTAGATGCAGCGATAAATTTCATTGTCCCAAGAATATTGGTAATTTAAGTTCTTTGCACTCTGAAGTTTCTTATTGATTTTACTTAACCCTCAGGATCCAATTTAAAATGAAATCTTCTCTGCCTCTGTTAGAGATACAGGAAGAATTTGGATTAGAGGAAGCAAGGTAATATAAATCAAATATTATTTCATTATTTGCCATTTCTTTCTTAATTATTTTGTCTATTCTTTTTCTTGTTTGGGGGGCAGAAAACAAGCCTGAGGTGCCATATTAAGAATGTTGGAAAAACTAAAATTAACCTAAGGGACACATCCTCTCCCTGAGTTGCATACCTGATTTCTCTGTTTCTGTAATACCAAAGAAGACCCAAGTTCTAAGGAAAGTGTGTCTATTGAGGACATTCTTAGAACTATAGTTATTTCTAGGTGGGAAGGAGAATCCTAGTTTGTTCCTCTTTATACTGAAATTTATCGTTTGAATTTGGAATCACACATTCTCTTATGATGCATTTTATTCACCTAGGTGTTGTTCCAAGTACTTTTGGCTACTATTATCTGGGTACTGTTCTAGGTGTTCTCCTTATGAGAACAAACTTGGTTCTTATATTGGTCAGGTGGGCACTACTGCACAACATTTAACATATTAACCTTAACATGAAATGCAGAGAGGTTGGGTAATTGTCCCCATCTCATATAGCAGATTTGAATGAAATCCAGGCAATCTACCCTGAATACTTACGCCCATGGTTACTGGTGCTACTAAGATAAATGAAGGACCTTCTTAAGTGCTCAACATTGTCTGCCATATTGGAATGATTTACATTAAAATTAAAGCCCTTTTCATGTGTAAGGATTATTTAATTTCACTTAATTTTGCCCCTTGTAATTTTGCCCAAGGATCACTTCTAATCCATTAAAAATGTGGTTACTCTTGAACATATATATGTACCCCTAAGTTCAAAGCAGCATTATTCTCAACACTCAAGACATAGAAACAACATAAATGTCCATCAGTCATATCATGGTTTGTATGCTCAATGGAATTCTACTCAGCTATTTACAAAGTTAAAATCATGCCTTTGTAGCAATGTGGCTGGGACTTGAGGTGATTATGCTAAGCAAATTAAGTCAAAAAGTGAAGAAAATTATCTGAAGGTTTGTCTCACACGAAATATAAATAACAGAAGAAAAAGCACAAACAAATTCAACAAAAATAAATCTTAGAGGTTATGAAAAATAGTGGACTTAGCAAAGAGGAAGGGGAAGGGGTGGAAGAAATGGGTAGAGGTATCAGCTCCTTAGTGTGAAAGTCTGAAGAACTTTAGGGGTGAAAGTGGTACGATATATACGCATATTGATATGAGAAGCTTATTATAACTGGTAAATCAATAAAATTACATTTTAAAATAAAATAATATGGTAAACCATCTTCCTGTCTTTCTGGAATATAGTACCATCTGCCTAATCTTCTTGCTCTCATCCTTCCTCAGTGATCAGTGTGTGGGAAATAATGATTCCTCTTTCTCTACAATGTGTCTAGAAAAAAATCACTTGGTATTTACCCTGCTATCCAGTATTAGTTCTATTTATTTTATTGTTCTGCTACTCAAGTCTCCCTCTATCTATCACGGTTCACTTTTGTTTAAAGACAATTTAAAATACCAAATGTTGGTTCCAGAAAAGTGATTGATTCTCCCTGACAAGAGCCTGTAGCACTTTTAGCCTCACCTTTTATTGCTATTCTTAGTGTTGAACTTGGCAAAGACAATAAACCATATAAAGAAGGTTTTCTCTGAGACCTTTTCCTTCACCCTGACTCACAGCCCAACTCCACTGGAAACACAATATTCTTAACATGACCTCTTCTCTCATCTTACCTGCCTGCTTTCTGACCCTGCCAGGCCTGGTCTCTTGTTAACATGATCTCAAATAAATCCAGAAAATGAATCTCATGAATGTTTAACTGCATATAACACTTATACCCCTTCCAATGGGATAGAACAATCCTCCTGACTGTCTCATTTCTTATAACAATGTAAAAATACCCAAATTTAGAGAATTCTGAGCCACTTTGAGGTATTGTTCTTTGTCTGTATACATATTTAGTGGCTAATTTATGAAAATTGTTCACTTAATTTCACTCTAGCTTTTCTGCATTTTACTATCTCTCACCTGTGTTATCATAATAGTTTATAAATTGCTTGTTTCAAGGTCTCCTACCACTCTGCTATCATTTGGTACTTTAATCAATATTTTGGCATCTACCCTGTGCTTATAGGAAACAAAAGTCTGATGAAACAAAGTCAAATAGCAAATTGTTTCTCTCCTCTACAAAGGTTGATAGCCCAGCTGTGTGTGTGTGTGTGTGTGTACACACTTGCTCATCCTTCATGCTGCAGCCACATTAACCTTCCTGAAACATGGTTTTGATTATTATGTCCTCCTGCTTAAAACATTAACCCCTCCAACAAATCTTCAACACAGGTGCCAAGAATACACAATGAGGAAAGGGCAGCCTCATCACTAATGGTTTCGGGCAAACTGGATGTGTTCAGAAAAACATATTACATCACGGATAAAATCAACTCAAAGTGTATTATATACTTAAATGTAAGGCTTGAAATAATAAAATTCCTAGGAGAACATGTAGAGGGTAAGCACATGACAGTGGTCTCACCAAAGATTTTTTTGAATTTCATACTAAAAGCACAGGCAACAAAAGCAAAGATGGACAAAGTGGACTACATCCAACTAGAAGATCCTGCCCAGCAAAGGAAACCATTAACAAAATGAAAAGGTCAGTGGAATTAAAAAAATATTTGCGAACAACATATTTGACAAGGGTTAAAATATAAACAACACATAGTAGAATTTAGTAGAATGCCAGTTGATATAGTGATTAAGGAAAACATATGGAGCATCCACACACGCACACAAAAATAGAACTACTATGTTATCCATCTATACCACTTCTAGGGATAGAGACACAGAAAATTAATCTATTAATTCAAATATATAATTCCCATGTTCATGGCCGTGTTATTCACAGTAGAAAAACAGGTAAACAACCTGTGTCCATTGATGTCCAGACAACTTTTCTGTCTAGATATTGAGCTGTGACTTTTACATGTGTGTATATGTGTATACCTATGCATATATAGGTGTATATATGCATATATATATGTATATGTATACATATATATATGTATATATTGACAGGGAGAGAGTAAATAATATTATTCATTTACACAAATGAAGGAAATCATGCCATTCATGACAAATGGATGAACCTGGAAGACGTTATACAAAGTGAAATAAATCAGACATGGAAAGGTAAAAGCTGCATCATCTCATTGACATGTGGAATCTTAAAAAAAAGTCAAATTCATAGTAACAAAAGTCAAAATGCTGAATAAGAATGCTAGGTGGTGGAAATGGGGAGATATTGATCAAAACATACAAATGTTAATTTAAGATGGGTATGTTCCAAAGGCTTAATGTACTGCCATATGAATATAGTTAATAATGTTTTATATACATGAAATTTGAAAAGAGTAGACATCAGGTGTTCTTATTACACAGACACACAGAGAAACTGTGTGTGTAAACATAGGTATATACGTGGAAAGACCATTTTGTACAACCTCAATAATAACAATTTTTATATACCTTGACAAAACTCAAAACAATAAGACTCCTTTTCCATTAAATTGATTGAACACCTTGCATTCCTATGACAATTACCCTAAATGCATCACACCTCTTGGGAGCAGTATTCATCCTGATGCTTTTCTTCTTCCAGAATGTCCCTGAACTCCCACCCCTTCCCACTTGGGAATCACGATTGTTTCTCTATGACAAAGCCCAACATTTGACTTCCCGCCTGTCCCAGAGGACTTCTGGATCCAGCAGCTGGGCTGCTGCATTTACATCCCTCCAGCACCACCTCCTTCGGAAAAACTCTTCTGCCTTGATTCTCCGCAGTGAGTGACTTCCATCCTTTTCGTATACTCATAATGCTTTGTCTTTTTCTTAAAATGAGTCTTCAACTATAGTTCATATGTTCCTCATTTAAGGTGATTAGAATATGGAGTAGAAAGAAAAGGTGGATTCAACAAGTCTCTAGAGGTTCCCATTCTGGCTCTGCTCCATTCTCTCTCTGTATCGGGGTATTATTTAACCTCTCTATCCATTTTTTCCCTCTGTACAAAATGCAGAGAATAAATGGTTCCCCATCTGAAATTGTGAAAGAAGGTGTTTGGCACTCCCTAGGTGTTCAATGGCAGGTTTCTCTCTCCTTATGTGGCTGGCTTATTTTGTCTTCTGAATTAGATGTTTAACAACTAACCACAGTTACATACTTAGGTTTAAATGCCCCTGTGTTCTTCTCACATTATTTTGAATATACTGATAACTCAATATCATGTCACTGATTTAAACTAAACTTAATATTGATAGAAATATTTGCATGCATATGAATATATAGATGAAGCCAGAGTAATGTTGGCATATCAGAGATTGCACACAATTTAGTGTGGCAAGGAGAGAGAAGTTTTAGAGTGGGGAATTCTTGCTTCTCAATTTTCAAATCACAACAAAGGATTACTGCCTATGAAAGGTCATACTCATTGGCACAGAGCTTGTGTTTTCTGCCCTGGTTTTTATAGTCTGTCTCCTCCTGTTTACAGAAGGAGTTGATCTCACAGGGATTACTCAAACACACTGCTTTGACATGTATTCCCTGTGGTTTGAAAATGCAAAGGACTGCCAGACTGCTCTCAGAACAGCAGGAGGAAGTAAAAAGGGTACAAGAGGCAGACATGAGTTCATGGAAGAGAGAGTTGTCTTGGGCTCTGTTCAATAAGATACAAGAAGCTAGTTGTGAATGTCAGGTTCCTAGACAGTTGGGATGACTGAAGAGAAGCATCTCCCCATTTAACGTGAAAGACAGCAGAGTGATCCAGAGTGACAAAAATATCCAAGAGGTCACTGAAGTGACAAAGAAAGTTGGTTCCTGTATCTGCCTATTCAAGAAAGAACTTCCACTTTTCTCATCCTTGCTTGGCCCAAGAAAGGTATGACTCCTCAGATCTTGTGAGTGGCAGCTAAAGTGTATTGGGTGAAAGGATAGAGAAGAGACTGGTCATGCTCTTGCCACCTCTTAGGTGCCTGGAGCTGCCAAAGCATGTGACAAAATATGGAGTTAGACATGGTTATCACCATCTTGAGATAAACATTCTGATAGCATTGTGACTAGTTATGGTGCAAAGTGGTTTTGCTCTTTCGTTGCCAGAGGGGGAACAGACAAGTGAGATAGCCTTCTTGAGTTTACTCCCTTTGGAGGGGGTAATTTGCAGAAAGAACAAATAAAGTTCAATTTGATTCCATCCCACCAGATTCTCATTATGCTTGCATTTATATTCACATCATGGGGCTCCAGGGCCAGTTATTGGCCATGTTTCAGTCAATCCTACTTCTCCCAGGGCCAAAGCACCCCACCACATGAACCAAATGCACAGATCGAGAGTCCTGAAAGAAGTTAGCTGCCCAAGATGTTCTAGACTGTAGGGCATATTTGTCTAAAGCAGTTTTAAATTTCTTTTCTGCTCCTAAGGACTTCAAAATCAAAGGTCTTTCAATTAGGACAATCCATCCTATTTTTCAACCCACCTCAGCAAGGCCTTTTCTGTTAGAATGACTCAAAGGAGAACACAAGGGACCCACAATTTAATGATACAGTTGTAAGTGTCCTAAAGGAAATGACAGCCAACTCAGGTGTTTGTGTGCAGAGGGGAGAAATGATTGGTTGAGAGAAGGAAAAGAAATGATGGATACACAAGACCTTTGAACATTTCAGGAGGCTAATTCCACCAGGGGTGGCAGAAAACCAGGGTATCAGGGCAGCATTACAGATGCCACCTGAAGGACCCACCTCAAATGGTCCACTTTCTACGTTTCTCGCCTAACACTTTGTGGGAAAATTTTCAGCAGCCCACCAATGTGAATCTCTTTAATCAATGAAATTCATTTCCCTGAAAAAGCTCTTCTCTCTTCCTTTCATTCTCTCTGGTACTCTGCCCAACCCACCTCTTAACAACCTGTGCAAATATTGACTTGCATTATATGTATAAAAACCAAGAAAAAATATGTTTTGACCAGAAATGCTTGTGGAATCCAAAATAAAATCTAATCCATAATTCAAATAAAATGTAGGTTGGAGAACCTAGCATATATTTGTGGCAACAAGGCCAGTCCCTCATACATCCTTTTATAGACAGCCATCTTCACCTCTGTCCTCTACACCCTGAGCATGTGCACACACATACATGCACAAACATACATGTTCACACAGGAACTTGTTTGGATTTCACCTAGGTAGGTGGTGCCATGAGCACTAAGGATTGTAGAAAACATGACAGATAATTCATGATTGACCTATTTCTGTAGTATAGGTAGGTAAATCACAAATTCTCACTGGACCCCATGAGGACTCTCAGGGTTCTTTAATACATGCATTTTTCTTAATCATAATTGCAAGTTACTTATATAAACATGCCCAGGATTTGATCATATCTTTGTGTAATCCTTTTAAAAATATTAACCCTATATTTAAGAAAAGCCAAAATGGATATATAGTTTTAAAGATACTATTAATCATTTTTCTGAGAATAATCAACTGGCAATATTTTTTGGCTATGGAGACATTTGTGGGGGGTTAGAGGCAATAGAGGATTTTGAAATTTAAATTTAAATCAGACTCAGAATACAGCCCAATATTCTCACTTTACGAGAAAATACTAAGGTTCAGACTCTAAGGTTACTCAGTACAACTGAAATTAAATCTAGGAAAGCTGAGCCTCTTTTCGATGACTAATCAGTAAATATTTATGAAACAAGGCAAGGCACACATTGAGAATGATTCATACATGCTACGTAATCAATAAATGCTTAATGGCTATGTGTCTGATGTCTGTGCTCTTTGAGCCTGTGGATCTGAGCAGCAAAGTGTTATAACAACAGTCTTCTATAAACAATGTGAGGAGAGAAGTCCTGTCAGTCATGGTTCCTTGGGGTTTACAACGCTATCTTTTCTACAAATTACTGATATTTACCCAATTGAATATGGAAAGTAAAATGTCAAGCATATTTTTAAATGAAGATATCTCTTCCTTGAATTATATCTAAGTACACTAAACTAAAAGTACTCTTGTAACAATTACAGTATAAGTAATGTGTAGACATATGACTAAAGACAAATGTCCCATACATGTTTGATCAATTATGTACTGGTGTAAACTTTTAATGGGGAGGGGATTTAAAGGGATATAGCACTAATTTCCTATTGAGCTATTAGAGGTAACCACAAACTTCGTATCTAACAAAAACCACAATGTATTCCTTTACAATCAGGGCCAGAAGTCTGAAGTCAGCTTCATCAGGGGAAAGTCTAGATCTCTAATAAGGCCTGGAGGGTCCAGAGGAGAATCTTCTCCCACCATCTTCTCATTTCTAGAGTTAGTTCACAGGCCTGGACTCCTACTGCATCACAACCATCTCTGTTTCCATAGTCATATCACCTTTTCTCCCACTGCGGTCAAATTTCCCTCTCACTCTTTTTCTAGAATACACTTATGATTGCTTTTAGGGTCTGCTCCATTAATCTAGGACAATTGTCCCATTTCAAATATTTAATCACATCTGAAAAATCCCTTTCATCATATAAGGCAACATTTACAGTTCCAGGAATTAGGGTATGGATATCTTTGGAGTTATTTTCTAGCCTACCACAAAAATGCTGGGACTATTCCTGATGAACAGATTAGAAAATTTAGTTGGAAATCCCTAAAATCTCTCAATAGAAATTTGAACCTTATTAGATTCACCAGTCCACAATAACACTAGAGATATTGGGAAATGTTTCCTTAAGTTTGTCATTAATTTATTAAACCTTCATCATCACTAGGAACAACTTTTGCCCAGAAATAGTAGATTGTTTATCTAAGAACATTTTCCTTGACAAGTATTGGGAGGGGCTTTTAACTACAGTAAAAGAATGTTAACATTGTTCTTGGAAGGTATTCATCAATCAAGTCAGTATTGGCATGGAACCATCCCTTTGTTGAAACAATAAACCCTAAATGCTGGGTAAACACTGTCAAATGATAACAAGAACTGAGAGAGATGAGGCTTGTGAATAAATAGATCATTGGCAGAAAGCCTGATTATTCAGACATTTAAAAAATTAAATCATCATCTAATTATAATATTTGGTTTGTAGATGGGTGAGAGATAAAATATGTTTATTCCACATATGTATATAACAAAGTAAAGTGAGTGGTTGAATAGTTGGGAAATTATAAAATAAATTAATGTTTTTTGATAATTATAAATTATCGTTTCCAAGAGAAAAACAACTTTCCTTTAAATCATACTTATTTTGCCTAAATTTGCTACACATCTTCATTCTGTCACATCAGTACAGTGGACATCTTCCCAATTAGATAAGAGTTCATACTGACAGATACAAACTCTGTATAAAGTACTTTTTGAAGCTATTTGTGCAGGGTCCCCTTAGACACTTGAAACCAGCTACCTGTGAATGAAATTGGGGCCTGATAACAAGGTTCTCATGGTTCTTGAAAGGGAAGGAAGAGGAGAAAGGGGGAGGAGGAAGAGGAGAAAAAAGAGGAGAAGGGGGAGAAGGGCAAGGAGGAAGGAAGGAAGGAAGGAAGGGAGGAAGGAAGGAAGGAAGGAAGGAAGGAA
>JAGFMF010011791.1:75907-130384 GCA_019455555.1 Galemys pyrenaicus | reverse complement strand
GCTCCCTGCTCTCTGTGGTGAATCCTCTCACCCCCCCCACACCTCTGGCCTGTACCCCAGTGCTTGTATGCATAAATAAATAAATCTTTAAAAAAAAAGAAAATTAAAAAATATACTATAAAGCATACAGGTAACATGGAAATCTTAAGTACCAATACCCTGAGTTTATATTTGTTCACATCTTGTGATTTTTTATTGAAGTTGCATTGATGTACACTCTGCTCTTTTCAGGTGTACAGTATAATAATCTGACATTTGTTTGCAATGTGAAATGATAACTACAATACATGTATTTCTCACTAGAAAGTTTTCAGGCTATCTCATGAGTCTATGAATTTTTATAAATCAAACTCAAGATTCTATTTTATTTTTATGGACCACTCTCTGAGCTACTAATTTTATCACTGGGAATTTGTACCTTCTAATCCTCTTCACATATTTCATCTATCCCCTAACCCATTCCCCTCTGGCAATAGTCTCTGTATCTACTGTGAGTTTTTATTTATTTAGTTAGTTTTAGGTAATTTTTTAAAAAGAAGTCTTTCTAAAGTTTTTTATAACAGGCACTACAGATGAAATTAATGTTATCCCCAATCACCAATTTAATTTTGCTTCCCACTTTGCAGAAACAAACTTTGAACCCAGCAACAAATATTTATTCACCAAGAAATACAAAAATTTAAATGAATATTTATCAACATTTTTGTCTCTATGTTACATAAATTCTACCATTCCATTTGCATCAGTCTTCAAACTACCTGTTTTATATAATCTTCTTTCCTTTTGCTAATAACCTTGTCCCACTCTCTGACTATAAGCACCTTTTGTTAGCTACAGTGGATGTGGGCTACTCGGAACCACCGGGTGGAGCTGAGACCAGGTGAAGCTCTATAACTTAGAAGGAAGGTAAACAAAAACAGAAAGAGATCTTGTTTCTGCAGCCCTGACTCACACCCCAGAATTGCTAGAGGTGAACTTAAGGGAGACTCACAGAGAAGAGACATGTAGAGACATTTGAAAGAGATGTGGGTGAAAAGCCCAATATACAGCCATTAACTTGATTTGTACTTTTCTTTTTTCCTTTTGCTCCAGTTTCCTGGGGCCTTCCCTTTCTTGCTGGTCCCCACCAGCAGGTATTTTAGACTTAAGGGAGCTTCCATGATTCAGTTGCCCTCACTTTGGGTTTACCCTGGCTGACTGGGTACTTGCCATGAGATAGCATTTGGGGTGTTTTACTGAGCAAAATATCCTCTCTTCTCTTCCCTCTCTCTTCACACTAATTCTGTTAAAGATTGATCACAAGAGGAGACTGCTTTGCTTTTGTGCGCATGGATAGCCAGGTTCCTTTGGAGCATGCATATTGGTGTCTCTGGGTGCCCCTCAGTCCTATGCCAGTATGTTCACTTTACATAACTCCTTTCAGGGCCTTTCTACATACTGGACAGGAAGCTGTCCCTGTCATGAATCCTTTAATAAAATAAATTAGAATTTTAAGTTCATTTGCATTCATTTCTTTTTTTAACTAACATCATCACTTTCCTGTTCATGACCTCAACAGAAATACTTACATTTTTTTTCTGTACAATTACTAATGATTGTTTTAGGAAAATTAATGTAGGCATACACAATTGTATCCTATAGGATACATCACCTTGAGACTATCATGCTGGTATTTTTTGAAACTTAGAGTTATTTTATATTTTGTCCTTTTAATTTTACATTAATCAACAGACTTAATAAGCCCTTTATATTATACATCTTATATAATAAACTCAAAACATAAATTCTAAGCACTTCAAATCTTTTCTATTCACTTTGTAAATATTATCTAAAATTACATGTTATGTTACTGTGGGCAGGGAAAAAACATTTCCCCTCTATCCTTTTGAGTAAGAACTCAGTGGCCAAGGCACCACTGTAATAAAAGACAAATTAGCAGGAGGAAGACAAACAGAAGTTTATAGCATGTTCCTTCTGTATACATGAAAGGCACCCAGGAATATTGAGTAACTCCCAAAAAAGGTCCAAATCATCACTCTAAATAAAGACATTTTCAACTAAAGACAAAAGCTGTTGAAAGGAAGGGGAAGATATGCATTGACGGGTTACTGGGAAAGGCATAGTAAACAAGGTAGAATACTTAATACAGATTTCAGTTTCTGCTTTCTTCATCAATAAAAGTTTCTAGAAACTTGGTTATTCACTTTCTGGTACAGAGAGGGAGCAGCCCTTACAAATGGAGATTTTCCTTATATATGCAAATGTCTCACAAAAGTGTAACTTCTACTTGGTTTTTCAGAGCTTTTCCTATGTTTGCTATTTTGTTAAAATAATTTTAATGCCAAAGAAAAATATTCAAGGGTGGCAAAGTTTACTCTTCAAAATGCATGTCAATATCCATTTAATACATATCACTGGTTTCATTCAATTTTACCTCTTCCCAAAAGAGTTGTATCTTGGGTTTTGTTCTGGGTAAGATTTAATGTACAAACAACTATACTGCTTGTTTAATATTTTGTGCTAAAGTGACTTGCTTTTTCAGATGGATTAGTTATAGAACTACTGTGATGATAAACAGATGAAAGAAAATTTTTAAAAAGTCTTAAAAACTTAAGCTATTTACCTCAAGATGGAAATGTGATGCTTTGAATTCTGATTATTGTTACATAAATATATAAACAATTTATAACAATAGACTCACATTCTTAAATCACAATGTGTGAAGAGTTCTTGAAAGGTGACACATACTTCATTGTTAAATAATGAATAGGTAGCCTATATGTATTTTATTTTTTCTTATAAAACAGCAGCATCTTCAATATGCTAAGTTGCTGTTTACATGCCTCTGTGGTCTTGTTGAAAACAATCAATCTCTAGGAATAAAACTATTAATTATTCTTTTTATATATAAACAAGATAATATTGGCCAAAATATTATTTTATGTACATGAATTTAAATTATAATTTGCTTCCAAGTTATTTAACCAGTGGTATGAAAATGAAAATGAATAGCATGCCTGAAAGGGTTTTTTGCTCCTACATCTGAAGCAATGTTTAAATTAATTATCAGGACAAATGATGCAGTTATCTTAATATATAATATGTAGAAAAAAGCTTTATTTAATTCATATCTAAAATCTAAATAGCAAAGTTCAAATTCCATTGGTTTATCCAAACCAGTTTTTCCAACTTTATCTCATTCCCTTTTATGTATTTTAGAAAGCCTACAAGTAATTGAAATATTAATCATCCTAGGACAATCCCCCTGACATCCTGACTATGTCTTTTTGCTCCCACACTTCACTCTACCATAAATAAGTTTCTTTTTCCCAATGATAAACAGGTAGGCTCCACCCAATGTCTTATTACCCTCTGAAAATCCATTATATTTACAAATACTGATAAGCCAACTTAACCAGAGTAACTTATTTATAAACTGTTTGATGTCAACTTTTAGTAAATAGTAGATGTACCTCTAAAATTTTAATTTGGAAAACACTAATGTCAAGAGTGTTTACTCCTAAAATTTCAGGTTCCTTTCAGTTCCTTGATTAGACCTCTTTCTTCTCATTCTGCATGACCCTGGATTTTCACTTACCCTTAGGGGTGCATCTCCACATGATCCCTGGTGTTTCCCAAGAGCCCCAGATCCGTAGATCTGCTTAGTGGTTGGAGGTCCCACCCTAATGTGTTCTGGCCAAGAGACATAATCAGTCTAAATTACTTCACCACCCTTCTCCAATGAGTTACAGTCATTGGTGGTTCAGTGAGCTAAGTCAGAATCCTTCAAGTCATTCCAAAGTCTTGGCCTTCCTAGTCTCCTTTGTTCAGAGTCACCAGCATTTCTACAGTTTCCTTCATGTCTAATCACCTCAGCCCTTTATCCCTACCATTGGCCCAGTGAGGCCAGGACACAATGTGTGCACTTTAAGGCTGGCACAGTGGTGCTAAATTATCTGTCTCGCATTTTCAGCTTCACCTCACTCTGCCTAATTCATCTTACAAATTGCTTTCATTTCTATCCATCTCTGAGATGCCAGTGTGTCATTTGAGACCTGCTTCAAATTACCCATTTTCTTTCTGTTGTCCTCAGAAAATACTTAACTTCTAACTATTATGCCCAACTCTTTATAATCTGACTTCTTATTTTTGTAAAAGCCTTTTTCAAATACACTGACATATAAACAATCATTTTCTCACCATTTTAAAAAATACACTTTGATAGAACATAGAGCATAGGTTAAAAAGCATGTTCTCTTTCAAGAGTATAGAGTAAAATTATCAGTGTTACTGATTCAGGACAATTCTTCATGCAGTAAATGTCACAGAGTAGTATAGTTAATAAGGTTGGAATTATTTCATGAATAATTAACAACTATAGCCATGATTTTCATAAAAGTACATGATCTTCTACCCTCAACAAGTAGACAGACAGAGGGATGATCTTCCTGGGTCCATGTAAACTAAACTTGACTGAAATCCCTATGGTTTCACACTTTCTATCACTACTTAGAGAATTATGGCCTGAAAAACTTTCAAGCAACTGTTACCTGTCAAGAGACTTGTTACTAGAAAAATCTCATTAATGGTTTCATTGAGGTTCTGATTTGTTCAATGTAGCTTCAAAAGTAAATCACCAGTGTAATTTACTCAACAACTATAGTCCTTTACTTAGAGGAGACATAAAGGAAAATAATGGGAGAAGCTTTCACAATGCAGTACCTTCAGGGGTGAGTTGATTTTAATTGCTGAAAATATTTAAACAGTCATTTACTTCTTGAAGTCACTCCTCTTATCAGTGTTCACAAAAGTATTTTTCTTATTCATTCCCATAAAACTGGAAAAGATGTCTACATGATACCAGGCTATCTACAAATAATAAGATAATAAAGATATTATAATGCAAAGATAATAAAGAAAAGATAACTATATATCCCTCTCCTATGTGCAAACTATAGAATTTTTCAGGGAATAAAATGAACTCTTATAAGCAAAACCACAATTATCTATGTCAGATTCCTATAGTGACTGAAAATTTAGGTAAAAGTTGGGGGTTAAAGGGGGAATCCTAGACCCACAGAATCCAGCAGAATCGCAAATGAAAGAGGTCTCCAGCAGAGACTTCATCTTAGTCCAAGGGACAAAAGCACAAAAGGCCTTTTGTGTGAATAGGATCTGGAAGATTTTTGTGAGAAGCTATCCCCGGCCCTCTCTCAGCACGGAGTCATCAGAAAGGTCCTAAGTGCACACGGATCTCTGGGTGAAACTTTTGTAAGACCTAAGGCAAGAAGCCTCTGGTGATGGTACCAAGCACTGCACTTCTAATCTTGACATGCTGATGTTTATTAAAGCTAAGTCACTTCAGTGTCCACTAAACACATACTTATTTGAATATGGACTAGGTATTTCTACAAGCATTAGTATTTCATGTAACACGAATAAACACAGCAGACAAATATCTCTGGCTCATGGGTCTCTCTCCCTTCTGATTCAAAACATACACACTCATCATTCTGTGAAAAGTGTGGCATCTTCCTGCAAACATTCCTATACATAATTATTACAGTATGAATTTCTCATTCAAACAAAATCCAGGAGATAGAATGAGAGCTCTATAAATATACTGTAAAGAGGAAAACGATAGTGAATTAAGAAAATCAAGAAAAAGCATTTTGTCATGGACTTGAAAAGAATGATGAATCAATTGCTCACAGTTTCAAGAAATATAATAAAAATGAGCTCTGTCAATAGAGATAGAAATAAAGTTTCAAGTAGGAAATTATAAGGCAATATAAAGAAAAAAATTAAATGAGTAGAAAGGGCTCAGGAAAGAAGTCTAATCAAAATATAAAACCATCAGAAACCTCTCCGCTACACTGGAAACAGCTCTGAAGAGAACAGCCACATCAAAGAATAAGAAAGTGAGAGAATTGCAAAGGAACACAAATAAATTAAGTTCAACATAAGCTTAACTGGCATTCTCAGTGAATACAAAAGAAATGAGACAAAGGGCCATGAATGATTCAGAGACAAATTCTTAAAATGAAAGAAATATTGCCTTTGTAAGTGGTACTCCAATATCCCTGCCCAAAACTGACACACAGTTATCTGAGCCACATCTTAGGATATTCACAAGACTTCAAAATTAAAATAAAAGTCATGGTAAATTCCAAAGCAATCAAACAAGAATAAGTAAAGTTATGTTATCCCTAAAAGAAATCAGACAAACGCCAGATTTCTGTGTATCATCATCCAACAACACAGTGAACTAATATTTTAATGACTATAGTGGAGAAAATGTGTTACTTGAATTTTCTATACTTATAATTTGGACCTAGATATCTTCAAATATTTGCAAAAGACAGATATTTCCAGGCATGCTTTAACACAGGGACTATAAGTATAGCGAGGAGTTTTGTAAAAGCAATTGAAGACAGTACTCCCCAAACAAGGAAAAAATACAAATGTGTTTTCAAAGAACTGACTGTAAATGACTTAAATGTAATCTTTAAGAATCACTGAGGGAAATAAGGATATAAGACAAAAGTAGATGTTGTAAATCACAACAATGGAAATAAAATAACTGTTAGACTTAAAAGTAACAGACTTAAAAATAACATAAGACTTTTAGAAGGAGAAAAAATAGCCCAAGTAGGTATGCAAGCAAGAGTGTGGTTTTCTAGGATGAAAATAAAAATAATTAAGCCATCTTAAAGAAACCTGCTCTGAGCTCATACAGTTTAACTAAAGAATTCATTTTCCACCTTGCACGTATATTCTGAATATGTCCAGAAAATTTTTGTCATTAATATGAACAGAGCATGACATATTATGTAAGGTTTCTCTAATTTTACCCATATATCAGATTCTTAACTTTGGAATTCTGAAGCCACAATTTTTGGCTGACATATATTTTATTTCTTCATCACCTTGCTTTGCATCATCTCTGGTATGAGATATTTTTTTCCCTACTTTCCAGAAAAATAGCAGCAGTCGCCTTCTGCTTTCAAAGTGTATATATCATTCTTTGGTTTTATTATTATGCTGTATGTTAAAATAGGTTTAATTTTTCTCTTCTATTAAATCTATCTATTCTGTTCTGTACCAGATACCAACTCAGGGGCTGTGAACAGCCAAAGTCTCCTCCCTCCTGATATACTGACTAGTGATGATGAGCCATTGGGCAGTGTCCATGTAACATTCCTCTTGACATCTGCAACCCAGCTTATTCAAGTAGGAATGGCAGGAATGAACAAGAGAGCCCTATCACCCAATAATATAAATATGAATTCCTACTCGTCAAATTGTTACATGCTTATCAAACAGAAAAGGGTACCTATTATTTAATATTTAATCAATTAATATATTATCTATTTATTATATAGTTATTTAGTATTTATTGTCAACTTTATGTCATATATTAAATTCTGTATACAGATATATACTATTAGAAAAGATAGGGGATATATATATATTCACATATATATTTAAAAACTTACAACTTAGGACCTCCCTGGTGGTGCAGTGGGTTAAGCAATGCACTTTGAAGCAAACCACAGCCACTGCAGCAGGAGGGGACCCACATGGCACAGCAGACCTCTCCTGCCTCGCCCACCGCTCCCCTTAGCAGTGTGTTTCAGTCAGTCTGCTTGTCCTGCTCCACACTCTGTCTCTGGTGAATCCTCTCACCACCCTGGACTCTGGCCTATACCCCAGCTCTTGTATGTATAAATAAATAAATCTTAAAAAAGAAAAAAGAACTTATAACTTAGTTGGGTAGAAAAGAGAATGCTAAGGTTTATAAGTATTAGGATACAATGCAGTTGAAAATAGTCTTCCAGTAGGAATTATTTCACTTAAGTTGTATATTCAATTATTTAAGGATTTTCTATAGATTGTCAAATCCCTTGTTACTCCACTTCCTGCTTTTTGCCATTTAGACATTTCATATTACTTGGCTCCTTGAGTACAGAGGGACTTGGTGAGGTTGGTACATTTTTCTGCCTGTCAGCAGTTCTAGTTAAAGGTTAGCAGGTAGAGACATTTAATATACTGACCAGAATGAGACTGGGGAAATTACTTATGAATTTTAATCCATCCTATTCTCTTATCTCATTATCTAAGATAATTAGAGTTAGCTGTGTTTTTATGATTGAAGGGAGATTTTGGTTGTGTTGTTGGTAAGATTATGATCAAGGAAGAGATTGACGGTAATAAAATTTGAAATTGTTTGCCTAGATACTACATAATAATTTTGAGAAATAGTCCATTACTTATCTTTTCTAAATGTAATAACTGTGCTTATTTCACTATATTAAGAGAAAGTCATGTTTGACAAAATGAAGTTAGGAATAACAGTGTTCAATGTAATGAAAGATAGAAAAGCAAACTATCATTTACTCTACATCAGCTTAACAAATTTTGTTCACCTACTCCTAGATATCAAGAATAGTCTTCTAGAAGTATAGATAGCTCTGGACAAGTCTACAGTCATATATAGAGTTGACTTCCTAGTGGAAAACATCTCTCTCTCTCTCTCTCTCACACACACACACATGCATACGCACACGCACATGCATACATACTATATCTATATGAGGCATTTCCTTTTATGTTAATATGCATATGTATATGTGTGTGTGTTTGTGTGTGTATACCAGAAGGTGGACTTTGAATGAAAAGTGGTTGAAGTGAGGAAAAAGAGGTATTGTTATTTTCCTTGTGACCACAATTTAAGCAACTAAAGAAATTATACTTAAAATAAAAAAGATATTAAGAGAACATACTGAGTGGCTGTGGTAACTAATCAAATATTTAATAAAATATAAAATGCAAAATGAACTCTGTGTATGATGAAACATTTCCTATGGCAATCTAAAAATTCACACAAAACAGACAATATTTAAGATATATTTCCTTTTATTTTAACATTTCTTAAGATGTTAATTGGGGCCAAAAAAAATGTAAAAGTAATCCAATTACATTAGTCATCAAGTTACATGGGGAGCATAATGAAAATGTAAAAGGAGTGCAAGTTAACATATCCAAGTGAGGCACATATCCACAAACCCGGATGGGAAATAAACTATATAGGCAAACAGGACCCAAAGTGTAAACACAGTTCCCTGTGCATTCCAGGACAGGTGAACTCCACCCCTAGAATGGGTGTCATACAGTTCAGACCCCTCACCAGGAATTAGGACACTGGGTTAGAGAATCCATGGGAACTGGATGCGAGAAGAACAAGACAGTAACAGATAAGGTTTAGTCAAAGGCAAACATGTGAATGGGTCTACTCTATGTATTTAGTTCCGGTGAGCATGGACAGTGTCTTACTCATCTTTTGTCTCTCCCACAACTCCTGCCATCAATTTGTTAGAGCAACTGAACAAGAGATTAAGAAAGTTCTAAACAGTGTCACCTTCCCTAATTTGGGGATTTTCCCCTCACAGTCACATGTTTCTGGACCACCAGTAAGACTGTCATCTCATAGCTTTTGGTTTGTTTACAGGGTATTTCTCCCAGGAGCCCCCTTGTACCTGAAAAACCTGTATCTAGTGTATCTAATGCTATGCAAATCTTCAATTGTTCATTCATTGTGTTTTGATAAACTTTGTAACTAAACATCTAACAAGATACAGAATCTCTTCCAAATCAGTCTCCATTCAACCAATCCCCTTTCCACCCATTCCCAGAGGAAGCCCCTCTTTCTTATGTATTTTTTTTTCACATCACAGAGTAGATTTGCCTGTTCTAGACTTGTAATGTGTTTAGTGTGATACAACCTATCCTTTTGTGTAAAGTTTGTGTAAAGTTTCTTATGTTCAGGCAAATATATTGCAGATAACATTTCCTAAAATGTTAATTGGAAAATGTTATCCAAGTTATACCATGTTGTAGAGAAATTCATTCTTTTTGACATCACGGCAACATATGTAACCATGTATCCATTCTCCTAAGATGGACAGCCAGGACATTTCCTTCCAGATTTTCATTTATCTGAACAACATTATACATAATACACCCAATAATAATATTTTTATATAATTTTTGTATGTTTTAATTTCTCCTGGGTAAAAATCTTAGAAAGTAGGTATATTTCCTTACTTACAAGAAACTATCTGAGATCATTTAGTGATTTTCCAATTTGCATCCCAGCCAAGTAATTCCAGTTGTGCCAAAATCTAGAAAATATTGACATTGTTAGTATTGAAAATATTGACATTGTTAGTATTGACAATGTTAGAATGACTTAATTTTAACTTTCATTTTCCTGATGACAAACTATTTTTAGCATTTGTCGGTATCTTTTCCATTCATAAATATTTTATAGCATAGCTGTAAAACTCTTTCACCTATTATATTGTTGAGTTTTTGTTGTTGTTTACTCCTCTTGCTGAGATGTGGAGTTCTTTATAAACTGGAAGACAGTTCATTGACACAATTATGAGTTACCACAGTTTTCTCTGGAATTGTCCCATTTCTTTCCCCAGCACTGTCATTGGCAGAGCAAATAAATAATGATGACAATGATAATGGCAGTGAAGTATATACAGTATATTATTTTAAAGGTTTCTGGGTTTACCTTATTAGGAAACTTGAATGGTTACTAATTATGTATTGGATTTTTGTGTGTGTGAATTGTGTGAGACTGAAGTTTATATTTATTATTCTGCATAGATACACTGAAAAATTTGTTGAAGAGATTTTTTATCACCCATTCCCCATTTGAATTACTTTGGCCTCTTTATATTTCTTCATCTTATAAATGATCTTTTATGTCTGGGTCTATTTTTGAGTTCTGTTTACTATCACACTTATTTGTCAGTTATAATGCAGTAACAATCCTGATCATTTCAGCTTCATAATAAGCATGCAGTCAGCACATATAAGCCCTTCAAACCTGATCTTTTTTGAAATATTGTTTTGGACATTTAAGTTGTTGTGTTTCCATACTAACTATAGGACTAGCTTGTCAGTATCTGAGGGGGGAAAAGGTGACTGCTTTTATATGAAGGAGAATGCAATAACTATTAGTCAGATTGCAGACTACTGACGCCTTAACACTACCAAGCTTTCTGATCTATGAACAAAGTTTCTCTCTTTTTTAAGTCATTGTATAATTCCTCTCAGCCATGCTCTGTTGTTTTCATTGTAGAGCTGTAGAGTTCTTGCATATCATTAATCTTATTCCTTATTTTGTTGTTGATTCTATTGCATTTGCAAGTGCTTGTCTGGTTGTATTTTCTAATTTTTGCTGCAAGTTTTTAAAAAATATTATTTATTTTGTATACTAAACTTGTATTATGTGATTTATTAAATTAATTTATTAGTTCTAATAGTTATTTTATGGGTTCCTTATAAATAGTCACATAATTAATTATATCATACACAAATAAACAATTTTCTTCTTCCTTTTCCATCATTCTAACTATTATTTCTTTTGGTTGACTTATTGATATGGCTAGGACATCAGGAAATACTGCATATGAGTGGTAAGAGGAATTTCATTTTGTTCCTGATTCTAAGGGCTACTGATAAATAAATAACAATAGCTAATGATGTTAGATATTGGGGTGAGGGAATTTTGTGGATTTGGTCCAGTAGATTGAGAACGTTTTTTTGTTCATTCCTAGTTTCCTGACAGTTTATCATAAATGGTTATGGGATACTTTTTCAAGTGCTTTTGTAACTTATGGAAATGATTTAGGGTTTATCTCCTTGAATCTCTTTATAAACTGCATTGATTGATTTTCAAAAGTTCAATAAAACTTGCATTCTTGTGAAAAAGCATGCTTACTTCAAGATACATTAACATTTCTTCATGTTGCCAGTTTCAATTTGCTAATATTACATTAAGTAATTTTCAGTTGATCCACTCAATTTTTTCCTTTAGTCCTGTCAATTTCACTAAATATTTCTTGAAAGCTTTGATATTAGATGATTACACACAACTGACAGTTGACCCTTTATCAAGATCCATCCATCACATACCATGAGA
This sequence comes from Galemys pyrenaicus, assembly GCA_019455555.1. Taxonomy (NCBI): domain Eukaryota; kingdom Metazoa; phylum Chordata; class Mammalia; order Eulipotyphla; family Talpidae; genus Galemys; species Galemys pyrenaicus. Next base: position 118,383 of record JAGFMF010011791.1, on the reverse strand, counting down.
ACACAAGGAAGGCACTGGCACTTGAAGGGGCAACAAGTTTCACCAGCATGTGTATTCATAGTGACACCAGTGGTCTTTCCAATGGGTCACTGTCCCAGAAAAGGATGACTTCATAGACTTTGGGCTTTTTTGTTTTGTTTTTTCCTTCCTTCTTTATTTATATATATTTGACATCCCCATGTATCCCCCATCACCATTTCACCAGTGCAACATTACCTCAGTACCTTGTGCTCTTATCTACCCTCAACCCTATCCCTCCTCACTCCCCACCAAGTGTCCCCGATTTGTCCTTGTCTTTTTGATTTTGTTGTGTTATTATTATTATTATTATTCTTTTCCTTGATCCTTATTTGGTTACCTTATATTTCTCCTAGAGTGAAACCATCCAATATTTTTCCTTTGCCTTCTGACTTATTTTTCTGAGCATAATCCCTTCCTGCTCCATCCATGTTCCTATGAATGACTCTAGTTTATTTTTTTGATAGCTGAATAGTATTCCATTGGGTATATGTACCACATCTGACTTCATAGACTTTGAATAAGGACTTCATATCATGAGTGCAACAATTTGCTAATGTTAGAAGGATTTTTTTTTTCTTAAATTTTTGGACACAAGTATACTTATCTAAGCACAGCAATTTTAAAGATGTTTATACCCTATAAGTACATAATACAGCTAATTAATATTATATGAAGTAATTCTAAAAGTCCATTCTAATCTTTACAATCGTATGGCTGATTTAATATCCATTACAGGAGCCCCTGAGGCAGAACATGACTCTGATTAAGTTATTGAGTACTTGTTGTATTATAAGTTGGTCGATGCAATGACTTCCTCCAGGATGTACATTTCCATGGATAGTATAAGGTGCTTCCACCAAGGATCAGAAAGTTCGCCATAGGTCCATAGATAGTTAGCAAACAAATGCATTGATGGATGAAATCTCTCCCACAACTGATAAAAGACAACACAACCTGATTGAGGTGACTTATGGAAATGATTTATTGAGGATCCAGGAGAAACTGGGTCCACCTTCTCCATATGAGTTTCAAGTTATGTTTAACCAACTACAAAGAATATTACAAGTTTCATTGTTTGAAAAAGGAGCTGATGAATATCATGTTGAAGATGTGTGCCTGTCTGCAGGCGGTTATCACTGAGGCAGGAATATAATGAGTCTGTCACCCAAAATCATCCATCAGCTGTCTCATCATTAAGATAGCTTAATTTCCATAATATCTAAATTGCATAATCACTTTTCAGTGCATAATTATTAAATGGTGCTAAGCATTGCACCGGCGAGTGTCAGGACCATCAGTTCTAGGCATTTCCCTGACTGAAAGACAAGGCCAGTGGCTGAGGTTCACAGAGCAGCATGTTCCTAGAGAAAATGAGTGAATTGGACAGGAAGCATGCTATCTATGCATTACAGATGGCATGGTGTTCTGTCAGCTCCAAATTGGCACATTTTGGTTATTTTACACATCATTTCCTCCTCTCATGACCATTAAAATCCCCTGAGTTAAATCATTCAATAATCCCTGGAAATCTACAGCTCTTGACTAAATGAAAATTTATGTAAACTTATTTTTCATAACTTAAAAGGTAGTAATAAAATTATTACCTAAGTCTTTGAAATTTTAGGGATTACACAAATATGATTATTAAAATAGATTTGTGGTATTACTATGCTCAGTATACATATATTGCATCATAAAATTAGTGATTTACTTAAAAGTAATGTGGTCCATTTCCTTTTATCATGGGATCACAGAAATTCCTGAGACCTAAAAAATATGATGCTAAGACATGTCAGTACATAGCCATTACTTTACAGGATACCTTCAGATTCTTACATTCTAGTCAAGACTGTCATTTCTCACTGACTTGATGCTTTCTAAGGAAGAAAAAAAATAATTTTCTCTCTTGATTTATTCTTCCTGTCTAATATACAATCCTAGCTCTGAATTTTTATGAGGCTTCTTTCAAACATCCATTGATACAGTAGATGATGAGCTAGTTTTTAGACTAATAATTTTTTCTATGGGTAATGCAAAATTATTGGGTTCTAGAGATTTCCATTTGGTAAAATACTGAAACAATGTTATGTAAAACAATTGGGGGGAACATTATGGGAAGTGATTTAAATTAAACACATCAGCTAAGGAATGCTAGAAAATCTATGTCCCCCTCTGTGTTGTGTGAAACTTTCTATATACCCGTAGATAACATCTGGATATACAAATCCTAATTAAACAAACACAGCAGGGAAAGATCTCCTTATTGCTAACCCATCTGACACCTGCAAGCTCCTCATTAAACTATACATACCAATGAGAAGAAGGCTTTAACATTATCGAAGCCTACCTCTACCCTTGCTGGTAAATCTAACACTCAGCAAAATGAGCAATCTGTGTTTAAATATAGACTCTCAACTGCTTTGTTTTACTTTGAAAAGTTAGGGCTAACTCCACTTTGTGATTTTATGTACAATAACCCACTGCATTGTGCATACTAATTTTATCATGTAATTGTTAAATTTGGTATATAATTTCTTATTCAAATGTACACTATTTTAAGCTTTGAGTATTAATAAAGCCAGAAATAAGGCCAATTATTTTTCCCTTTTGAAAGTGTTATCACTTTCTCAAAAGAAAAAAAAAATGTATTCCAAACAAGGTCTCACCAAACGCTATATTTGAGAAACATCTCCTGACGTTGTAACAAAGGTGATTTATGGGTAAATGAGCTAGGTAAACACTGCATGCCTTTCTCTACCTTAATTGGTCACTTTTCACACAATCACGGAAATGTCTGTGAGAATTGATCATAGAAAATTCCCGCTTTCTTTGATGACAGAACGTTTTTCCTACTAAAATGTCTACTAGAAAAACAAACTCTGTTGCCAGCTGTCCTAGAATATTCCCTGATCTGCATTTAGCACTTATGAACCATCTCATGTGGTAAAGCTACACAGTCCCTACACACACCACAAACAAACACACATACACACACACACACACACAAACACAAGATACCAACCCCTATGGCAGGTCCTGCCCCTGAAAAGGCTGCTTTCTTCGAACCATAGGCTGGGAAATCATAAACTGCCCTCTTCTGGCTCCGGCAAACTGGTTTGGAGCACAGTAGGTCATATCTTCCAATCCCTAACTCCTCTCCCATTGTTAGAAAAAAAAAATAACTAGTCTCTCAGGATTTGTTAGAATGCCATCACTTCCACAGATTCGCTGGGTTGAGGGAGAGGTAAGGAGGTGGGAGACACCTATTTTCAGACTGTGGCATCAATAAAGAACCCTACAGGTCAGGACTGAGCAGTGTCTTGCTCCTGACCCAGGTCTGGACTTAGAAGGGGAGTTCCTATGTCTCCTCCCATATGGAGCTCAGGTAGAGCTTACCCGCAGAAGCAGTTTTTGACGCTGAGGGAAACAGTCATCGACAGGATAATTTTTAAGTTTTAAACATGTCTATAAATTTTTTATTTCAAATCCAACATATTTCAATTTATTCAACGAAGTTTCCCTCTTCTAGGAACAATGCAAAAACCAACAGGAGGAAGAGTCTGCTCTGTCACCCTCTGGTCTGGAATGGCAGCTGCTGCCAGAGCCACGGGGGTAGGAATGAGACTTGGTGTGGACTGAGGGCCTCGTATTCATTGTAAACCGTGGCTTGTTCCACCTTCAACTTCCTAAGAAGGAAATTTTCCTGATAATTAGTCAGGAACTACACACCACTGCTGGTATTTAAACCCACTGTGCTATCTCCTCCATCCTCTCTCCTCTAACATACCTCCTCTAACATTTGTTTTTATTCATCCACTAGTGATGTGGAATCTCACCACTCCATCCCCCAACATCTCATTCCTTTGAAAGTTTGTCGGTGTTTCCTCTGGCTGGGACAAACTGCCCTTCCCTCCTTGTTATTGAGAGGACATAGGGTTGTTAGTGAGAATCCATCTGCATGGGTCTCTTGAAGTACCCCCCAACTCCCCTCCTAATTAACAAAATACCCCTGATTTGTTTTTTTATCATGAAATGCCATTGGTCTATTAATGTGGTGTCTTTTCTCCTCTATCAGCCTACTTGAAGGTGGAAATGATTCTTTATATTCCTGTTCCTTTAAACACTAAAGACTTATAAGTGGTTGGTGGGAGACGAAGATTTATACCAATATTCTGTTTTTATTTCACACCATTATTTCAGACCATTAACTGTTCATTACTGTGACTTTCTCTCCTACTAACATACTTTCAGTCAATTAGCTGATATTTTATCACGAGGACTGTCACTAAGGAAGCTGAATTTTTTTGACCTTATGTTAATACAAAAATTTCCTCTTTCCTGGTACTTGTATTTAAATGTTTGCAGATATCTTAAACATGAAAAACCCATCGAGGAATTTAAATACATAGTCCTTGGAGTTTTATCATTAGTATTATTCCTCTACCTATGCAGATTAAGTGCATTAAAATGCCTGTATTTTAAAATAAAATGACACAGTCACCTTCTTAAGCTTAAAATAAGTCCATTCAATTGTACAACTTTTAATTTTCTAATTCATCCATAAAGTCTTCAACTTATAAGGTTAACCAAACTTATGGGGAAAAATCACTTAGGTCACAAATCTACTTTCTTCACCACATTTGCCATATGAAACTGCATTCAGATTAGATTACTTTTCAGTTATTTTGAATGCTAATTATTATTTTATTAAATTGAAGTGGCTAAAACAAGATTAGTGATTTTTTTAAAAGATTTATTTTTTTATTCATACAAGAACTGGGGTACAGGCCAGAAGTGCGGGGGGTTAGAGGATCCACCGGAGACAGAGTAGGAAACAGAACAGGCAGATTTGACTGAAATACACTGCTGAGGGAAGCAGCGGGCAAGGCAGGAGAGGTCTGCCGCACCATGTGGGTCACCCCTCTGGCCAGGGGCAGGGATCGAACTCATGCTACAGTGGTTGTGGTATGCCTCATAGTGTGTTGCTTAACCCACTGCACCACTAGGGCAGGCCCGAGATTAGTGATTTCTTTAACATATGCATTCACCATGTGCAATGATAATCATATTTATTACCAAATATATATTCCATGTAATTGATTTTAAGAACACAAAGGAATTAGATTGTGTGTTATTTTTAATTATACATCTTCAAGTATAATTACTTGGCATATAATTTAATCATTTTAACTATATTTTAAGTGATGGGACATAGAAATGTATTTTAAAATATGATTATCAGCAAAAGCATCCCTAAAAATGAGATTAGTTATATTTAAGCTTGATGACTATTCATTTTCTTCATTCTTTTTATTGGAAAATAGATGGTCTTTTAAATAAAGTTCATGAAATAGTTAACATACCTGGTCAGTTACATAATCAGGATCCAAAAATATTTTGAAAATTTCAAGTAAGTGATCATATCCAACAATAACAGTTATTAAGTTTAAATTGAAGCCTTGTTTCAGTCAAGATTTCTACTGTCCAAATTACCAACTTCTGGGAGATAAATATGCTGCTGGCAGTGTGAAAATTTGAGCTATCTTAAACCTCAATGAAGTCAACATAAATGGAGAATGTAATATTTTGGTGAAATGCCTAATGAGCATAAAGTCTTCATTAATAGAAGTTATACAGAAGAATTTTCTCCAGAGGGGAATGTAAAAACAATTCACTGAGGAACAAGAAAAACTTGTCTTATTTATTTAATCTAATTTTATGTAAGTTAAAGTTAAATAAGGTTTCCTACCTTATTAATAGAAGGTGGGAATTTTGGTAATATTTCTCATATATATTGATTTATAATCTACATGTGTTTATATAATCTACTATAGGATCTGAAGTAAAATCCACCATCAGTGATTTCCATTAAAGTTTAATAAATTATTACAAAGGATCATCCTATGTAAATGTATGCTAAGTTAAATCCACTTCCTTAAAGCATTAGGTACTTCTGTTGAGAAAAACACTGCATAGAAGTATTCTTGATGTAAACAGCACTTAAACTTTGGATGATGCAGAGACAATTGTTTTGCCAAATTCAACATAAATCACATTGATCCATAGGAAAGTGATAGTCTCTTTCAATGTATCAATACAAAAGTATTAGCAGGATGTCAAAATCATGGGTGACTGCCAGGTCTTCCACTTAGCTTACAGATTCCTGGAAAGATCATTACAGCCAACCTTCACCCAATAATGAAAATAGCTGACTAACATGCAAACTATTAACTTCTTTTGAATTCCTGAAAGAGGTAGGATTTGGGGAAGACCTCTAACAACACAGTTCTAAGGTATGTCTCACTTTTTTTGTTGTTTGCTTCCATAACAAAATATTGCCTACTGGTTGGCTTAACCAAGAGAAATTGGGTTTATCATAGTTCTGGAACCCAGAAGATCAAGTTCAAGGTGTGAGCAGGTTTAGTTTCTTATGAGGCCTCTTTGTCGGCTTGCACTTGGCTCTCAAGTCCTTGTGTCCTCACATGGCCTTACCTCTGTGTACCTGGGTCCACAGTGATCCCTATGTGTTCTCTCTGTGTCTTCCCTACTTATAAAGGTATCAGTCAGGTTGAATTACGGTCCACCCTAACCAAACTGTTTTAATTTAATCACCTCTCTAAAGTCCCTATATCCAAATACAGTCACATTCTAAGGTACTGGAAGTTAGGGTTTCAATATATAATTAGGGAAGGCAGTCCCTAATAACCTGGCAGCCTCAGAAAAAGGAGAATTCTCACCCACTGATGGGTTCTCCATAGCCCTCATAGGATAACCTCAAAAATTCGCCTCATCTGATGCATGCCTGGAGAAAGGGAATAAGCAGTTTTGGAAAAACCACAAAGCCCAATCCTCCTCTGTCTCCCCTAGAGAAAAGTAAAATCTTCAGCCACTGAGAGGAAAGCAGCCCGACCTGTCTCCAACTCTAGGAAGCGCCAGTGTCAGAGAGTAAGGAAGAAAAGAAACCCTCTGCATCTCAGTTAGGCTAAATAAGACTTCCTGGGGGCAAATTGGCAGGAAGTACCACTAACAGATAGAAGAGCTACAGATGCCTGAGAAAAACCCATACCCAAGACCTAAAGACAGAGTTCCCGCCAAAGTCCCGGATTCAAACAGAGAAGAGGGCAGTACGGGCACTAAGGAGACCCTTTTTGATGCTCAGGCACAAGGAAGACCCAGTGCTGATGCAAGGAGGCAGTGAGAAGAAAGTCTCAGGCAAAAAGTCCTCACCTGAAACATATTCAAGAGACTTGAAGTCTGCAGTACATTGGGTGTGACCCGAGAAATAACAACGTAAATCCAAACTTGACCTGGCTGCTGGTAGACTGGCTCAACACTCAGAGTAAATACTCACCAGAAAAAAAAAATTTATATACAATTACAGGTTATACAGTCACAGGGGGGAGGCTGACTGACCGTGTGGTCCTCCTTCTTGTAGTCAGGACGCTTGATAAAACGCATTTGTGCCTGTGTACATATGGACTCGGAGAATTATTTCCTTCACAGTTACTAACAAAGTATTTCACATTGAACAAGATAATGCAGGTATTCTTACCTCTAATTGGTGATGAAGAAACTGATACTCACTTGCTAGCTAAGGTTATAAATTGCAGAAATAGAGTTCAAACTTGGTTCTTTGAACTTCAAAAGAAGTGTTCTTTCCCTTTTACTGGATTGTTTCTTGTTTGATATATTCTGAAAACACAGACAGCTAATCCTTAATGTAGAATTTATTCATTATTGAGGTTTCTGTACTGCCACATTTAATTAACTCCACATATGAGAAGGAAAGAGTGGTGAAATCTTAGAGTGATGATATTTTTACTTAGCTAGTACTTTGGGGGCCTTGGATTAGCCACTCTGGGGTTACAGTATCCTGTGCTGGCCCACAGCAGTATTGGTAAAACCCACACAGTTCAGACAACTCAAAGTCTAATCTATGATGTTTTTGAAGCTATATGCTTCCTTTTTTATTTCCTTGGAAATTCAGTATAAACTCAGGAGCTTGTCTCTTAATCATACATATATACTTGTAATCAAGCCTATGAAATGTTTTTATATGTTAATATATTCTGTGATATATATGATGTTCCCAGCCCTGCTCATCAACCCCAGACCACCCAGTTCCAGTCTTTAGCATCTTGTAAATGGTATGTAAATGAACTAGTTATGTTCTTCCAGTGACTTCATTTGTAACCCTCATCAACCACGCCCAAGACATCCGATTGTTCTGTCTTCTCATCTGAGCATACCACACAACTGGCCTGGTTTATTCACACTGATGAAAAGCCCCTCATCTTTCCCATGGCCAACTCTAACATTTTCTTTCCTTTTTCCCTTTTCCCCTTTTCTCCACCCTTGGATTCATGAGAATGCAATCTCTATATAAGCACCAAAGGGAACACTCTAAGCTATAAATGATTTCACATATTTGCAATCCTCCTGCTTCTAACTCTTGAACAGCATTCTATCATATGCAACATTGTACTTGAAATAAAACTCAAATACACCCAGGACCATCCAGGTCCCACACCATCTAGCCCGACTAGCCCTACAGTTCCATCTGCCATCATAGGGACTTCGTTCAGGATACATCACAGGTGTTCCATCTTCACTGCAAGCCTTTACAGGTGCTGCAACTGCTGTGTCGGCCCTTCCCCCATATCCCCAGAGCTGGGTCTTTCTTACCACTCAAGCATTTGCTCAAATGTTTCCTTTTCCCTTTACATCTAAGGTGTCCACTCCAAAATGATAGTGAGAGAACAAAAACAATCAAAATTTTGTTTAATCACTCTCTCCACTAACCTGCTTCACTCCTTTTATGGCACTTGTTGGAAATAACAGTATCTACTTTTGGTTGGATTTACTGTCTCACACCTAGTTAGTTGGTGCCACGATACAGCACTCACTCTCCATACTCCTTATGAAACATGCAAGGTCGTGAACAATGCAGGGTTTCTCCAAGGGGAAGGCAGAGGATGCCTGGGGCCTACAGTGCATATGGCCCCAGCTGGCAAGTGCACATTTACCGTTGAGGAGAGCACGGGCTGAGGGCAACCTGTCTGGTATACCTCAGTCAATGACAACTAACAGATAGTGCAAGTCTTCCTGCTCACACCAGCCAATGAAGGTGAACATTTCTGTGTGATTTGTGCTTCAGAACTTCCTTCATGGGATTGGAGTAAACACAGTCCTCACCAGATACCACATTCTTACTTAGTTCCCTCTCTGCCAGTCCATTCCCCTTTTCTCACTGCCTTCTAAGAGCACATCCACAATTAATCATCTTATTCCCCATCTCTAGGTCAGCTTCCCGGCAAGATGAACTAAAGCATCTCAGTAAATATCTCCGGATGATGAATGCAAAGGCATTGTGAGGATGCCAGTTGGTAAAGGCGGGAGTTCAGAGTTTTAAGTTGCAATTGCTGTGAACCAGAAGAAAGTCTGGACATGGAACACTACTTTTATTGAGTTACAATAACTGAACTTTTCTGAAAACCTCAAAAATCAGCATTTGTTTTTAAAAAAAAATCTTTAATAAAAAAGTGAGGTTTCTTGTCAAAATTCTTAAAAACTACTAATTTTTTAAAATGCTTAGGGATGGATATTAGTATACTAAAGGACTTGAACTATTTATAAAAGTCCCTGTAAAATATTCACACACTAATTCCTGCAACCTATGAATATGCTGCAAAGTACCTCAAGGAGGAATTAGAGTTGCACATGAAATTAAAGTTGCTAATGAGCTGATGATAAAATAGATAGCCTGGGTTTACCAGGTGCATCCAATGGAATCATCAGTGTGTTTAAGGTTGAAGAGGAATGCAGGGGTTCAAAGTCAGGAAAAGTTTCTCTCTCTGGTGAGTTTAGAGACAGAGGGAGGGGCCAGAGCCCTGTCATGCAGTGTCCTCTAGAAGCTTGAGATGCAGACTGTATTCTCCCCTAGAGCTTCCAATAGGAGCATCACCCCTAAGTTTAGCTCCATGAAACCAGAATGGACTTCTGACCTCCAGAAAAGTAATCACAAGTGTGGTGCCAGCAAGGTACAGGGCAGGTTCCCCATGATTCTGAGCAGACGGGTAAGGGGAGTCCGTCCATCATCACACCAATGGCTGGAGGGTAGAAAAGCCTGACAACTCTACAACAAGTTTCTCCTGTTTTAAACCACTGTTCTGGTCATTTATTGTAACAGCACCATGAAACTAATATATGCAGTAAGTAAGCCGGCTTACTTTTGTTGGATTCAATATTTGTCAAATACATGGCAACAAGAATTTTCCTTAAATATCTTGACAGTTCTAGTTAGATGTATCTTTAATAAATCTAAACATCATATTGTTACACTCAAACTTGATTTTCAAAATGCAAAAGTCTCTTTTTACAAGACAATTGTGTAGGGGCAGGAAGGCACAGGGCAGGTTCTTTATGATCTGGGCAGATGGGTGAAGGAGTTCTGGAGCCCTCAGTGGCTTTTTCAGGGTTTTATTGAGCTTTTCTGCACAACTAGCAGTGAGCCAACCAGGTACACAGCAGGCAGGGAGGACCTGGGGACCTAGGGAAGCAGCTGGCTCTCGGTCCCTCGCAAATCTTCACTGGGCTCTCCAGCATTCTCTCATGCCTCTGCTTCTCTGCTACCACTGATCCTGCCAGCATACCCAAAACACTGCCTTATGCCCAGTCTCTCAGCCCAGGTGAGACCACCTACACATGCCCACACTCTACTCCACGAGCCCGCCATCAGGCATGTGTGTAGGAGGGCAGGGTGTATCATTGATGCTAACTGCACGAGGGCAGAAAGACCTGACAATTTCCAATTACCCTACAACAATGCTTCTATTGCCCACAACTTATATCAAAGGAGTTATGTCATGAGTAAATAATTAAAGGTACATGGAGCAAACCTTAGTTTGCTATGACAATGAAAATACATTTTTGTATAGTTTGTGTAGCATATGTATTTGAAGTCACTCTTTAGAATGAAAATTTATTCAAAACTGATTTAAAAATAATCTTTCTCATAATGCAAAATGCAGACAGGAACTTTAAATAAGTGATAGTGTTTCTATTAGCTTTACAAGCCTTTGACATGAGGGAAAGCGTAATTAGTTACCTTCCAAAATATTCAAATTCACTACCAAAAAAAGAAGAAATAATGAATTAAGTCAGTTATATCCTCTGTGTCCTACTGCATTTACTATCCAGACATTCTTATTCTCATCCTCTGGCCTGGTAAATATGCCAAAAAATTTTTTTTCTTGACCTGCAAATGGGCCCCCTTTTATAGCCATCACTGACATTCTTGAAAAGGTGTTTCATGTTTCTTAACCACTGTCTGGTCTAGTCGGCACCATCTGACTTTTATTCACCGCCCTCTTTTGACACTCCTGACACTGTCACCTGTGATTCAGGTGTGATGTTGGGAGATGTCCATGATGCACTGATATGCGTCAGCAGAGTTCCAGGTATGTCACTCCTGTGTGCAAAGGTTTTGAGTGGGGTGACAGAGGGTGGGACCGTGTGTTCAGGAGGTAGAGCCAATCTAGACTCATGTGGGAACTGGAAACCACATAACTGTCACTAGACTTTAAGACTCCAGGGATTTATGTGAACAGGTTGTTAATTTTCTTCTCTTTAGACAATAGCACAAAAAGGATGTATATCTTATGTAACATTTAAAAATCACTTTAACTTTTAATAAAATGTGTGGATATATTTTTTCTTTAATTGTATTTTATATTGCAGTGATATTGATTTATAAGAGTCTAAGATTTGGGGGTGCAGTTGAATACCTCTTCAGACATACGTCATCACACCATACCCACCACAGCACACGCTATTCATCATACCCCATTGGGGCCCCTCCCCATGTGCTCCCCAGTCTCACACTCTTCCTCTAGGAGTTTCAGTTTTGTAGTCAGATGTCCAGGGTTTGTATTGGTAGTTTTGACTATTAAAATATATGGTATTCTGTGCTCGCTTCGGCAGCACATATACTAAAATATATGGTATTCAGGGGCCTCCCTGGTGGTGCAAAATGCTAACCATGGCACTATGAAGCATCTGCAGCCACTGTAGCATGAGTTCAATCCCTGGCCAGGAAGGGAACCCACATGGCACAGCAGACCTCTCGTGCCTCACCTGCTGCTCCCCTCAGCAGTGTATTTCAGTCAATCTGCCTGTTTTCTCCCCACTCTGTCTCTGGTGAATCCTCTCACCCTCTGAACCTCTGGCCTATACCTCAGTTCTTGTATGCATAAATAAACAAATCTTTTAAAAATATATATGGCATTTCTAACTTAATTGAGTATGTTTGTGAATTAGTTTGTGTGAAAAATTATACAGTAAAATGCATAATAAAGTTTCAAATTCTTTGCAACAGCATGTATTAGTTTGTAAATTACTTATTTTTTTAAAGATTTATTTATTTATGCATACAAGCACTGGGGTAAAGGTCAGAGGTGTGGAGGGGTGAGAGGATTCACCACAGAGAGCAGGGAGCAGAACAGGCAGATCAACCGAAGTACATTGCTGAGGGGAGCAGCAGGCATAGCAGGAGAGGTCTGCCGTGTCTGTAAATTACTTATTGAGACTAAATTTAAGAAATTAAAAAATACTATATTAAATACTTAGATACTCATTGAAGTGATTTGATTTATTAATGTTAAGTATAAAAAGAAAAATTTATAAGAAGAAAATTTATACAAAAAGAAAATTTGCCGTAGCTTGGTAAGATCCATTGATCTCTGGGTTTTGTAATTGTATGACCTCTTAATAAATGAGAATATGCAGAATATCTTAAAAACACACATACCTGCACATTATTTTATGATTCAAAGTGAAACCATCTTTAGTCTACATGTAATTCTTTTAATTGACTCCTCCTTAAGAAATAGCAAAATACTGGGCCTCCCTGGTGGCGCAGTGGGTTAAGCAATGCACTGTGAAGCAAACCGCAGCCACTGCAGTTTGATCCCTGCTGCTGGCCAGGGAGGGGACCCACATGGCGCAGCAGACCTCTCCTGCTGTGCCCACTGCTCCCCTCAGCAGTGTACTTCTGTCAATCTGCCTGTTCTGCTCCCTGCTCTCTGTGGTGAATCCTCTCACCCCCGCCCCCCACACCTCTGGCCTGTACCCCAGTGCTTGTATGCATAAATAAATAAATCTTTAAAAAAAAAATAGAAAAATACTAACTTGCTTGAAATTTATACTATAGAAAATATTAAACATACTTTCAATTTCATGAGAAAAGCAAAATGTTCAAGATGTCAAAAATATTGATGTTCTATAATGAATGATCTTCTAAAAAGCAGTTGTGCAATTTGTCACGTCCTTAGTCAGAATTAAGGCTACATCTTTGGCATTGGCATGTGGTACCTTTCCCTGATGACGTTTTCAAGATAAACTGTGAAGTTAAAATGTCTAAGAAGTCTTCCATATCTCTAAATACTTTATTCATTTTTTTATACTGAGTTCTTATTTTTCTGATAAGGTAGTTTCTTTGGTGTGAACATTAAAAGATTGAACATTATTGATAAAAAATATTACTGAGCCCTGGCACTTTACTACAAGGAAAAAATAAATCAGATTCCATTTTAACATAGGAAATTTTAACTCCTATAGACATTTTAATTTTATAAATGGACACACAAATTTATCTATGTTTCAAGTATATTGAAATACTTATTCTATTTGATAAAAATGTGATAAACTGGAACAACAATTCCATTTTCTACAGTTTGAATGATAAACACACTTGTGGAACTAGCTGAATGAAAATATGAGGCCTCTAAATGAATAAAGTAATTTAAGAAACATAAATATTCATATTTTCCTAAGTTTTCATTTGGGTATTCTTATTACTTTTGCAACAAGCAGCTACTTATTAGATAGACTTTAAACTGGAAACGTTACATATAAACATTTATACAACTTTTGTTTCCCAAAAACTTTTAGAGAAAAGATGTTAAAGCAGAGATATTTATTGTTTACTAAAAGAAAATGGGGTGCTAAGTACACATTAGAAAATATAAAAGTTTATAATCTAAGGACTCCTAAAGAAAATGTGAGAGTGTTTTTGCTCTGCAAGTTACTGAATTTTGCAATTGTATTCCTGCCAAGCAGAAGGTAAATTGACCTAAATTTCATATGCTCACCAATTCTGCATAGTAGGGAATGGCTTGGAAAAATAGATTTGGAGAATTATTGTTTGATTGCTTCAGGAACATGGCTTCAATTGGTATATTTGATTTATTAATATTGATTTTTGTACCAATTTCACAAAGCTACCTGTTTATTTTCCACTTGAAAATAAATTATCCTTTTTGGAGGGTGGATTTTTACTTTTAGTTGTGTTGATGAACTGGTATCAAGAAAATATTGAGCAAATATTTTATGAAATCTACAGTGGTCAGCTCTAGAGAGAAGAGGCTTAAAGAAAAGAGTAATTTCCTCTCAAGAAGCATGGACTTTGGTGAACCAGACAGAAATAATGACCAACATAATGGTTTCTATGAAGAGCTGAGGGCCAGAGCACTGCTGGGACAGCTCACAGGACAGATTCTCAAGGGACTTCTGGGATCAGAACTGTCACATGGGTCAAGGTGTATTTGAGATAAAGCGTGATCAGAGCTTCTCCTGCTGTCAAGATCCTAGATGGAACAGCAGAACATTCTGAGCTGAAAAACTGACAGAAGAAAACGGCAAAGAGGTTGGGATAGTATGGCCAGTGCTAGAAAGTGGCTCTTATTAGTGGAATTGGTAGAAAAGATGGAGCAAAAGAGGAACAGAAAAAGCGTGCAAGAATAGAAACAAAGCATGTGAATTAAGTAAGACAGAGTGAGTGAAAAGTGAGAGCAGGAAATAGCATAAATACACTGTCCAGAGTTAGAATGTGCTGGGCTTCTCTAAGAGATGTGAGTTCTGCTGCAGGATGAGAGGTTGGAAATGACACAACCATCTTAATGTCTCACCACCTTCTCCCAGGTTCCTAGGTCTCATATGATCATTCCTCCACATAATCAAACTACTTTCCTCCCCAGGTGTAAGTTTGAAAACACAAAGCCCTGTATTCACTTTCCATCAGAACAGTGTGTAAAATTAAATCCTGTGGAACTGAGACAGGAAAATAAAGAACTTACACTTTTCCCTAGTGCTCCATTCTGCATTAACAGTAGTAAAGCAACCTTCTTTCCAGAAGACCACATTTTCTGGATTGAAATTGTAATCAGTCCAAAAATGCCTCCAAGGAACCCAACTTTTCCTGATAGTCAGCATCACTCCACAGGTCTTTCAACTCTAAATCCAGTTCCCAACCTCTGCTGGCCAAGATCTGATCATCTTCGGGACTTTTCCATGATCAACCAGCAATATGTCCAGAATTTTGTCAAGTAGATGAGCAAAATAACTGCAATTTACTAAAAAGCAAGACACAAAGAGAAAGAAAGAAAATGTAGGAAATATGGAGAGGAGGTAAGAGAAGAAAAGGAAAGAAAATGGTGAGAGTAAGAAAACATACAGAGAAAAATGGAAAGGAAGGGATGTACAAAGTAACACACTGAAAAAACATGATTTTTTAAAAACTATCTCTTGTATTCTCAACTTGGAGAATCCAATTTCAGATGTTGTATTTGTTATCTGTGTAAGCAAAACAAATTGTACTATATTACCTCCCAGTGTCTGTGGATCATAAATGTGCCATCTCCTAGCTTCAAGATCCCCCACCCCAGGCAGTACTCAGGGTGATATTAGTATTTTGTATTTCTTCTGATTATAAAGTTCTGGGTTAACTGCTCTATTCTTATTTTTGTTCTTTAAAGAAATCACTCCACTGTTGCCTGGCATACATGATTTTTGAGAAGAACTATGTTTACATTTTTAGTTTTTGTTGCTTTATATACACCATTTCATTTTCCTCATACCACCTGTAAGACTCCTCTTTACATTAGGTTTTCTGTTTGGCTATGATGTACTTAGGTATATTTGTGTTTATATTTATCCTTCTCTAGAAATGCTTCTACTACATTTTTACACTCTCCTATAATTACACATGTTAATCCATTTTGATATTGCCAACAGCTCTTGGATGCTCTGTTAGTGTGGTTTTATTCACACTGTTTTATCTTTGTGTTTTATTTAAAATAATTTGTGTTGATTTCATCTTCAAGTTTACCCATTCTGTCCTCAGCTATGTAAAAGGCAATTAGTCCATGAAAGTTACTCTTCATCTCTTACAGCATGGAATTTTTTTCCTCTTTATAATTTTTTTCATCTCCTTGCCTAAATTTCCCATCTGTTCCTGCATGATGCCCAAGTTTTCAACTATAGTTTTTGCACATTAATTATAGGTGTTGTGAAGTGCCTGGGTGACAGGTCCCATATCCTGACCATCTCTGACTCAGTGCCACATCATTACTCAGAGTTTAGGAATTCTGAGATGTCCTAATTAGAGCCTTGATGAAGGGGGAAAATAATTTTAAAAGTTTGAACTGACTACTACAGCTCTAAAACAATTTTCATTAATTAGATTCCTGAATTTTATTGACTAAGAAAGTTTTGGATCCCTCATAATTAAGATTTATGTAGTAATGCAATAAACTGTTATTTATATAGGTAGACATATACTGGGTCGACAAACAAGTGCCTAGTAAGTCAATCAATGTTAGATCCTCAGATTGGGGAAGCAGGGTGCTGTTGCACTAGTGACACTGGTGCAATTATTATCATAGGTAGAATACATAGCAAATATCACTTGCTGGCTGCTATTCTAAGCATTTGACTTATGAATTCAACATTGTTCTATGAACCAGGAAGTATTAGTACTCCTCTATTTTCAGATGAGTCACAGAAGTTTGGGAAGCTTAATTTGTGTTCACTGAAGTGACATGGCGGTTGCGATAACCAGCAATGGATTCCAGACTATCTGGCTCCTGAGTCTGAGCTTCTTCAAGATGCTTTATTGGTAGTATCCCACATACCTGTCCTTCTCTACATACACTACTTTTCTATTGCACAAAACAATGAATTCTATTGCCCTTTATTCATATAATAAATTAAAATACAAATTACAATTTTAGAAGAGATTGTTTTGATCGTATCTCTCAATAATAATGTTATTTTCCTTTTGAGAAGAATTGATGTGATTAATTTGAAGAGTTTGGTTGACAATTATTCATACAAATACAATTTAAATGTAAAATGCTAAATTTCATAGATTACAAGTTTATTCATGAAAACTTGTGTTGATACTGAATCAGTATTCCTTTTCTCATCTAAATCAGCACATTAAAATGAAAGTTGTAGATATTCATTTATTCAAGATTATTGGTGAATATTTCTGATGTACTAAGATAATTTCTAGGACTATCCAGCCAGATGTGAACAAGACTACTTAAAGATATAAGTGAAAATTTAGGGGGAAAGGAAAATACATAAATATATCACAATTCAAATACTACCTGCCACAAAAAAGTTACAAGTATATTTGACCTTGTATTCACTTTCATTTCTCAGTGACCACAGGAAGGCAAGCCATGAAAATTCAAAATGCTAGCATTTAAAACAGTATCTCATTGTCCTGCACCAAGTATTAATACTTTCATATTTTCTTACAGAACAATCTAATTTTCTTTTAATTCTTTAAAAAGATGACCCTCAGTCTAACTATTTATGAGTACCTCATAAAGTTTGTGATTTTTTAAAAACTGAGTAATGAAAATTTTCTTCAAATATTAACCACGATATTTATGCCTGACATAAAATAACTCCACTTCTCTCACAGCATTTTTTTTAATTTGTTTGTTGGGTGGTTTCTTTCTGACTAGCAAGGTGTATTCCACCAAGTGTTTGAACTAATCAGTGGACCAAAAAAAAAAAAAAAGAAAGAAAGAAAAAAGTAAGTTACTTAGGGAACCAAAACATTTGCGACAGTGAACATGACTGTTTAAAAATAAGTAAGATTTAAAAATCAAGCATCTGTGTCTGTGATCTGTTTGACTCTATACCTCCATGACACACAGCAAGGCATCTGCTGGAATAGCAACTGCTCTTGAACTGGGACAAAATGACTTTGTCCTGGTCACTGCCATTTGAAACATTTACTTTACTTCTAAATTAAGCACAGCAAAATCAATATATTCTTCATCTGTTTCCTCTAGGTAGACAGTTCCTACATCTATTACAAATACATTTGAAAACACAAAGCAGGTGAAAAAGAAAAAATAAAAAAAACACTGGAGGGTAAAACCACAAAACTGGTAGATGACCATGTTAACATACAAAGCAAATTACTCCACGTTCATTCTCATGAATTTATTTTTTGGGAGAATCAGAAAAATAGTGAAACGATCACCCAAATCAATTTGAAAAATCGCTTGTTTTTGCAACCACCAGGAAGGAGAAATACCTGGAGACAGAAGTCTTTGCAAAAGGTGGGGTATTCAGGAAGGGTTCTCCTCCAAGGGGATAGTTGATGGAAGAGAAGGGAGAGGTGGTTGTTAAACGTGTTTATGACCCTCTCACCATTAGTAATGTAGTGATATAATTACAGCCTTGAGACTATGCTTATTTCACATATACTAGCTTTTGCCTAGTTATTTTCCAAGGGGCTTATTCCACTTTACCTTATATTCTGCAATCTTTTACATTTTCCCAAAACAATTTACATTTCCACAATCATTCCATGGCCACACTCACACTGACAGTTGATTGCATCTAATTTTTCAGGGTTTTTTTTTTTTGCCAATCTGAAAAGCATGAAATAGTATTTTCTTTTGGTTTTTGCAGCACCCTGACTTTTATATTGAGGATCTTTTATATTTTCATTATCTAGCTTATGTTTTCTCCTTTAAATTACCTGCTTCTCCTTTAAACATCTTCTTTAAATATTCTCTCCTTTAAATTCATTTACATCGCCTGTGTTTCTATTGAGTTATTTGTATATTTATATTCATATTTGGATCTTTCTGCCCTGTGAATATTGTATAGTACATTGATATTTTTTGAATATAGATTCCCAACTGTGTGTGACCTTGCATTTATATTTCAGTTTTGAATTACAGGAATGTATTATTTGCACATATGATGAAGGCATTCCACTTTATTTTTAAAATGGGTTGCTAAATTTTAAATATGGGTTGCTAATTGTCCCAGCATTCTTCATTGACTAGGCCAATCTTTCACATCTGATCTGTATGACCAAATCTGTCATGTAACAGAGGCCTGCATATGAGTGCCATGTTCTGCCTATTATATTTTTTTAATCAATTTGCCTATTGCTGGGCTGATATCAAATTGTCTTAATTACAAAGATTTTAATATGTCCTTATAACTAAAGGAAAACTCCAACTTGTCTTTCAACTTAACCTTCAACTGAAAGGATTTTAAACAAGAGTTATGTTTTTAAAATATCATATAACTACCTACTGAGGGGAAATAGTAAAATTTAGGAAACCATTCGGAAAATTGTCCAACTGAAGAATGAAGGTAGCTAACCCTAAGGAAGTGGTGATAGAGAAAGACAAGGGAGAGAATGCAATCAATATTTAGGAGATAACATAGACACAATGATTGGTTGAATATATTTGGGTAAGGAAAAAAAATGAATGACTTCAATGTCCTAGTTTAAAGAAACACATGACCAATAATGGCATGCTCAAAGATAGAAAATATAAAGGGAAGAAAAAGGAGATCAATTACTTTTTCAGAAACTAGCAAATTTATACTCAGTCAGCATTAAACTGTGGTTTAACCCACTCCCCCCGAAAAAATCATACTTGCAATCCATGATTCATATGTCCCACACTTGATATAATTATCCCTACACTTGATATACTTGCAATTTAAAAAGAAGGAATGTTAGTAAATGGGGTGTAACTTGAATACATAAGAATGAACTCTCTAGATTCAGGTACTATTTATTAATTAGTAAAGTGATTTTTATTTTGAAAAATGTACCTTGTCTACAAGATACTCATTTCAGAATTTTTGTTGCTAAATTTACTGCTTTTTAGCATTTTATTTTTGAAGGATTCCATTTTCTACCTTATCATTTTATTTATTAATAAGCAACAAAATTAAGAATGATGCCAGGTTAGAACAAGAAGTAATATAAATATTGTGCGGTTACCTCATTCACACACCACTTCAAGGAATGCATTTGTGACATACCTGTTAGGAGCTTAGACTTTCAGGTAGTCTACATGGGGTCAGTCCTTCCTATGCTTGTATGACTTTGTAATAACTGAACTCTGTCTCCAGTGCCTTAAATCCTAGTTACAATATAATTAATAAGTCATATAATTGTGAATACAATTAAATGTTTATAGGAAGTGACAGCTGAGCAGTGTGCCTGGCACTAAGTAAATGATCATTAATGCCAGTTACTTT
The DNA here is from genome assembly GCA_019455555.1 of Galemys pyrenaicus. Taxonomy (NCBI): domain Eukaryota; kingdom Metazoa; phylum Chordata; class Mammalia; order Eulipotyphla; family Talpidae; genus Galemys; species Galemys pyrenaicus. Next base: position 97,983 of record JAGFMF010011791.1, on the reverse strand, counting down.
GTTATAAAATTTTACTTCCATAGAAGAGATATGTAAAATCCCAAGAGACTGTCAATTGTTCACCATCGTATCGTAAATGGATCAGGCATAGAGTTGGAACCAGAATCTCTTTATTTTCTTCCAAATCTGAATTTCTTTCTAGAACTCTAATTTACATTTGTCTCTCTACTATTCATATATGTGGAAGTAAAGTGCATATCCTATACCATAACACGTCAATCACTTAAGATTTACTTACTGGTTTTCATCTGTGGTGCCATGAGAAAAAGAAAAGGATACTATGTTGGTCAACTGCATTCTTGACACATTATAATGCAATGATTAACATCATACTGAATAATGGTTCTTCTTACAGATGTTCCTATTATAGCCCTCCTAGAATGGAGCCAGTAATGTGTGCCCTACTCAAAACACATATCATGCTATTAAGAATCAAAGACCACAAGTTAGAAAAAAATTCAGGGATGAAGAAAAGTTGTAAGAGATTTCAAGTTTCTCTTTTCATTCAATTCTGCATGGACTGCATACCAGTCAAGAGATGAAAGTAGATAATATAATATCTTGAACCATTGTGAGCAGTCATGAATACATTAAGGCACCCGCATGCATGCCCGGACTCTAGCAGCAGGTCTAACTAAGAACATGACTACAAATCTATTACATTATTTCAGCATAAGTAAGTGCCCATATTTTCAGTGAGGTTAACATACTTCACAAAATAATAATTGCCCTTATGTATGAATTTAAATCTAATCCCTGCAGATGGATTTAAGAGTATATATAAATTGTCAATACGAGGGACATAACACATTTCCAAAATCTGCACTTGAAAGCGCATGATTGTGGAAAAGGGAGGATTGGTTACAAAGACTACAATTTGGGATAGTCTGAAGTGTTAATACAATTTTTCATATTCACATTTTCTAAATAGCATAGAAAGAGAAGACCAAAACTAAGAGGCAAAAATACTCATCTTCTACTAGCTTTAATGTAGTAAGGCAAGATACTTTTGTTCCATAAAGAAAATTTCATTTGAGATTTATCTTTTAAAGATGGGAACACGAGGGACTGAGGTGATGGTGCACTGGTGAGATGGTGATGGGGAATACATGGGGATTACAATTAATGGCAAGTATATGTAAATTTTAAAATATTTTAATAAAAAAAATAATAAAGTAGCTTAAAAAAAATAAAGGATTTCTATTATTAGGAAAGCAAGATGAAAGCAAACTCCACTACCACCCCTCTATAAAAATTCTTGCTGTTCCACTAACACAGTTGTCAATTTCAGAAGAAACCGCAATAGCTGTAGGCATATTCACATACAGTAAATTCTGATCAGCTTCATGGAAAGTAGACCTGGTTTAGATGTCATAAAAGGTATGGAGATGATACCATCATGATAACTTTGGAATTCAACAGCAAACATACCTAGGTTTTTTGCTGACTCCTCTGCTTTTACCTTGGACAATTAAATTGAAAAATTTTTGTCTACAAGAAAAGGATATTAATAGCCACCTTACAACGGTGTTTTAGGAATTAAATTTAAATGATATAATGTTTTGGTAATGCCCTTTACAAAAACCTTGCACTTAAAATAATGAACAAATATAATTATTATTATCTACATTAGAATAATAATGTGATTCTACCCTGTGGAAATCATATATTTGGAGAACATGTGTGCTCAGACAGAGTTATTTTTTTAAACTCCTAAGCAAATTTGATACTGTCAAAACTGGTCTACTCCAGGATCATCTAGGAAACCTGATCTCAAAATCCCAGCAGTCACTGGTGTCTTTCTCCAAGAACTATGACATGAAACATAATCGTAATTTCTTTGTAGGTAGCCTGACTTTGTGCCTGATAAATAACTTTATGTCTCTTTGTCTTTGATATGTTATCATTTCACTGCAGTGTCTAGGTATAGATTATTTTTTAATTTATCTTGCTCAACATTCAAAGCACTCCTTTGATAGAGAGAATCAACTTGTTTTTCTCATCTGAAGACAACCAGAGTCTTATCTTTTGAGCACTATCCTGTTTACACTTTCTCTTCTCAAATTCCCAATTCATGTAACAGCCCTGTTTGTCTCATCTTGATTTTCCCTTAACGTTTTCAGGTTTTTCAATTGTTTGTCTGCTCATACTTCACACACTTGGATGTTTCTCTATTTTCCTATGTGGCATCTTCTTTCCTACCTTTTGTGGCAGGCATGTTCTGCAGCGTCCAGAAGACTTGGAAAGCCTCCTCTTAGAAGCTTACAGGCTGTGAAGGTGCCCTGGAAAAAACTGAAGATGGGGTGGGGGGAAGCAAGGGAGAGAGAAAGAGAGAGAGAGAGAGAGGCAGCTCCAGGAAGCCAGACTAACCAGCACAGACCTTGTTAGAAGTGAATTCTCCAATCCTAGCCCCTTAACATGGATCAAAGATGAACACCACTCACCTTAAATTCTTGCCAAATATCTTGCCCTCAAAAATACAAACAAAATAAAGTGGTTGTTTGAAGAAATTAATGTGAGAGAGAGATTTCTACTTTGCAACAGATATCAATGAAATAGCTTCCCCGCCCCTCTTGTTCATTTCATGTACAGCAATACTAGTTTAGAGTTTCTTTTGAAGGTGTCTCTGATTTCCAATTCTTCTTGGGCTGTGTCACTCATCACGTTAATCTGTTCCTTCCTGTAATTTGTTCAGTACCTAACAGGTAACCACTGAATACTATAATATATGCCTATAATGAAATATGACACAGAACTAGCTGCCATTCTGTATCTAAAATTTAGGTTGAGACAAACAGATATGAATGACATTCAATAATAAGATAAAATAATAAAGTATCAAGTCATTAGATTTTAGCTCATGAAAGCCACATCAAAAATTATTTTTCATTAGTGTTGTATGCCCTCTCATTTTCTTACCATATAATTCTGGCCACATTTCCTCCCAGTTTGTTCCACATCATTTTTTAAATATAACTAAAGTTATTTTTCAATAGTTATTCAATATTAATTAGAGGTTATTATTGTGTGTTTTTTGAGCAATCTAAGATAGGTGTTGAGCATTTGGATTTTGGTTTAAGGGGTAATTAATATAATCACATATGGTATTAATTTTTAAAATCTCTGCCCTGCCATATAAGAAGTAAGTATGGAAGAAAAGAGTAAGGAAGAAAAGAGAAGAAAAATGTCTCACAATTCCTCTTAAGTGTCTTTTAAAAGTATAAGTAAAGCAAACTATTCTATCACCATCCAAATATAATTTAGTCATACATATAAAGTTACGATTAAACTAAATTTATAAATTAAAAAAGGTAAATTAATTCTACTTGGCACCAGTTCAACTGTTTTTCAGTTGTTTATCTGCTCACACTTCACACAGTTGGCTGCTTCTCTGTTTTCCTGTGTGCCATCTTCTCTCCTATCTCCTGTGGCAGGCGTGTTCTGCAGTCCAGAAGCAAATACTAAACCAACTTCAATATCATCATCACGTAAATTGCTTATAATACCAGTTATTTCAACCAGTTGTTTCACAAAGTACCTGAGGTCAAATCTAGAATTTATTGCATTGAAATCAAAGAATGCATTTATTCAAAATAAGTAAAAAAAGAAGTAAAAATGATGATTAAAAAAAGAAGCCAACAATTGTCATATTTTGTGATAATATTCTCTGTTCTTTTCACTTAAAAAAAATATCAGAGCAGTTAAATTTGAATTATTTTTTCATATGTTCTCTACCAAGCTGCCCTTAAATAATTAGAAATCCATTAATATCCTCAGATTTTCCTTCACCCAGTAGAGGGCAGTGCTACATATGGAAAACAATGTATTTCTAGGTTTTGTAGAGTTTGTGAATCAATGACCACATTAACTCCTGAGCCTGGAATAGCTTAGTTTTTATTCCTGAAACATAGAATCAAATTCAATGAGAAGAAATGGCTATATAGATGTGGAGAAGAAAAATCATCTATAGCTAAGCAATAACTACAGAGCTATGGCTACATGGATATAATACTGGTCTTATTCTTCTGACTTACAGAGACATTTCAAATAATGGGATAAAATAGAAATATACATGAAGTCAGAAATTAGTCTTTTTAAAAATTAATATTGAACAGTATTAGAAAAAAATATGTTATCTTTTCTCCCTGCTTACTAGAATAAGTTCTTGAGGGCTAGTATTCTGGATGATATCATAATTTGGTCTATAAATACAAGTTGAGGAAGCTTTCACTCCAGTTGAATCTCCACAATAAATGATTCTCCCTCTTTAATTGAAAATTCCAAATTCATTATTTTTACATTATTATTTTTCTTATAATGACATTAACATTCTAGCACCAAAATTTGAAGTAATAATTCCTAATAAACATCCTTATCAAAGATGTTAGAATAATACCAAACCATTTTTTTCAGCATTTCAGCATTCAGACATCTTACTTCAAAAAACCAAGTTTTAATATGTGTTTACGCTCCTTAGGGAAACAGCACCTCTTCTCGACTATAGTTTCATTTATTTCTTCTCTATCTATTCAACCAGTTTCTAAAAATGCTGATTTGTTCAACAGTTGATGTATAATATCTTGTACAAAAGGTGTACCTTCAAAACTTAAATGTTAGCAGCTCTACCAACATTCTTATTTTGAATCAAGACTTTAAAACCTATTTGATTTTTTTGGTAAATATTAATATAATTAACTATTGGAAGATGTTAATCTGAATGTTTTGTCCTTAGACTCTTAGACTGCTCTCTTGTCAGACTGTAGATTTAAGAAGGAAATTTATCTTCTTTATTTCATAAAATGCTTGGAGATAAATTTTTGATGATAATGATGAAACAGTTTCCATGGGGTTTCTTCCATAGTTCATTATTTAATGTTGACTAAGAGGAATGTCTTGAAAAATGATTCAGCAAAGCGTGAGTATGAGAGGCGCATATCCAGTTACTTTATGTTGCTGTCCCTAAGTCAGCATCACCTATGCTGATTCTTATTGAAGTGCTCTGCAGGGAGCAAGAGAAATTAATAATTTGACAGAAAAAAATACTATTCAAAATAATGACTTTTAAACAGATACTGTGGACATAAATTGCTAAGAAAGAACTAAATTAGTCCACATTTGATCATTTGACCTAAAAAAATGAGCCCGAATTACTCTGTTATCATTTAAAAAAGGCATTGATATAAACCACTACATGAAAAGAGTGACAAATATGAACCCTATTGTACGACTCCAATAAGACACAGTTTAGTTCTAGACTCTGCCATCTACTTTACTGGTCTAAGCTCAGTTATTTTGTCAGTAATTGGTAGCAACATCACATTCTTGACAAGGTTGTCCAGGCTGATGTGCAGAAGGCACCTATCTTAATAACCAGGATGCACCCTTCCCTCATAAATGCTGATGGCTCTTATTAATTGTGCACATCACCTTTTATTTGATGCTTGGCAATTTATTGACATCTTTGAATATCTTCTTCACCCTTTAAATTGAAATGATAATACCCACCTATCTTACCAAGGAGATTTGTTAATTTGAAGTGAGATAATAAATGCATAAGTGTAAAAAACAGTTTGCAAGTGATAAAGTGCTGTATAAATATTAGGATATAAAATTAATTGGGAATATACTCATGTATCAAAACTAGCATAAGAAAAAGTTGTATACTCTATCATCTAGGGAAATTCAGAGATAATTTTCAATGAAAATGTTACATTGGCTTTAAGTGAGCAGACCATTATTTTAACAGTACCATTATAATTCTTGTCTGTTTGTGGAAATCATGTTTAAAAGTTTCAGTTTTGCCTGAGTAGTGACAGATTGATTTAGTGGGTCAAAGCTAGCAGTATTGGCTTTATGCTTAAAATACAAGACTATCAATATACCTATACATTTACATTTTTGAGATAAATTTTATTTTCTAAATAAGTAATGTTTATACCTTCACTCAAGGAAAATTTTGGTCATACCAATTAGTGATACAAGAAACTGGTCACTATCACAAGGATTTATGATGAGAGTTACTGCCACATATGGTTCTTTGGGAGGTCCTTTAGGAACCAAGGACAGGAATGCCTTACACTGATAGTCTCTGAAGAAAGCAAAGCAAGTGTGGAAAATCTAATCTTATGTCCCTCGACAGCATCATTCCACCACCAGAGTCACCAAGGTCTCTTTCCTTAAGATCACTGAAGAAAAGCAAAGATGTTGAATAGATTTTAATTTCCTTTCAGCATCTCTTTCCTAGGCACCCCTGGCTTCCCTGTAGTCATCTGAAAGCCCATTCAGTGGTCTTCTCAGAGGATGGGAAAAGGACACTGCTATGCTTAGACTAGTGCTGTTTGTAGCATTGAGATCACTGCAATGGCCATTGGTTTATTCCTCTACTTATTCACCTAGGAATCCCCAGTCTCTTACACACAGAGAGAACAAAAGCAAGAGAGATCACGCTGTCATTTGGAGAGATGATTGGGCAGATAATGATGATAATGATCATGGATGACAAAGAAGAAAAAAAAGAAAGAAAGAAAAGAGAGAGAAATCACTTGAAATTTGTGAGTTACAAGGTCAAAGGCTTTATCTTTATAGGTGGTGGAGACTTATTTCTCTAATGATCTTATTCATAATAAATGTAGGAGGGAAGTAGGAGGGAGACATTGTTTACTTCAATGAGTCAAGGATATCTTTAGAGACCTGTCTGAATTGCTCACTCAGGACACCTATGGATGGACATCAGTTCTCCTGTTCAGTCGACTTTCATAATAAATCACTCAGAACATTTAATTTAATACATATACATCTAATAGTTTCCCCTCTTTTGTATATACAAATTCCTTTTCTTCTCTTGCTAAATCCCAAGATGATACTTCCTACTACAGTTCCTTTTCACGTCTGGTTGCTCAGACTGGTTGGAACCCCTTGCATCTGGGACAGTCTTCTTTCTGATGGACTGTCAAAGCCCTGAGACCCTGTCCTTAGGAGTACCTCTGTAGACATGCATCACATGAAGGCTATGCCTCTTAGTGTGTTTTTTCACTAGACTAGAACTACATTCAAAGTAGGGCTGGTGTCTATCTTCTCATTATTGTATTTAGAGACATTTGCTCAGTGAAAGTGCACATCAGGTCTTAGTAAATGTTGCATAAATGAGGGTGGGAGATATGAGTATTTAAGCAGACAAGCAGGATCTCGCATTTGTAAGTTTTGTGTAATTGTGACTCATATTAAAAGTAAAAGATGGGGCCTCCCTGATGGCAACAGCAGGTTGAGCGCCACACTGTGAAGAATCCACTGCACAGCCACAAGAGTTCAATCCCCGGCAGGGGAGGGGATCCATATGGAGCAGCAGACCTCTCCTGCCTTACCCCTGCTCCCCTCAGCAGTGTGTTTCAGTTGATCTGCCTGTTCTGCTCCCCACTCTGTCTCTGGTGAATCTCTCACCTCCAGTGACTCTGGCCTGTACCCCCAGCTCTTATATGCATAAATGAATAAATCTTTTTTTTTAAAGCAAATAATATTAAGGGACTCTTTCATGGCTGGAAAGAGATAGATTAGCTGGAGGAACAATGAGAACTTGAAACATCAGGTGGATGATGCATGTTAGAGCATCAAGTGCCACAGAGGGTGGATGAAGGCTGCTGAGGAGGGTAGTGAGGTAGCAAAGGAGAGGTGCACTGGGGGCAGTTTTCAAAACCAGAAGGTGCACTGAAAGTTATTCATTGGAATTGAATTGTTCATCCAAGAGACATATAGAGAGACATAAGATTCCATGTTAAGTTCGGTTATCTAACAAATCACTTAGGACATGTGATTTAATAGATGTACACTGAAAGATAAAGTGAAAGGTGATTTGGGAGTGTCGTGCACATTAGAGGAGGAGTTAGTAGATGTAGAGGGTGAAAAGAAGGTGGTTACATAATGTTTGCTAGAAAACATTTGTAACTACAAAATCCTGGGCATTTTCTCAGTTATTTTAATGTGTGATTAGCCAATTGCAAATATTATTATGATAAAGAGTTGAATAAACTAGAATTATAAGAAGTCAGAGAATGTTAGCCATGGAATGTCAGCTAGTTCAACTCCTACTCGTTGTCACAAGGACACTCGGGAGCCAGCAGCTCAGTGCTTGGTTGCCAGTGACCGTGCATTTCTAGGACAGGGTGGGAAGAGAATATAGTTCAACTTCTTCGCCAAATTTTTTCAGCATATTTTAAAGGAATGTGAAGTAAAATGTGCTTGTTTTACAAAGTCTGCGTCTACTAATTAAATCAGAACTAGCTAAAAACATGTAATTCTATTTAATTCTGATACACCTTTGTTCTTCAGAAGCAGAAACGGTATTTCTATAGATATGCTTACATTTTTCCTTGGTGAGCATCCAAGCAAAGCTCTTTGCAAGTTATGTATCACATACACTTAAAATAATGTCTGGATATTTGTTTCAGAATAGAAAGAATTCTAGACTAAGTGATAAATGGCATTCCCCCAACTGCACCCATAATGATTCCATTTTGGGTATAGAGTCAGTTCCAAGACTAGATAGAGTCTAAAATGTCTATCTTAATGCACTTTAAATTTATGATATTTGGAATTTCAGAGATGAGGATACAGTTGTTTTTGTGTGATTTAATCCACAGATAAAACACTGAATTCTAACTCATTTATTTATTTAAGCAACATTTAAATTGTCAACATCACAGGGCAAAGTCTGAAAATAGGAGCATTTGGGAAAGAAAAAAACACAGAAGCCACTGTCCTGATATCCAAGTCATCTTATTGTCTAGTGAGGGAGAATGTGCGGGCATATACTTTTCCCTATTTGAAGTTTTGTTTATACTTTCTTGGAACCCACATAGAAATTGTTGCTATGCCAAACAAGAAGAAAAAAATCATTATTACTTGAAGAGCTAGGAATTCAATAACATTACAATTACATTATTAATGGCCAGAATTAAATTATTTTCTTTCAATCTGTTCCTTTCTAGCACAACTGTGTCTTCAATTAGAACCACTGAAATAAGATGTGAACATTAGATACTAAAGAATACCAAAAAGAGCAATAAAATATTTCAATATTCCATTCCCTGATCAATTCTTTTAATACATTTTAAACACTTCTTTTCATCAATTTCAAATGTCTGTTCAATAGTTCAGAACCATTTCATTATCTGCCAAAGGGACATTCACCCTGAAATTACATGGAACCCTGAAAATGCACATCCTGTGTGTCAAAGCAGTGGTCGAGGAATGGTTCCAGAGCTTCACTGATTCCATGGGGGAATGGTGGGAACTAGAAGGCAGTAGCAAAGACCTCTACAACCATTTGCTAATGATGATAGAGGCTTTGTCCAAAAGGAAGACTATTTTGCTTTGGGTCAGAGATGGGTCAGCAAAACCTCAACTCAGTACTAGCAGCCCCATGGATTAATTTTAATTGAATGTCCAGTTTATATGTAATTTTTCAAACCCAATTAATAAGGTACTTAAGGTATTGGCAAAAGTCATCGCATGACTGCTAGCTATAATTTTAAGAATTTGAAAGATGAGATTGGTGCCTGGAAAAGAAAAAGAGACAACACAGTGATTCTAGTTGAACAGGGTAGAGGGATAGGGTACTGTGGCACTAGGAAGCTTGCCTTATTTATATACTTATGTGCAAGAAATTTGAATTTTAAAAATGTCAGTTTAAAAACACCTGGATGAGAGCAGGGTGCCAGGGAACAAACAACGCTGTCTAAGGGGAAAAAAAAAAGATACATCAGATCCTTTGATTTCTCACTGTGAATAGGAGCCAAAATTAACATCTTGTGCTGGGAACACCTTTTATCTTTTCAAATATGATCTGCCTTGTTAAGAAAATTTATCTTTTTCCTGAAAAAAATTTTAATATTTTCTCATCTAAACTGACCCATTACTGATGTTTAATCATCACACTCCTTGCAGATTTGACTGAAAGATTGACTTTGTATAATGTAACTTGCAATTTACAAACATGTATCACAAGACATGACAACGTGTCGTGCTGTGTTATCTAAAATAAATACTTTCACATCACTTTCCTTGCTCAGTCTGATCTTCCCAGCATTCTTGCCTGCACAGCAGTGTTCGTTCAAGTTGCAAGAAGGGAAGTTTCTCTCAGGGAGGGAAGGGGAGCAGGGGCTGTCGAAGTTCAGGAAGACTCAGGACTAAGTCAGGGTATGGCCAGAGCAAAACCCTCAAGACAACGCTGATGTAGGATGAGGGGGCTCAAGCCCTGGATCAAGTCCAGTGGATACTAAGAACCAATAGGGGCCAAGTAGGTGGCAGGTCAGGGTTTACATGTTGAGGGGACAGAGTGGACATGTGACTCAAGCCCAAAGGTGGTAAGGGACCTGCATAATGTGAGGTGCACATGAGCTGTATCACAGTGACCTGACTCCCAACTTTCAGGAGAAAGAGTTATGAGACTCTCAGAGAACAGACAGAAGCTGAAGACAACAAAAATGAAAATGGCAATAATTATATAAATAGTTATATTAACAAACATTCTGCTGTAATCATATTATACTCTCTAACCTGGACCTACTACCCAATGGCACAGAAGCCAAACACAATGGCGTCAGTTTTTGAGAAATGAACCAGTGGAATAGGAGGATCACCCTGGCAGGAGGCCAGGTTCTCAAATCAACCTCCCTGAGGATGGGGCCTTAAACAGCATTTATGGATTGAGAACAAAGAAAGCATTAAAAAATGCAAATTAGTGGTGTCTTGTTGGTTACTTTCTGCTAAATCACAGTGTAACTCAAATTTGACTCGTTCTCTGTCTGGACAAGGAAAGGTCGCCTAGGGGACAGTGGTCATTTTCTGGGGTATGCTCTCAGACAGGACTGTCATTCTCTGGTAATCCTATTTGTTCTTGTTTCAGATGGGTAGGGGTAGTTTAATGCCATTCACTTCTCTTACAAGCCTGCCCTGTTCTCTTTCAAAATAAGCGGAAACAGCAAAAGACCCACAACCATCATGGCGTCATCTCTAGGTGGGGGAAGAGTTGGGACATAATGTACTTGATTTTGATCATATTTAAATAGAATCCTACATTTCAAATGTAAACATTTGAGATTTAATCTAGTTATGATCCATTTGGGAATCAGAGCATGATCTACCGATGACCCACTGGGCTAGCCTAACGAGAACAAGGATCCCAGGGTGTCTCAGAGGACAACCCCACAGGAGGGAGGCAGCCCTGTCTCTTGAGGGGCTGAGAACAGGGCCTGGAATCTTTTCTGATTTTCTGTTTCTCAGTTCAGCTTATCTGAACTCCTTGTATTTAATCTCCTTTTCATCATACTGATTTCTTTTTTTTCCTCCTTGCCATATGGAAGAGAGAAACAAATGTTCCCTCCATTGCCAAACCTACAGCTGTAGATAAATTAAATGCCTGAGGAAAATACTGTGCTCAATGGAGCTCAGATCAGTGACCGGTCACAGGGCTGGGATCTGTGTGTTCATCACCTGCCTGTGGCCTCTGCTCTATCGAGGAGGAGAGAGTTTAATAAAAACTGAAGTGTCACATTTTTAAATGATTTTTTTGTATAGTACTCACAAGTGAATTTTCTTAGATTAAAAGGAAGAAGGAAGGGATGGCAGTGGGGAAAATGATAGATAGATGTTGGAAAAATGATATATTGGTCATCACCTAATCAATCTCATTTCACAAATGACAATTCAAAATCAGTCTTTAACAAATGTATTTAAGGTTACATAACTACTGGTTCAAGCAGGTATTTCATGACATAGTGACACAGTGGTGTTCAAACTACCTAGAGATGGTGGTGCCTCCCAACATCTAACATTGTGAGAATTCCACCATATTGGTTAACGAATGATGTTTCCCAACTCCTAGTCCACAACCCACTCATTATGCCCCATTGACCTTCTGGGGTAAAGCTTATTGGACATTATTTGAGGATAAAACAGATCAATCTATCTATTGATCCAGAAACAATAGATTTCCTTTGAACCAGAATTTAAAAAACATTTGCTCAGATGTCTGATGTGATTATGGGTTGATGATGATGATGGTGTAGTCACATATGACTGACAGAGTCAAATTCTCTTAGAACCTATGATACCTGGATAGATGAGCTGTGTTAGATACCAGGCTGATCCAGAGACTATGCAAAGTTTCAGGAGCACTAAAACTATGGACATTTGTCCCTGGAGAAATTCCTTGTGTGTGTCTGATGTTGGGCGAGAGGCAATGAGCTCTACTTCCTCACTCCAATTCCTCCTGTCAACTCTGCACCTGACAACTTTTAGTCCTGAGCTTTGGAGAGGTCTAGTGGGGTTGGTACTGGTATAATATGGTTCACACCACTTGTGGGTAACCATTCATCAGCATAACTTCCCCTTGCCCAAATGCATGGCCTATGGTCTTCTGCTAACATTCTAACTTCAGGTCCTTTTTTGTCAGTATTAGATCTTACTTAGTTTACACCTTCACTCTCATCATAACAGCATATCAGATGGTGCTCAAGGATCCCAGAGATCAATCTCACCTTGGGTGAATGACTGAAATGCATAACACTTTTGTCTTCTGTCTTATGACTTGAGCTTATTACTATGAAAAGCATGAGCTACAGCATCATTGAAATGAAGAGAGCCATCAGGCAGAAGCTGGGAAAATCCACGTACAATATCTCTCTCTTTTTTTAATATTTATTTATTTATGCATACAAGCACTGGGGTACAGGCCAGAGGTGTGGGGGGGGGTGAGATGATTCACCACAGAGAGTGGGGAGCAGAACAGGCAGATTGACAGAAGTACACTGCTGAGGGGAGCAGCGGGCACAGCAGGAGAGTTCTGCTGTGCCATGTGGGTCCCCTCCCTGGCCGGCAGCAGGGATCGAACTCGTGCTGCAGTGGCTGCGTTTTGCTTCATAGTGTGTTGCTTAACCCACTGCGCCACCAGGGAGGCCCCAACGTACAATATCTCTATGCTCTCTTCCTTCCAACCTGAAAGGAGTAACAGAGTATGTTTTTATTTCCACCAATCTTTCAACCCAGAAAAGTCAGTTTAAGAATCAAAGCACAGGGATATGGGATTGTTATTGGGAGATGGTCATACTCTCTGCCCAGGTCATACTCTCTGTTCAGTATAATCACCCTTGTTTGTGTCAACAACTTAAGTACAACAAAACAATCTCATCAGTTAGGTACAGAGACCATTCCGACAGCCAAGTTCCCAGATGCAAACCAAAGACCAATTCTGCAAGCAGGACACTTTTAACTTTTTCCTGCACAGATGATAAAGGGAGATAAATATGTCTCTTAACAAAACTAAAATCATTTTTGAACAAGGAACCACTCAGAAGGAAGTAACACTATAATGAAATTATGCCAAAACCCTTGATACAATTAATCAATAATATTTCAAGTAGGTACTTATTTTTACTTTGGTCAAGTGATTTTAATCTCAGAGTTCTCTGTAGATTTTGAAGCATGAGTGAAGGACCAAGAAACTTAAGGACTCATAAAGCGGCATGTGATGTGATGCTCTGCATAAGTGCATGTTATAATTCAGGAAACAAAACCACCCACTTCTCTAGAGATGGAGTCATATACCAAAGCATATGGAGGTAAGAATTTATAGGTACAATAGGAGACAATGTTAAACAATTAATTTTTGCATTCTTCTGTAACCCAAGAGAAGAAAAAAAATTTCAGAAGGATATAATGGAATTGATGTTGTGGAGAATATATCTGTCTTGGACCCAAGGACAGTTCCTGCAAAACATGGTGTTACATACATGCACACCCACCTGAGCTAAAGCCAAAAGAGTCAAAAGGTAGTGTATTATTCCAACTTCAGTGCTAGAATGAAAACATGCATTAAAATTACAGGCTCTAACTATGATTTTGGATGAGGGGACATTAAGGTAAATAAGGGATCTTGGTTGAAAGCAAACCTGAGAAAAGTCCAGGCATGGGCTCTGAGCATCCTGGCTATGAAATGAAAGAATACTGTGGATGGTCAGTTGTCTTTTTCACATTGTCACCATGTAGCAAAGCCTTCCCTGCATATTATCTGCTACATGACATTCCCACATGAGACGTATTGAGGAGGAGGGTGTATTTCCCTGCAGGTCATTCAGTGAGTTTTTAGGCAGATGCTGTTTCTGCAGCAGCCCTCTTGAGATGGAGAAGTTACCTCAACTCTGCTGCAATTCTACCAAGCATTCAGGAGCAGAGAGTCCCAGAATGCAATACTCAGTGGATCCTACCTAATGATGGAATCTGGAGAAGCAGAGAGCAGCATGGTTAGTCATCTAGCGTTACCTGTAATTACAACTTCTCTCAAATTATCCTGTGATGATGCTTAGACAGACACAGTCCAGGTTGGGCTCTTTGAGGAAAGACTTGCATTGTACATTAAGCATATCTGTCCATTGTCAATGATCCTTAACTCTATTTTAATAATTTTATGGGATTTAAAATTATTTCTATACTATAACATACTTAAATATATACCAAAGAGAGAACAATTACATCCTTTGATAGGGAACCCATACTTTTTCCACCATGGTTCCCAGTCATCTCTTACTCTTCCCATGTCTTCTTTTGGGTGTACCCTTACACTTGCAATGGGGGTACATCCTCAGAGTAGCCTATTGTCAGCATCCTGTGACCACAGTCATCTGAATCTTGCCAGGATTCCCATCAATGATATGTGACCTGTTTCCCAAAGTTAAGTTGTGTTAGTTACATTTGCTACTTTGAACCCCAAAGGAAGACACTTTGGGAGTGAAGGCTTGAGTACACGGGTTATGGAACTCTGAAAATAGCACACATTTTATGGAATAATGAGTACTGGAAAGTGGGGAGAATGTGAAGATTCAGGCATACACAGAGTCAGACAAAAAAAAAAGCAGATCCACAGAAAAAGTGAGAATTTGTATATAAAGATGTAGCAGTAACAACTGCCCATGTAGGAGCTACCTGGATTCTTACCTTTGCAAAAACAACTTTAGTCAGCTTCTCCAGGAGTCATACAGATGTCCCTACTGCATGTGAGCCTCAGAGAAAACTAGATATAGGAGAAGAAAATGGAGAAAGAAAATTGGTACCTTAGTGATGAGAGAAAGCAACCCACAGATCCCACAGATCCCAGCCTCACACCTTACAACGCTCTTTCCTTTCATGTCTCTGACTCAACTTATCATCCAAGTCTTGCACAAAGCTCCCTCCTCACTTTCTGACTCTATAAATTAAATTACAGAGATTGATGTATTTAGGATATGTCAAAAATTAAAGCATGAATAAAAGACATTCTATTTTTTCTTCTGGTTCTTCTTGTAGGAAGAACATTCACCATCAATGAGCAATGTTTGTTGTATTATAGACTGATAACAAATATATAGCTGCATATTTCATTTCCTTGTGAAAACATATTATGTAAGTAATCATAGTTGTTATTAATTTATTACATGTTTATCAAGTGCAGGTCTCAATGAAAACCTCAAAAAGCACTCATCATGCAAGAAGGAAATTGAGACATTAGTTTTTATTATTGCTACAATCAAAATTTATCTAACAGCATGTCCTCTTGATGAAACCAAAGAGATGGCATGCATATGGAAAGGAATAAAATAGAAAACTATTTATAATTAATCTCACATATAAATCACATTAGTTTAAATTTAATCTTAAGCAACTATGATAAACAGAAGAATTGACTGAATGTTGTGAATTTTAAATAGAATAAAATCAAAGTATTTCATGTTTGACTTGTTTCTGTATTATATACAATTCTTAAAATTCAAAGTCCAAATTTTCTTTTTGATTAGTTGGTTAAGTCTTTGTAACATATATTCATATATGTATATGTGTATCTATACATACAAATACATGCATGTATGGGTAAAGGGAGACATAAACATTATATGTGTGTATGTATATATACATATATATGTAAAATGAACTTGGAAACACATAAATCAAATTTCAATAAAAATAAATTTACCCAGGCATATTAACATGTTATAAGTTAGATTTGCTCATATAAAAATACTCATTTATAGTCTATTATGAAGTAGCTTTTGTGCAATATAATGACTATTATGATTTTCTTTTGATTGCATGAATTGTAACAACAACAAAACTAAATACAGAAATAAGAGCATCTGCAAATATATGAGAATGAAGGAATCTGTAAACCAGGTTGCAAAGTCCCAACAGGGCATGTGCTTTTGAAATGGAAATTTTTCTGTTCAATGGATTATTCTCAGTGGGAAAAACTTAGAGTGTTTGTGGGATAGACAGATATTGACTTTGTCCTGTAGAAATAGAGATTTGGGGAAAGAAGATTAGAAGGAAGACTGGACACTACAAAAATGGGAAGCTGAAATGACCAAGGAGGAGAGGCTGAAACCCCTGCTTGCAGCCAGTTCAGCTGCAGAGGCTCCTGTGCTTGCCGGGTATCTCCACTTTTTCTCCAGCCTTTTTAGAATCTCCCTGTTTGATCATAAAACGGTTTGATGGTATTCTCAGCAACTAATCCCAAAAGGATGTTTCCAGGCTGATTTCTGGATGTCTAATGTTAACTAGATCCAAAAGATCTGAGGGAAATTTGGGAGTCAGGAGAAAACCAGAATGTGATTGTGGGGTCTTTCTCCACTGAAATTTCAGAGCATTAATCTCAAATCAGAAATAGTAAGAACTGAAAGATATCCCTGAGGTCTGGTTTAAACCTTAATTTTCAACTTCTTTTATCTTAATGTTGAGACAAGCTTTGAAATTGAGCAGTAAAGTAGTGGTTTGACCCCTATGTTCTCTCTCTCTGCTTGTCACTTCATGGGGTGACATCCAGGTTTATTGAAAGGGCCCAGTGTGTAGGCCAAGAATGATAGTGGAGGGGATGACTCTTCGTTGATATTCCTCACACTTGATAATGAGACCAAGAATATACTGTACTTGAGAATATTAATTAACAGAATAAATTGGGCAGCTAAATATATCATTGAAATATGTGTTTCAAATATAAACCTTTAAAAATTAAGAAACAACATACTAAATTGGTCACAAACTCTATAATATTAAATCATAGAGATTAATGTATTTCAGATATGTAAAAAATTAAAGCATGAATAAAAGACATTCTATCTCTTCCTCTGGAATGATATTTGAAAGTTGGGTGAAGCCCTCTTATACTAAAATATACATTTACAGATCTTCTTATTTCTTTTTTTATTTTTTATGTCTATTTGACAATTCTTCTTTTTTGTACAGTATATACTTTCTTCTCTCGAGTGTTGTCCCTGTGAAATTCTCACCACCAATTCACGCATGTCCCATCACCATAGTCCTTTGTGTTCTTCCCCCTCCTCGTCCTATGAAGAATGTCTCTGATTTATAGTTATCTGTTGATTTTGATTTATAATATATTATAATTATTTTTCCCAGAGCCCTTATTTGTTTCCTCTACATTCCTCCTATAAATGAAACCATCTGATATTTTTCTTGTTCAATCTTGTTTATTTCCCTGAGCATAATCCCTTCCAGTTCCATCTATATTGCTATGAATGTTATGAGTTTATCTTTTATGATTGCTGTGTAATATTCCATTGTGTATATATACCACATATTCTTGATCCAGTCATCAATTTTTGGACATTTGGGTTGTTTCCATAGCTTGACTATTGTAAAAAGTACTGCAATAAACATAGGGGTGCAGGTGTCCTTTTGAATTAGTATTTCTGTGTCCTTTTGGTAAATTCTTAGGAGTGGAATTGCTGGATCATATGGAAACTCCATTTTTAGTAGCTTGAGGAAGCACCACACAGCTTTCCATAGTGGTTGGGCAATATGTAGTCCCACCAGCAGTGTAGTAGAGTTTCTTTTTCTCCACAGCCTCGCTAACATTTGTTGTTGTTAGTTTTTTTTTAAATATGTGCCATTCTCACTGATGTGAGGTAGTATCTCATTGTGGTTTTGTTTTGCGTTTCCCTAATTATAAAAAGATGTTGAGCATTTTTTCAAATGCTTGTTGGCCATTTGCATTTCCTCTTTGGGGAAATATTTATTAGCTCTCCGGCCCATTTTTTGACTGGATTATTTACTTTGTTTTTGTCGAGTTGTGTAAGTGCTTTGTAGATCTTTGTGATCAGTCCCTTTTCAGTAGTGTTGTGTACAAAGATTTTCTCCCAATCAGTGGGGTGTCTCTTATATGAACTAATCTGAAAGTAATCAAATAGTTGATGTGGGAAAATTGCTTATGGAATTTCATTATGGAATACATGTATCCCAAATAATAACTACTAATAAAATAAAGTATCACCAAGATTAATTAAAAGAAGGTAGCACTTATCCACTATTATGTAACAGATAGTTCCACTTCAGAAGAACAGGTACTAGTTTAAATTCTTTGCACAGGCAATTTGGTGAACATAAGGGCTCCAGCAGGCAGATCTACTGTTTTCTCCTGGAACATTCATGTAAAATCTGTCAGTTATGCATGTAGGAGAACTTCATTCACATCTCTTGTCAGATCATCTGTTAGAACAGGCAGCAAGAGGTCAAGACTGAAAGGTTCTCCTTGAGTATAAACATCAAGCCCCCAAATTCATGTCCACTGATTATGTCAATCACAACACCATCCCAGAGTGAAGAAGTTGGGAAATGGGAAGAAGTGGGAAGAGTTGGGAAGTCCATTTCCAACAAAGGACATAAGAATGAAGATGGTGAGAATTTATGGTAGGGTTTGAAATCTATCAAATAGTCCTAGGCAATGATAATTTAGTATGGCTAACATCTCAAAAAATGAAGCAAATAAACATTACAGGCCTTTAATCAATACCACATAACCAACACCAGAAATCAAAACTGAAATCTGACCAAGTCTCCAGGAATAAGAAATTGAGGGAGCAAAAGAACAAGCTACAAAATTCATGGGCAAATCCAGACTACAATACCATTTATAGCACAAAAAAAAATTTTGAGTCCTTCCAAACAGTAAACTGCAGGGAGAATAAAAATTAAGTCAAAAATGAAAGAGAGTAGAAAAAGAAAAGCAAAGTTCTCTCATTTGCAGATAAAAATGGTGCCCTACATAGAAATTCAAGGGATGCAGTATTATTAATAGTGGTGGCTATGTAGACTAGCAATAGAAAAATGGTGTTTCTCTACAAAGTGATAAACAGGGAATCTAACAATACCCTTTATCATAGCAACAAGCATTTGGTTTTCTTCAGAAGAAATCAAATGGAAGTTCACCAAAATTTTATAGCATAAAGTTTAAAAGACAAAAAAAAATGAGAGAAAGAAGTAATGTCTTTATGATCAGAGGTTAGGATGAGATTTTTCTAATAACACTCAGAATGGATTAAACATTTTCTATGGATTGAAAGCAATTGCAACTCATTTTGGAATTGGAACTTGAATAGTTGTAAAGTGAATCTGAATGTGCAAATCACACAAATAGCTTATATACACCTAAAAAAGAGTGAAAGGAGGGTTTGCCTGTTAGGCACTAAACCGTGGTGCAGTGACAAGCAGATAATAGCAGGGTCCAGGGGAAGACCTGGAATATGGAAATGATGTACAAGATTTAGCAGTGCTGGGCCCAGCAGTGTGGAGTTCAATCTCATTCTAACCACAAAATTTAAGATCAAAAATTTAATTTTAATTTAATTTAATTTTAATTAATTTAATTTTAAAAGTTACAAAGTAGATTTTATGGAAGAGAAGGTTGGAAGGTAGTTTTACATTCAAGGGTTAGATATTCTCACTGAACAGTATTAACCCCAAAATAATAAGACAATAATTAGCAAGTTGGAAAGTACAGATTAAAAAGTTACCTAGAGAGCATTGTGTATGTGCCAGATTGACACACACACAAAGAGAAATGAGTAGTGTAATAGAATTTGAAGCATAAATTATTTTAGCCACTTGGAGAACAGTTTGGCGTTCCCTTTAAAGTAAAGGAGCATATATAACAGTGACTCAAAGATCTTGTTTCTAACTATATACCAATTAAGAAAAGTGAAGGAAGGGAGGGACCAAGTTGGGGGAGGAAGCAAGGGGAGGAGGGAGAAAGGAAAGGAAGGGGAAAAAACACTTGTAGACTAATTTATATAAGAATGTTCAATGCTGCATTTTTCTTCATGTTAAAAGTACTGGGAAAAAGCAAATTCTATCAACAAGAAAAACTAAATTGTGATGTTTCTAATAACATGAACATTTTAAACTACAACAGCAATAATAAATTCTATTACATGTACTAACATGGATACAATGCAAAATCCATGTAACATTGTATAGTAAAAAAAAAGCTACAGAAATTCAAAGAGGATGACACACATGTTTAGTCATTAAAGAAAGTCATTAAAGATGTAAATCAAAACTATAAGAAGCCAACTTAATACATGCTAAAGATGGCTAAAATAATAAAAGACAGACCACGTTAAGTGTTTGCAGGATAAAAATAATTTAGAACACTTTTGCATCACTGGTGGGAATTTTAAATGAATGAAGTTGTTTGGGGAAACAACTTAGTATTTTCCCAAAATGTTAAACACAGGGTTGTCATGTTACCTAACCATCCCACTCCCAGGTATATAAAAAGACAATATAATACACAGACCCACACAAAATGTATGTGTGATTGTCTATTGTAGCTATATTCATAGTAGCTAAAAAATGCCCTTGATTTGCTAAATGCATTAAAAGAAATGTTTATCTATACACTGGAGAATTATTTAACAATGAAAAATGAACTACTCACATAAACTACAACATGAGTGAGTCCAAACTGTGCAGTGAAAGAAGCCAGTCAGGAAAGAGCTCATTTATATGATTGCTCTGCAATGACATATCCAGAGAAAACAAGCATTTAGAAACAGAATACAGATTAGTGGTCCTGAGAAAGTGGGGTTGGTAGGGAATGGAGAGGAGCTGGCGAGGATGCCCAAACACTTTCATTGGTGTGATGGAAATGTCCTGAAATCAGACATTACTGATGATAGCACAACTCTGGCAATATGCTAACAAAATATGGAAATGTGCATTTTAAAAGGCTGATTTTACAGTGTGTGTAGTATACTCTACTAAAACTTACATTTAAAATAGACTAAAACCTGCGAGTGACATCAGGGTTACTTTCAATTTAAAATCTTTTTTTAAAAGAGTAAATAAAAATGCTGAATGCTATATTAATTTTTCAAAGGCAATTTGAAGATATGCTAATATCTTAGAAACTGGAATAAGAAGCATATTATCACTGCTGATTTTTTTTTAGCCCAGAGTGGCATTTTCTTATCTTTTCATTTATTGAATTGTCCATTTTAGAATTAGCACTCATTGAAGTGAGATAAATTGTCTATTTTTGCAGATCAGTGATCGAAAGTCAAGTGAAGGAAATTGGAACTTTTAAATTATGTCCAAACTTTAAATTATAAAATGATGATATTACCCATTTTAGAGAATTTGATTTTTTATTCATGCTAGTCCACATTCAGACTATTGATAAGCCCAAGAAAATCAAGGGAAAAAGTCCTAATGTAAAACATTTCAACAGAACAAAGAAAGAATTTTCTACGCTGACCACAAAAATGCAGATTGTAACACAATTATTCTTTCCAATCATACACACTGCTAGCTCTTACTATAGTTTGACAGATTTTGCTTACTTTTATTATAATGTTTTACCCAAAGATGATTTCCCTATTGCACCTTTTCATCTTAGCTAGCATAAAGTAGAAATTTCAAATAGATTTTGTTTTTATCTTTTGAAGTTGCAAATAAAACTGAACACAGCATAAATATTGCTGGAATTAAATGACAAAATTAAATTAAAATTAAATGATTAAATATTGGGATTATCTATGAGATGATTTATCATCTGTTTTCAATATGGTTGCTTTATATAAAAAACATGGGCTAGGACCAGGGCAAGATGGCGGCAGAGTGAAGACGCTAGAGTCATAGTGTCCAGATACACATAACAGGGAAAGCCAAAAAAGCAAAGAGAAAAGCCAGAAAACGGACTATCAGCTTACATATAGGAAACATCAGCCCGACGGAAGGCGGTAGGAATCTCTAAATGA